>ML976741.1:229526-324096 GCA_010015655.1 Bimuria novae-zelandiae CBS 107.79
CACACCTCTTGTATTGCAAAGGATTATTTATCTGTACATCAGATAGAGAGGCTACCTTGGCCGGGGCACTCCCCAGACGTCAATGCCTCGGAGCACGCATGGCCATGGATTCGGCGGCATATTACGAAGGAGATGCCGCAATCTACATGCGAGGATGAGTGCCGACGTCAATGGGAACAGCAATAGGAGAATCTCCCTATAGAAGTGATTAATAAGTGGATTGATCACGTTCCTATTATTGTTCGTCGTATTATTGCTCATGGCGGGAACAACGACTTCCATGACGGCTGAGGGCTGAGGGCTCCCAGGACGCCTCAACACTAAGAAAAAGTCTATATACGTCGTTTTTAAGCTTCAATATGTGTTTATTCGAACGCGCATAGTCTAAAAACCCATTGTTATCCTGTTCTCATACAAAAATGGCGGGTGGGCGGATCAATGTTGGTGGGCCGCGCGATGCGCGCTAAGGGTGGAGACACAATAAAAACGAGCTCCTTCGTACATAAAAGTAAATACTTACACTCAACTTCATGTTTACGATACTTTTCAACACTAAATACTAGATTAATAGCGGCGGTAACAGTTTCTATAGCTAGAAGATTTATGTATTAAGTAATCTACGCATAAAATAAACCTCTCCGCCATCAAGAGCTCACGATACTGCCACTGGTGTTGCCCAGTTGCCACCTCCGAGAAAGTCTCCGAAGGTGGCGAAACACGTGACTCCTGGACTACCCGGGCGCTTGAGTAGACGACCAAATATGCGACGGCACTTGTATCAGATCGGCCCGCGTTCGATTTTCAGCCGCTCGTGGCTGCACCCCAGACGCCGTGCCGCCGGTACAGTAAGCATTGTCGATCAACGTTTCACATATAGGCATGCAGGATTTCCGGAGGAAAATCGGTTGTCGGTAAGCGTTGCATACGCGTTCGGCGAGAACGCAATCTTGATTCTTAGAGTTTGGTGGAACCGCGATCATCAATTTTGCTCCCTTTAATGTTGCTGTGTTGAAATCGCCAGTGCTTTCTGTGGGCTCAGTGCTGAGGACTGGAAGCCACTTTATCGAAATATGTGCAGCCCGGCAGCACCGGGTTGCGCGTACGCTCTAAACACGTTAGCACAAATTTATGAGCAAAAATCACGCGAGACAATCCGCTTCCAATATTTACGAAAGCCTATAGACACGAGGTGATTTTGTTTAGCCTTGATGACCACCTGAAGTCCTACAAGGAGGAATGCTGATACGTACAAGGGCCTCGTCAAGTATCACTGAGTACCTACAGTAGGTACAGCTTGTCGCCGCTTTTGTGCAGGTCTTCGCATCGTGCTAAAGTTCTTCCTCCGCCGCGGTACCGTACTAACGCGTCTCTCGGCGTCTTAACACGTCTCTTAATACTTTAACTGCACATTAAATTATCGCGCGTGCGTATTGCTGCCTGGAGGGTACAGTTTGTCGCGGAGGCTCTTTCGGCGGCTAGTGCCTTGTTTGAGCGTGTATGTACGATGTCTGATATTGAACGGTACCGGAGTTCGACTCATTTCGTAGCTGCAAGCCGAAAGTACACATGCCATTGAGCCGCAGGGCGTCTTGCCCTCTCTTTCATCCACCGTGCTCAGGAATTTTAGAGTCAGGTTGATGGATCAACACTGATTTTTCCGAGGTCTTATAAATGGCTTCTCCTGAGAGTAGAAGGCTTGAGAATCAGGTTGCGAAAGCCTTGCGGGGGATGAGCATACTTCGAGGCACGACAATCGTACAATACGGTAGACTGGAGTACTGAATGACAACGCCAAACAGGCCATGACAAACAGATGGAGCTCGGTCCGATATGAGCGAATAGGAGTATGCCCCAAGCGCCACACTACCGTCGGAACAGCGGCGTTCTAGCCAGTCTAAGCCACGACAGATCCACTAATGTCTATTAGCCGTGGGGCAATTGACATCATCCATCCTTAAAAACATTGCGATAAACCCTGCGTCACTCTTAGTGTATTCTAAATCCGGTGCCATTTTCTCCGAGCTGTGGAGTAGGACAAACTCGGGTCCTTATACGATGAATGCGTTAGCTCATCGCACAGGGAGCGTGACTTCATACTGTTGCATGCCGAGCTTGTTCAGCCTCAATTTCGATCTTCGTGCTCGGCGGCACAGATGTGGCGACCGTGCCTAGGTAGAAATGGGTATATATAAGAACGGCTGACGCCTTCTTCTCTCTATCCACCATCAACATCATCTGCAGCATCGCTTCCTCCAAGTAAACGCACTTAATCGTAATCTCAAATCCAACAACTCTCGCACTCCACCGTCAACATGCAATTCACCACTGCCTTCCTCGCTGCCGCAGTTGCTCTGACAGCTTCTGCTCTCCCCCAGACGACTCCCATCGCAGAGTCCGAAAATTTCGGTGTCATTGCGATCCGCTCCGGCTCTCCAGTCCACAACTTAGCTTTCCAGGCAGCACGTAGCAGCCTGCTGGTGGGTGCGAAGTCCCAGAACTCGTCATGCGATGCTCCCGGCATCAACTCGGCGACCTTCTACATCCAGGATCAGGAGCTCCAACTCCTCCCCAGCCGGACTTCTGCCAGACCTCAAACCATCTTTGTCGACCGCTCCGGAATGGGTAAGCAAAGTCATTGGAACTTAATTTGTGTCGTCGGCGCGCTCTAACAAGCATTGCAGGTATGGGCAATATCGGATACGTGACGGGCGCGGAGCCCCTGGGAGAGAACTGGGAGACGAAGGGATGGGCGATTGACAACAACGAGCTCAAGTTCGATGGTACCGGTATTCAGGCCTGCCCAGACGCAATCGACGGCGCCTGGAGCCTCTGGCTTCAGGGTAGTGCCACACCAGGCTGGAACGAGAACTGCACGGCTATTACCGCCGCTGCGATCAAGGCAGAGAACCCTGTCGGCTGCTGGTACACATCGTAAAGAGCATCCGTACTTCTCTGTTTGCTTTGCGAGGATAAGTTTTTGTGGTCGCATATAATGCTGTACATTAATCTGCATGGATAAGGCGTCAAAGTTCTAATACAATCAATATCTTTTTTGCTGAACTTTATTGATCTTTTGGACCACGAATAAGGTCCCCCTGCGAATGGCTTTGGCAAAGCATGGTGCTCAAGTGTTAGACTTTTCCGAAACGGCTGCGTGTATTGTGCGCCTATATATATGTCATTACAATTGGTGTTGGCGTCGCTTTAATTCGTCCAGTTGCAAAACCGATAGGAGAAATGTGTCAGTCCATTTAAGAACGTTGCTCGTGTACCCTGTGGACAAACCCATCATACTGAGAAGCAGGGAAGAGCACGGAGGTAGACAGAATATCGCCGTGGTGTCAGCCTCTACTGCTTTTGCGACCGATCCGTGACCCTTCGTGCTGGGAACAATGACTGCAAACATTCATGTTCGATGTGCACCTGTCGGTCAAGAACATGCCAAAGTTGGAGCTTCTGCTGTCAGTCCGAACCCGCATCTATTTGTTTTCCGCATGCATGCATCCCATTTCGAATCATTGGCGAATGGAATGGAATAGACAGATCTATTGGTCGTGTTTGTCAATGATTTGTTGTATATAAGGACGCCGCGTACGAGCCAAGGCTTCAGAAAGGATATTCTGAACGTTCATCAATTAATGCTACGCCTACGTGATAGCCCTGAAAGATGGTGCTGACGCTGTACAAGATGCAGGATGTAGGTATGCTTTTTGGACAGATGCTTACACCTGGTCAATGATTCCACAACCTGATGGCTCTGCGGTGGCAAATTTGGCGCAGGACGTCGTAGGCAAGACAGAGACCTTTCCATACGCAACCCATGCCACTTGGATCAGTTTCGTGGGCCCTGTTCGCTCGTCGATGAAGAACAGCCTGCCCCCCTAAGTCTGCGACCTCAAGGGTACTGATGCATCGTTGTCATCGCTCGCTGTATTGCGTATCTGGCCGGCTGCGCTTTTGGTCTTTGGCGTATGCCTCTCAGCGCGCGTGTATACTTGCTATCCTCCATTAAAAGTTGAAAGCTGCTCCACGCGTGGTGTGCCTGCCGCGAAACTTCCGTGAAAGAGTCGTAATACAACGGTGCATCAACCCGTCGTGCGCCAGCCACTGCCAGCTCCCGCCCATAAAAAAGCACTCCGGCCCCACGCACCAACCCACCACCCTAACAAGCCAATAAACGACATTCACCGGGCTCAGGTCGACGAGCTAGGCCAGTAAGTCTGTCACATCTTTCGGCTGCCGCTTGGGTCGGGGTTGTGTTGCCCTCAATCTCTTGCTGCAGTGACTTTATAGAGAACACAACACCTCTCCCTCTCTTCTACCCTTATATATCTATCACTACTTTGACGACACGACTGACCGCATTGCAAGTTCAGAAGCCCTCCTCAGAAGATCTTAGATTTGGCGTTGAAGCGGGCCGGTCTTTCTGGAACAATTCACCGGACTCCTGAACTCGCATTTACGCCCCAGCGCCAACACTTCTCGCGCAAACCAAATCTCACACTTCAGGCAAAACCTCAAGGTCTTTGGTAAGTTCGCTTGTGCTCCAAGGTTGCGATTCCCCAGCCATTCGCCGTCCACGTCTTCAGTCGATCTGCATAGCTCTTTCATTTCCCCAACCAAGTGCCACGCTCCATACCGACGCTTGCATCAAGCAACCACCACTAACAACTTTCCGAAGGTGTAAATCCATAGCAAAGATGTCGCCCACCACCCGGCGCGCGCGCTCGCCTGCTTCCTCTCCTGGGCAGGAGCAGCGCGTCAGCTATGGCTCATTCGATCCGCCGCGCGCCAACGATACTCACAAATCGCATGCGCCGTCTTCAGGTGCGCGCCTGGTCGAGACGCCATTTCCCACAAACGAGATGGGAGTGGGCAGCAACGCAACTGCACCCGGTCTCCCTTCTAACCGGCGCGAAACTACGGGCTCGCTCAACCACAGCAGCTTCCGTTCTACCTTTATAGGCAACATGTCCTTCGCGACCACTGGCATAAACCAGTCGGCAATAACGCCCGATACACTTCTCCCTGTCCCTGGTGCTGCGCGTAGTGTTCACGCATCCTCCACCGCCTGGCGTGCAACCGCGCCATCGTCCTCCGGCACTCGTGACCCTTCCTCTGAGGTATCCGACGATGAGAGCACTCTTGATGCAGAGTCATCCCTGCCAGGCTCGCCTTATGCGCATGAGCCCGATGGCGTGGCAGAGACTCTTCAAAAGCGCCGCCACCAAGCCCTGGCTGAGTCGCCTCGCAAGCACTCAAAGGGTCTAGATGGAGAGCCTCAAGAGCAAGCCCAGGATCTCACAGACGCCGGTTATGATCCGCAGCAGGGCGTGACCGACGCCATCAAGGCAGAAATGGGAACCCTTAAGACTACTAAGGAGAAGACTGCATTCTTGAAGCGGCATCTGCCTTATGTCTCTTTCAAGACAATCCCGATCCCTGCGCGTTCGAACGAACATCTGGACAAGCCCCTCGACACACCACAACGAGATGATCCCACGACGTGGTACGCAGAGGCAAGTTTTGAGGACTCTATGATCCTCTACTGGTGTGACGAGTGCGAGCTTTCCTATGCGTATACATCTGGACTGTTCACGAAGGCGTTTCGGCCATACACTTACGAGATCGTCCGCCAGCATCACATAAAAGTACTCCTGCGCCAGTTCAGCAAGTACTACAAGAAAGCTCCTGCTGATATCCCACCCGCGCCGAAGAACATCATGGCTAGGGGCGATGAGCGTGCAGCACCAATCCCCAAGCCTAAGAAGGGGACGACGACTGGTGAAGCTGATGCAAACAGCAGCCAGACCGGCACGGGCGGCGGCATGGAAGACTTGCCAATATATGTTCGCGAGGCTTCCTTCCGCCAGCTCGAGATAGCCGCTATCGTGGTTTGCAAAGACCTTTTCAAGATGGAGTTCCCGCAGATCCGCGATTTGATGGAGAGTGCGTATGATTTCCCGCTGAACCTGGAGAAAACTGAGGAGTACTACCAATCCGCCCGCCCGTTGGTCTATGGCAGCAAGTACCACGGTCACTCAAGCATTACAGATGCCCTGAACGAGGAGTATCAACAAGACATCAAAATTGTCGCGGCAGCCGCCAAAGCGCTTATGGCAATTTCCCAGGATGATGCCGGTGGTGTCCAGCAGGTCAATCAACAGAGGTCCACCGTCAAGGTCTCGCATGTTGGACAGGGTAAGGTACTCGTCGCGTCCGCTGAACGTGAGGCGACGGGCACTTTGTTGCAGCTTAGACAGCAGGGTGGGGACTTCGATGAACTAGCCGAGGACGCCGCAAGTACCCACGAGGCGCCTGTTGAAGGTCACGGTATGGGTGTTCCGGGGATCACTGCCGCGAACATCGGGGAGGCCATCGACGACGAGGATGCTGATGTTGAAGACCAAATGGTTATCGACTCGGACCAAGACTCAGACCACGACTCAGACCACGACTCAAACCCCGAGGACGAGGACGAGGAGACCTAGGCACCTGCCTTTCACTCGTGAGCATGACGCCGCCCGGGCGAGTTTTCGAGTGAGGCACCTTGGTAGCGACAACGTTTCCTCACCCATCTGGTAAACGATTGAGGCTACAAAAGACCCGACTTTCTCTGCTGGGTGATTCTCACTCTTCTCAAGGACTTCTTTTCCCTCTGGACTTTGAAAACTCTTATCAAGCGACTAATTCCCAACTGTTCCCCCATGCCCAGATGATCCCTTCCATTCTCATAACGCTCTCCACGAGGTACTACAGTCTCCCCTAAAGCTGCCGAGCAGTCATGGCCATACGTCTTTCTCCTTTTACGCAGTCAGAATCTGCTCTCCTCGATTGAACGGTCTCCGTGTTCTCGCTGCTGCCGCACCACGTCAGGTGTTGGTAAAAGCTATGCCCAACTGGCGTTTCGGGCGTTCGTCCGTGGCTAGGCCGGGTCATTTCCAGATTTGCATATCAGGTGTTCCTTCTCTTTCTCGACACAACTGTCACGGCGCTTCTGCGCCTACGCGGATTACTGCGCATACAACATCGGCATTAGTAGAGGGCAAAGATGGCTGAATAATACACGCGGTAGATAGGATAATGGAAATATGGATGATGAAACACGGTGCTGACTATTGGAGGGGTGTGGTGATGCTGTTGATGTCGAGTTGTGTTTTCCGTCCAAGAGGCTTATTGTGGTGAAGCTGTCCTTTCCTAATGTGTCCGTGCGCGTGATGCGCCACCCTCATCAAAAGTAGCTCACGCAAAATGAGGCTTAGAGCCACCTAGAATTAACACTATCACGAGATATTAGAGCAGAGTAGTAAGTCGATAGCTACGATTAATTTGCGCTATTCAAATCTATTTAGAAGTTTAATATTACGGCCATGGCGTGTTAATGTAGTTAGGATAGTTAGGCTGGTAAATGGATTGGGTCGCAAGGACCACAGTTGGGTCTAACTAAGCAGAACACCAAAATTCTAAACTTAAACTCTTTATAACTTTTTAAATAACATACCTGGCAAGCGAGCTAATTAGGCAAGCGAGCTAATTAGGCAAGCGAGCTAATCACTCTGCCAAGACCCCACCAAAATCTATACTCTACACGATAGTATAGAACGCGCATAAATAGTTATTAAAAATCGTAGTAAGCTATTTTATTTAGAATCTAGTTTTACTTATTTTTTATATATGCGTAAGTTATGCCTAGTCTTGCTATAGCGCCTATAGTATTATTAAGTAGACTTACTCTTATTAGCGCGCGCTTTTATTTTCGCCTTTTTCTTATTATTATGCGTCCTAAACTCCTTTAAAGTAGTTAATTACAAGCCTTTTTTAGTAGTAATACCTTCTTTCTGCTATAGTTACTTTTTTTATATAGTTTACGTTATATAGTAGCCTTATTAGTGATTTAAAGCTTAGTAATCTATTTTTTTTACTAATACTAACTTATATACTACTATTACTGCACTTTTTACTATCTTTTTAAAGGCCTTAACTATACTTATTAAGAAACTATTTAGGTGTCTTTAAATTTTCTCCTTTACTAGTATTAATTATAATCTTAATTCTAGCATAATACTTAGTATTTATAACTACTATATACTATTATATATAGTATAAGGTGAAGGCGTACGCAGGCAAACGTTAAGCTTTAATAATATTATTTTTAAGTTATAAGGAACTAAACTAGTACTTTTAAAACTTTTAAGAATATTATTTTGTATAATTACTACCTTAAAGGTAATAATAAAGTATAAGAGGAACTCAATTTTAGTAATATACGTAATATAGTTACGTATTAAATCTTTAGCTTAACGTCGATACGCCTTCTTTAAAGGCAAGAAATAGCTAATATTAAGTAACTATAAGAGATACAACAAATGTAGAGATATATAAAAGGTATTAATCTTATTATTCTTATAGTATTATTAAAATTCGAGCGAGTTATAGCTCTGATAATTATTTAAAATAAGTAAATGTGCTACACTAATAATATATTTTTTATGTACTTATTAAAGTACTGTAGACACTATAAAGTAATCTTATTAATTATTTAGCTATTCCTAAAGAATAAAATAATTTAATTATAAGGTAGATCCATCTATTAGTACTAAGTAGAGAGGCGATGCTTATCCTAAAAAATAAAAAAGGTAGAATTAATTATCCTAATGCATTAACGCCCTAAATAGCTATTATTTATTTTTAGTTACTTTATTATACGTACTTTAGCCTGCCTTAACACTTAAAGCGTATAATTACTAATTTAGTAAATATTATGTCTATTATATAGCGAGACTTATTAAAATTATAAGTATTCTTATCTAGGGTACCGTGTTTAGCTTTAGTATTCTTTATAAGCTAGAACTAATCCTGTATAACTTTAGAATCCTTATAGAGGACTTACTTATAGGTATACTTTTCATTAAACTTATCTTAGAGCTCTAGTGACCTTTTAATAAAGTAATAAGACTACTTTTAATTATTTAGCTTAAAGTAGCATATAGCTAGTAAAGAATAAGCTACATCTTTTATAGTATTTAGCTATAGTAGAAATCCTTATATATTAAAGTTAAATATATATACTATATAATTGCCTGCTCCTCTTTTGTATTTAGCCTTATTAAGTTAGGTGTGTAGTTATATTAAAAAATAGTTTTAGCGCGTTATATACTTAGTATATTTTAAAATTTATTATAGATAGTTACAGTGCGTTATTATAATAGTGTTACGTTTTATTTAATAACGTAAAGCGTAAGATATAATTAAACTTATTTTTAATTCTAGTAGTTTCTTACGTTATTAAATATCCCGTTATACTATTATTAATAGTGTATTTTAATAGGGTCTTAGTAGAGTAATTAGTTCGCCATGCGTATACGTTATGCTATTAGTTAATAAGCGCTTATTTTAACTTATGCTAAGTCTACCTATATTAAAAAGTTAGAAAAACGTTATTTACAGGCTTAGCTATATATATAGATACTAGTTCACAAATACTACATGTATAGAAAGAGGAAATACTAGCTTTCTACTTATAGCCTTAGCACACGTCCACAAGAAGTCTTTATATAAGCTAAAAAGGCCACTATAGCTTACTATAAAAAAGCATATGTTATATAGAGCTACGATAGTAAAGAGGCCATTAAGCACCTGCTTAAGAACGTTAATAGCTTATATATCCTAGATAGTTAAGAATTAAAGTAGAAGGACTATAAAATATATATATAGTTAAAGCTAATTAGGATTATTAGTTAAAAACTACCTTAAGAACTAGTAACTTAACTATTTAAGCGTATTAGTATAAATTTTATATAGCTCCTAAAGCGAGCAGATCGCTACTGTCATAGTAATTAGTATATAAAGTAGTATAAATAATACTGTTTCCTAGATAAAATATATACTACCCTAACTAACGTTTTAAAGTAATTAATAACTAAAATAAAGTGATAATTCCAAAGCCAAGTTAATATTGTAAGGCTCAATATAGAGACAAAATATGTTACACTACTTAACATTTATAGAGGTTTTAGTATTGCTATTAAAACTAAAGCTATTAAAGCTTAACGCAGGGCTATTAAACGCGCAGGTAAATCTATTATGATTTAAGGCAGAACTATACGCCTACACGCAGGTCTACTGATAGTATATATTAATAAGTATATTATATTAGCTATTTATATACTAAATTATACACCTATTAAGATAATACGATAGGAATATATATATATTAAAGTTAAAAGAGTAAAGCTATTAATTACTTACTTTAAAGTAATTAGAGCAAGTGCCTATATAATTAATAAAAAGCTACTTAACGTCTATTACTGTTGATCGAAAAACATCCTTCGCCGAAACGAAACGAGCTTCTAAAAACAATTATTCCTTATTGTCCGCTGAGGAGGAACGACGAAGTGGACTTAGATAGTAAAGTTATTTGGTAACTTTTGCCAAGCCGTCCGCATTAGGCTGCCATTCTACCCCTCTAATTAGTTTAAAAAAAGTAATTCTAGATATCTAATTGGTTCTTTAAAACGCAATGTATAATTATTATTCCGTTCTAAGATATTTTCCTAATCACGTCGCGCTGCACGACACTAGCTGCTATGCAAAGTGTTAGCTATACCTAAACCTCTAAATATTAAAACTTAATATTGCCTTTACAGATTGTCACGGTGATAGGATTTAAACCTAAGTACTTTTTAGCGTACTAAGAGTAAAGCTTTCTAGGCATTTAACTACTATGCCACCTAGCTATAAATAGTTATATAAAGTTAGTAATTACTATTTACATATTTTATTATAACCTACTTTACAAGCGAGTGCATCACTTTGTCAAGACTTTAGCCTCTAGATTAGTTTTCTTTATAACATAGCTAATACCTTATAGATACTAATACTTTTTTATACTGTAGAAAGTTATACTCTAAGACTATAAAAGTGATAAAACGAAAAAGAAGGGGAAAAGATAGACGCAGTATTATTTAATCTATAAAAATATAAATAAAAAAGTATTTATATTAGTATTAAATCCTAGTAACACCTCTTAAAAAGTTATAATAAACAATAATAACTTTAGGTAGCTTTATATAAGTTATATATATACTTTAGTAAAGTCCTATAGCGTGCAGTCTAATATTATAGCTAATATACTAGTACTATGTCTGCTAGTAAATATTAGGATTAAAAACAATTATTCTGCTAGTTATAAAGCTTAAATATAACTTTATAAAACTATTAATAGCTTATTAACGTAGATAGTAAGTGTATAAAAGAAAAAACCTTAAAATAGTATTTATACTATATGTATTCACAGTTTATTACAAGAGGAGAGTTATATTTCTTAACTTTTAAAATACTATATTATTTTTATGTCTAAATCTTTAACGCGCGCTCTACGACTTTACTATATTATAAATATATATGTTAGATCATGGGCATTGGTAGATACATTAGCTGTCTAATAATGCCTAACAGACAGTCTTAATCCTACTTTGGTTCTACTTAGACAAGAGCATGTATACCTCTATAGTATCTATATATAGATAAGAATTATTATAAATCTTTAAATATAATCTGTTTTTAGTTTCTTTCCTTTTACTAGTAAGAGCCTATTTAACACTAATTAGTAATTACTTAAGGCGATGACAGATAGCAAGGTAGAAGAGATAGACTATTTACATCCTAACGTAAGAAATCTTGGAATAAGATAAATATCCTAAGAACAGAGCAAGGCAAAGATAATATAAAGCACTCTTAACCTCCCTCTAAGCTACTAGTTTAGGCTAATCCGCGGACACAAAGCGCGTTAGTAACGTATACTAATTTAGTATAAGAATTTCTAGATAATCTAATTATATATAACTATAATATGTACTAAAAATAACAAATTAGAAAAATAATACTAATAATGCGTTAACACACGTTAGTATAATAATAATTAATTAAAGTAATATAAGCATCGAGAATGCGATAGATACTTAAAATTAGCTACTTAATAAACTATTAAAGCATAGTATAAGTAAATATAAAAAAGCTCCTTCCCTTTAGACTAATTTTACTACTAATTTTCTTATAAAAGATTGTCTATATATAGTCGCGCTTAATATTAATAACATATTCCTTTAAGATATATTTATACTAGTGGATATAAATAGGACGCACGCGATAACCTAGGTTACTAAGATAGTTTATAAGTATAATATAGTAATAGTCTAGGATAATAAACTTTTTAATAATTATAATATAGATTTTAAAGAATAAATAAGAGACCTGTTCCTTAAAGTTAAGTAAAATACTTTAAAGACTATTAAGAATATACTATAAAATAAGGGAGTTTACACTAGCAATAACCACGCTAGTATAGTAAATTCTTTATATAAGATAATAGCTATAGAAAAACCCCCAGAATAGGTCCCTACAGAGTTTTAAGCAATAAAGTTTGACCACTAGTCTAGAGCGTACAAACGCTAAAGAAATACGCAATAGATAGCCCCCGCGGCTAAATAACCACAGTAGGCTAGCCTACCAGCTAGTACACGGTAACAGTAATTATATATACAGCCACTGCCATTATAGTAGGTCTTATAGAGCTTATAATAAGGTAAGTAGTATAAAGTAAGATAAGGCGCTTAAAGCTAAGAGCTATAACTAGTATACTAAAGCTATATTAGTTTGAAGTCGCTGTATATAAGTAGTGCGCTTAAAAAATATTAACCTTAATAATAATAAGTATAAAGTAAATAATTATAATAATAATAACGTTAAACCTATATATAACTACTAGCGATCGCGTATTATAAGATTACGCTATTTTTATAATAGCTAATAATTAGTATACCTAATAGACCGCCTAAACTTCCCTACGACCTATATATAACGCTACTACTATAATAGTTACGTAATAATAGGCTTAATACTAGTATAATTACGTAATTTTAAAAAACCTAAAATAATAGCAAGAAGTATATAAGGGACGCTTATAATTTTTAAATAATAAAATTAAGATCTTCTTTAGCATTTGTTAGCAGGTTAATATAAAAGAGGAAGAGTTTTATACAGTATTTCCTTATATTCTTACTAAACGCGCAGAGATATTCTATATCTAGGTTGTATAAAGGGATAACAGCTTCGCTAGTGCGTACATGGTAATTAAGAACTATTTTAACTATAACATCTACTATTAGTATTACTATATAAACTAAACTACTATAAGCTTTACTCGCAAACGAATAGAGAACCCTGTTAGGATCTGTATTTAGCATCACCAGGCTAACATTCTGAGACGGCCAAGGTCTTATGGGAGCCAATGGTGGCACAGCAATGGGCAGGCCACGTGACTGCTCGAAGCGCTTGAAGCGAGCAAGTCGAGCAGGTGCATAAGGCCAAGGCTGTGCTCGCTCTGCTCGAGTCGAGCAAGTCGAGCATGCTAAGTATATAGGAACATGAGGATGGACTCTTCCACCTCGTGTTCAACCTGTTTATTAATCTATCGTTTAGATCTGAATAAGCAACTTTGTTAATTTGATTGTGCTATATATACCTTTAATACTAACGCCCCTTTAATACGCGCAAGCTATTAAGACCCCTTATTTTATTACTATTACTCCTGCCTGAGAACTAACCTTAGCCCCTTAGGGATTAGCTACCCTGTTAGACTTAACATCTTAAACACCCTTAACATAAGCGGGTACGACAACCTTTCCGACACGCTAATGGACACCCCTAAGGATAGTATTACAACTATTAAGGGAGGTACCTTTAGTAAACCTGACTTCTTTTATAGAGACCACAAGCAAACAGAACTTTAGATCTTGTAACTTAACTTATACTTCCACGGAACGAAGAATAAGGACTAGGATAATACTAATAAGACCGTGTTTGCTGCAACCTTTATAAAAGGAAATGCTTTAAAATAGATTTAACCTTATCTTAACCAATATCTAGCTAGAGATAACAACACCGATGACGCAACTAACTAGATTATAGAAGACTATAATAAGTTCTATAAGAAAGTTAAATAGTACTTTAGAGTTGTAAACCAAGAAGCTATTGCCGAGCGAGCTATCTAAAGCCTCAGACAGGTACGCTCTGTAGCAGAATACAACTCTAAATTCCGCAAGTATGTAGACTAAATTGACTAGAACGACGCTACCCTTATAGCAATGTATTATAAAGGACTAAAGAGGACCGTGCGCGAGGAACTCCTACGCACTAGAGCTAAGACTAATATATTAGAAGAGCTATCTAAGGAAGTAATTTGAATTAATAAAGCATGGTACGAGCTGGAACGCGACCTACGCTAGAACTAATCCTAAGGATATGCAGGACTGCCCGTAAAGACTAACTACTAACTAAGGTAGCAACGAGACAACTACGGACCGCAACCTATGGAAGGAATCCACTATAGACAGCTCAACGTCATGATTAGAAAGAAAGGAAGAGGAATAGGCTCTTACTAGCCAAAAGATAATAAGCGTATCTTAGATGGAACCCGACGCTAGGGAACCGAGACACGCACTTGCTTTATATGTGACAAACTAGGTTATATTGCCAGGAACTGCAGATCTAAGAATAAGGTTATTAGACAGTTAAACGTACTATCCGTCGACAAAGAAGAAACCACCGACAAAGAATGGCAGGTAATAGACGCTATTACGCAGATCGACATCTATAACAAAGAATTAGAACGATTAGAATTATCTAACTTACGACTCTACGAGGATGCACACGAAAGTTTAGATAATAAAGGAAAGGAGAAGAAACTAATACCTCTATCTCTTATACCTTACCCTAGCTAGAGTAAACCTATTACTAGTAAGACGACGAATGTTTTCGACTTCTTAGAAAAATACTAACTAAGGGAAGGAGATTTTAGGTTTACGGTAATAGAACGACAAGACTACGTAGAAGCATTTTTTTACACTTACTAACCTAACCTAGTTAGTAAAGCGGCACGAGAAATGGCGGACCACCGCTACGCCCACGAAGACCCCAAGAAGAAATACCTAAATAAAAGCCTAAACTACAAACTATAGTATAACCTGGACCACCGTAATCCTACGCATAAGACTATACAATAGACCCTCTGCGGAGAAGACTAATATACCATTTATTACTAAGCTAAGGAATACAGTTACTTTCCCTGAACGTATTAACGATGTAGATAGGAGTGGTTTAACTACCCTATCGCCTATTATAACGTTTACCTTTAGGACAAGCGCAAAACGCAATACTTTCTACACCTTAACTAAGCGCTAAACTAAGTAATATCGCTACTAGTTAATAAAAAATACGCATCTAATAAGTAGCAAACATGCTTACACCCTAATTATAAGGAACATAAAAAGCAAAAAGAAAAACATAGGTTTAATCGCATACCGAAAGGGACTACGACCCTTAGAATTAAAACGGTATAAAAGGAAGAAAACGATAAAGCTCTCCTAGAAAAGGCCTAGCAGTAGCCTTAGGAGAAGAAGAAGGAAGGACACCTTAATTCTACAAAGCTACCTATAGATAAGATATCTTTTTTAGACCTAGGCTTAGGAGGGAAGACGCCTTTAGAGAGCTAAATGCTATTAACAGTTAAGCACTAATTAAGCTACTGGTTTAGCTTAAAGGAACATGGATGAAGGCTATGCTAGATTTAAGAGTATAATAAAGCTATATCTCGCGAAAGGCACTTAATAGAGCAGGACTCTATAAGCGTTAAAAGGTAGAAGCTTATGTTATCTATGTCGCGAATAGACACCTAATGCCAGGCATGCCACAAGTCAAATACGAGGTTAAGATAACACTTAAGATCTATGGACACCAGGAAACGATTACCCTCGATATCCTTAAGGAAGCCAGTTACGATGTGATATTAGGACTAACCTGGTTTAGGAAGCATAACCCTATAATTAATTAGGAATAACGAACGCTATCCTTTAAGCGCTGTAACTATGTATTGTAAGCAAAGCCTACGCATTAGCAGAGTTCGATAGTAGATAAAAGAGCTATTAACACTATAGTCTCGAAATTAAAGATTAAGAACAGATTAACCTTGGCAGACGCTGGTAGGAACCACCAGGTTACAGAGCGCAAGACAGTGGATGAGCCAATTCCTGCGAAGGAAAGAGAGCAACGCACAACCCACGTTATCCCTAAATAGTTTATGGAATGGAGCTATCTGTTTCGAGAAGAGGAAGGAAAAGCAAATCTACCTAAGCACTAACCCTGGGATTATACAATTAACTTAGAAGAAGGGAAGACGCCACCCTTTAGACTACTATACGTAAAATTAGGCAAAGAACTCTAACAAGAAAAAGAATTTATTAAGACGAACCTAGCGAAAGGATATATATAACTATTAACGTCACTAGCGGCAAGCCTATTTATATTTATACCTAAGAAGAGCGGCGAACCAAGGCCCTGCGTGGACTATTAAAAACTTAATGACATAACAATTAAGAATTGCTATCTACTACCGAATATTACGGAACTACGAGACAGGCTAGCACAGGTAAAGGTATTCACCTCGCTAGACCTACGCGATGGATACCACCTTATCTAGATTAAGGAAGGTGAAGAATAAAAGACAGCATTTAGGTCTTAATATAGACTATTCGAGTACACTGTTATGCTATTTGGACTCACGAACGCGCCAGCAACATTTTAAGCGCTTATTAATAACGTACTCTAATATTACCTAGACATCTTTGTTATCGCATACATGGACGACATCCTAATCTACTCGGACAACCTCGACGACCATGTGGAACATGTCAAGATGGTACTTAAAGAACTTGACGACTTATACTTATAGCTTAAACCGGAAAAATGCAAGTTCTTCCAGACAGAACTTGAATTCCTAGGACATGTTGTTAACATAGAAGGAATTAAGTAAAGAACATCTAAGAATTCTTAGGATTCTGTGGATTTAACTAATAATTTATCCAAGATTACGCAAAGATCACAATACCCCTTACGAACCTTACTAGGAAGGATACACCCTTCGAATAGACAATAGAATGCGAAGAAGCATTTCAGACACTACGCAAAGCATGTATTAAACCACCAGTACTCGTGCACTTTTAGGACGGAAAACCAATAAAGATCGAGATAGACGCAAGCGATTTGGCACTAGGAGCATACGCTAAATAGGAGAAGAATAGATATTAGCACCTAATCGCTTACTACTTATGCAAACTCAACGATGCAGAATTACGATACGATATACACGATAAGGAACTATATATAATCATTAAAGCACTAAAGTATTAGAGGATCTACGCACACAGCTGCTTAGACCTTATAATCTTTATAGACCACAAGAATCTTCTCAGATTCACAACAACCAAAGAATTAACACCTCGACAAGCGAGATGGGCAGAGACTTTAGGACAATACAAGTTTAAAATTATGTACACTCCAGGCAGAGAAAACGGACAAGCAGACGCCTTAAGTAGACGCAGCGACCTCGCAGGAGATAAGATTAAAACTTACTTAGTAATTCTAAAACAGAACGATGATAGATTATTGGGACCAACTATGGAACTTAACCAACTCCTTATAGCAACACGAGAAGTACCCAAGGACTAACAGACGGAAATTATATAGTAATACCACGATGACCCTGTGTACGGACACCCAGGCATCACCAAGATAATGGAACTTATCCAACAGAACTACAGCTTTAAAGGAATTAAGGAAGTAGTAACCAAATATATCTATAAATGCGCAGACTGCTAACGCAACAAACACGCAACACATCGCAAATATAGAGAAATGTAAGCTATCTAAATACTGACAGCACTATGGGAAGATATCGCTATGGACTTTGTGATAGGACTACCTAAGTCGAAAGATCTAGTAACAGGAGTAAGCTACAACTCTATATTGGTAATCGTATGCAGATTCACCAAATACGTGGAACTACTACCATGTTAGAAAACGACTACGGCCAAGGAACTCGCATTCCTTATCCTAGATTGACTTATACGACACCACGGCATACCAAAGACAATTATCAGCAATCGAGACAAACTCTTCACATTAAACTACTAGACAACGCTTATGGCGCTTATTAGAACGAAACGGAAGCTATTAATAGCCTACCATCCACAGACAGACGGACAAACAGAACGTACGAATTAGATAATTGAAACGTACCTACGCATCTACTGCAATAACTAGAAGAATAACTAGATTTCCTTATTACTAATGGCACAACTGGCATACAACAATAAGATATTAGCGGCAACAGGATATACACTATTCTATGCAAACCACGGAAGATATTTATATCTCTTTAACTAAGCACTTCCTACGACTATTAGAACAGAAGAAGCCATCAATTTGGTAGAAATAATAAAGAGGACACACGAATAACTCTAAGAGAACCTCGAGAAAGCTTAACAGCAAGTAATTTCTTATATAAATTAAAAACAAAAAACGGCACCTTAGCTAAAGAAGGGGGATAAAGCATATCTACTTATAAAAAATCTTTAAACCTAGAAAAAGAAACACAAGAAACTGGACCATGTCAAAATCGGACTATTTTTCATTTCCGAACAAGTATCACCGGTTAACTACCGATTGGAATTACCACTAGACGCCAAGATACACCCGGTATTCCATATAGACCGATTGGAACCCGCCGACCTAGAGACACCAGTCGAGACCACCTTCTATCACTAGCCAGAGGAAGAAAACGAATTTGAAGCCAAATAAATACTACAACACACGGATTAACCACGAACGTATCTTATTAAATAAAAGGGATACCTACATAGCGAGAACATATAAGAACCTAAAAAAAACTTAGTAAACTGCAAACAATTGCTCTACTAGTACTACAGGAATATACCTAAGAGCCGCTCGCGGTTGTAGGCAAGGTACCAGAGTAATTATCTAACAACCCTAGTGTCAACCACATTAGAGGAGAGAAGCTAATAGTGGCCGCCACGGCAGGATAGTCCTCTAACGTAGCCTCTACTTCTAACTCTCTAGTAGTATCTATTTTAGATATAAGGCATTGCGCCTTCTTCTTAGCACGCTCCTTAGCCTGCTATAATATTTTCTTATTTTGTAAAAGTTAGATTAACACTTTTGCTAACAATTTCTCATCCGCATCCACCTTCTTTTTATACTTATTATAAGTCTTATCTAACGATGCCTACGATAAGTTTACGTAAGGCTTTTACGCACGGATGCACTTAGAACACTTTAGATAAGCATTAGGATTAGATAATAGTATAATAATGTACTTAGAGCTAGAAAGTAAGTAATAATTACAAGAGATAGGATAGATAACACTATTATAGCAAGTTTTAATGCTAAGACAGATAGCGCGGGCTTTAGCGAAAGATATTATAGCAAAACGCACTAAGAAGCGGGGTAACTAAACTTTATTCGTTTAGTAAGATAGGTCATGTAATTCGGGGACGAATTGTTGGAGAGAGGGGATGATGTTAGGATCTGTATTTAGCATCACCAGGCTAACATTCTGAGACGGCCAAGGTCTTATGGGAGCCAATGGTGGCACAGCAATGGGCAGGCCACGTGACTGCTCGAAGCGCTCGAAGCGAGCAAGTCGAGCAGGTGCATAAGGCCAAGGCTGTGCTCGCTCTGCTCGAGTCGAGCATGCTAAGTATATAGGAACATGAGGATGGACTCTTCCACCTCGTGTTCAACCTGTTTATCAATCTATCGTTTGGATCTGAATAAGCAACTTTGTTGATTTGATTGTGCTGTACACACCTTCGATACTAACGCCCCTTTGATACGCGCAAGCTATTAAGACCCCTTGTCCTGTTGCCACCGCTCCTGCCCGAGAACCAACCTTAGCCCCTCAGGGATTAGCTACCCTGTTGGACTTAACAAACCCTAAAAATGACCTATATAAGGTATTATAAATCTTACTAAATAAGCTATAACTGTACTTCCTCGCGCTTAGAAAGAACTTTAATAGTAAAATTACTTTATATATAATAATTATTAATATATACTATAAAGTTCTTAAACTTAAAATAGCACTATTTAAGCCAGTCCTAATAAATATATAGATCTTTTCAGACTTATAGTTTATAATTAAAACGCACTATACACGTTAGTATATAATATAAATATTAATAAACAGTAAGATGCTTACGAAGGACTAGTATTACCTAGAATACTATTATAATAGTAATAGAAGAAATTAAGATGAATTTAGAGAAGGATTTAGAGAAGGTTTTGAAGAAGAATTTAAAAGTACAGATAAATTTAGTAGTAAATTCTAAAACGACTAAAGCTACGCTTTCGATTAGGACCCTTACTATAGTAGCTATTATAGCTATTTTATTTTCTTAAACCTTTAGGTAGTTAAAGTGTTACAAGGGCTTTACGTACCTAACCCTATTCTAAGTAAAGGGAGAATAGGTTAAGAGTAGAGCGCTTTATAGATATTTAGTAGTGAAGAGCTAAAAATAGCTATAAGATTAGTTATAAATAATCTAATTTTATAATAAACTATAGAATAACGAACTAGGAGGTTTACTATTCTGTTATTAAAAATATACTTATAGTATGTTAAGTTAACTATAAGGAGTAGGAAAAGTATAGAGAAACTATTAAACTATATACTATTTATTTTAGTCCTTATTATTATTAAAATTATTATTATAGTCCTACTAAGACCTTCCTTCTAAAAGTTGTCTCTAGGACCTACTATAGTCCTGACCTTTATGCGGAACTTCTCGCTTATACAGGACTTTGTCATATAATTGCTAACCTAAGCTGTCCCGCGCTTTTGTGTGTTCCTCCGGCGCAGTTATTTCGCCAACAATAACTCTCTTAGCGTAATTGTTTAGTTTCCTTGTTCCTGTGGGATTCGTGATTGTAACAGTACTATCTCTCTATAGTAGTTCTTTAGTATAAATCTAAAAAGTACTTTATTCTACTTATGTTGCTTGCAGTTAGGGTGGAGGCATATTTACTATTCTATTAATATATAGTTTTTATTAATTAATATTAATAGTATATTATTCATAGCTGTATTTAAATATAAGAAGTACTTGGTTTCGCGTCAATCTTAAAAGTGTATATTACACTTTATAATTAAGTAGTTAAACTATTCTTATTAGTATTATTATTTTTAAGTTAGAAAATATTTTATTTACTTTTCTATATAGTGCGTAGTGCATTGGTCGTGTATATAGTATTTTTTATTAAAGAGTACTATAATTAGGATTTTAGTAGTCAAAGTTATATAACGTATCTCACGGGCGAGTCGGACACACGGGCGAGTTAGACACTCTGCCAAGACCCCACTAAAATCTATACTCTATATAATAGTATAGAACGCGCACAAATAGTTATAAGAAATTATAATAAGCTAATCTACTTAGAATTTACTTTTATAGCTTACTTATAAGTATATAAGTTATGCCTAGTCTTACTATAGCGTTTATAGTGCTATTAAGTTAATTTGCCTTTATTAGCGCGTATCTTCTTTTTTATCTTTTTTTTATTACTACGCGCTATAAAGTCCTTTAGGGTAGCTAGTTACTAGCTATTAGTAGCTATAAGAACTTCTTTCTACTATAGTTACTTTCTCTTATATAATTTTTATTACGTGGCGGCCTTATTAGTAGCTTAAAGCTTAATAATTTATTTTTACGCTAATACTAGCTTATACGCTACTACTATTACGCCTTTTACTATCTTTTTAAAGGCCTTAACTAGGCTTATTAGGGAACTATCTAGGTGCCTTTAGATCCTCTCCTTTACTAGCGTTAATTGTAACCTAAATTCTAGGGTGTTACTAGGCGTTTATAACTGCCACGTACTATCGCGTATAGTATAAGGCGAAGGCGTACGTAGACAGACGTTAAGCTTTAATATTACTACTTTTAGGTTAAGGGGAACGAGGCTAGCGCCTTAAAAGCCTCTTTAAATATTACTTTAAGTTATTATAGCTTTAAACGTGGCAATAAAATAAGGTAGGAACTTAATTTTAGTAATATACGTAATATAGTTACGTATTAGATTCTTAGCTTAGCGCTTATACGCCTTCTTTAATAGCAAAAAATACCCTATATCTAGTAACTATAAGAGGTGCGACAAATATAGAGGCATATAAAAAGTAATAATCTTATTATTCTTATAGTATTATTAGAATTCGAGTAAGTTATAGCTCTCGTAGCTATTAATAATAAGTAGCTAATAGCTACTAGTAGTATACCTTTTTATATGCGCGTTAAAGTGCTTTAGCTATTATAAACTAAGCTTATTTATTATCTAACTATTCTTAGAGACTATAATAACCTAATTATAAGGTAAATCCTTCTCTTTATACTAGATAGAGAGGTGGTGCTTGCCCTAAAAGATAAGGAAGGATGGAATCGCCTAGCCTATTATATTAATACCCTAAATAGCTAAAGTTTATTACTAATTACCTTACTATACGCTCTTAGGCCTGCCTTAACGCTTAAAGCCTATAATAATTACTCTTATTAATATTATGCCTATTATAAAGCTAGTTTTATTAAAATTATAGGTATCCTTATTTAGGATACTATACTTGGCTTTAGTATTTTTTACAAGCTAGAACTAGCCCTATATAATCTTAGGATCCTTATAGAGGGCTCTTTTATAGTTATACTTTTAATTAAATTTAACTTAGAGCTCTAGCTAGCGCTTTACAAAGATTATAGCCTAGTTTTAGCTAATAGGATTATAGTAACGCTTAGCTAGTAAAGAATTAGCTATATCTTTTATAGTAGTAAGCTAGGGTAGAAATCCTCGCGTATTTAGATTAAGTATATACTAAATAATTACTTACTCTTTTATCTTTAGTAGTTTTATTAAGTTAGGCGTGTAATTACGTTAAAAGGTTTTTTTAGCGCGTTAGTTACTTAGTATAGTTTAAAAAATATTATAAATAGCTATAGCGCGCTACTAACTTAGAGTTATATTTTATTTAATAGCCTAAAGCGCAAGCTATATATAAGCCTTTTTTAATTATAGTAGCTAATAAGGTAGTTAATACATCGCGTTATAGTATTATTAATAGTACGTTTTGGTGGGGTCTTGGCAGAGTGTCCGACTCGCCCGTGTGTCCGACTCGCCCGTGAGGTACGTTATTAGTTTATAATTTTTTTTCTACGATGTATGTCTTGCGTAAGATCATGAAAGATGTGACCTTGGAAACAAAATCTTACATTCGTATATTCTGGATGCTAACCTCACAAGCGCCGAACAGACCAAGAAGCTCTAAGCTCTAAACAATGTACATGGGATCGAACTGGTGTGTAAAGAAACTATTCTCGCAAGTCTACTTCAGCAGAACTGGCCTGCTCTGCTGGGCTTTCTCAGCAGCAATGTCCGCCAGCTTCTGGAGCTTCTCGGCGCGCACTTGGCGAAGGTATCTGAAAAGAAGGATGAAGGAAAGTTCGATGCGCTCTTTGGTCATCATGAGGAAGCCTTGTACAAGTAGTCCTTTCATGATCTGGGGACCGATACCTTTGAAAAGGCCCATGAGACCCTCGTGCTCCACAATATATTGCATTACCTCAATGAAGCTTTTGAAGGGCTTCCCGTTCCTTGCCGGCGGGGGCTTAGATTGCAGGCCGACCTTGGCGACGATGAGTGGCTGCGTGGCAATGGTAGCGAGAGCCTTTGACATGCCGCCGAGGACTATAACAAAGTGTCAGCCGTGATTATCTTCCATACTTGGAACAGGCTCCATACCGAAAGCTTCCCAGGGCTTGAGAGCCGTCCTTCCGGGGAAGCAGGACTCCTTCAATCGCTGATAGGCACCGTATGTGATGGCAGGATTCACTACGAGCACCAGGCTTGCCTTCAATCCTCTCCAGAGCCCAGTCCAACCGTCCTCGCTGTCTATAACCTCCCTGCCAGTGGCGAGTAGACCTTTACGCTCGTGCTTGCTCGTCGTCTGCTGTCTGGTTGTGACCACGGCTACGGGGATAGTGAACAACTGTGCGGCGGCGCCAGCAACTGCTCCCAGAGATAGTTCCGCAGCTGTTCCGGGGGCGGTGGAATACTGCAGGTACAGAGTTCGGACAACAGTGTACCAGTAGAAGTAGGCAAAATTTGTAGAAGCAACACCGATCAACGAGCCCGGCATGCCTGCATACAGGCCTGCAACTCCTTCTGCCTTTAAGATCTTCGAGATTGCATCCAAGGCAGAGGCGTAGTGCTCGTCATGAGCGGGGTTTGCAGCAACTTCGGCGTACGAGGGAGCGCGCTTGACTTGAACTTGCAACTTGGTCTTTACGCTGCGACGTACGTCAGCGTGTGTCCGAATCAATTCAAAAAGGTTCTGCCATGCACTGGGAGGCACTCACATGTCCAAAGGATAGACCAGTGCATTCGCAAGCACTGCGCCCGCAGACCCGGCCACGGCATTGCCCCATGGTGGCAGCTTTTCGAGCTTGGATGCGCCAGCCATTGTGGTGTTGTCGACCGTGGGAGTCGCAGAAGCGGAATGACGACGTGCAGCGGCGACTAAGCGGCGACAGTTGGAGTTGGTACGACCGGGGTTGTGGGGTACTGTCTCACGATGAAATCCCGCGGAATCGCTATCTCATGACCACGACTATGAGCATGGAGGTTCAGACAGACGGTAAGGGCACATAGGGAAAAAAACGCGGGGGTACGAATTCGACGCTCCAGTATCGACGCGTCCCCAGCCGGCATCGAAGAGCTCTCTTTCCATGGCTGACGAGATCCGAGGTGTGCCGAGGTTCACACAAATGCGGCGGTCAAAAGACACGGGCACGGTCCGTGCACGTGCGGATCAGCCCTCCTCGGCTGGTCCGCCCCGGCTGGTGTGCTCCCATCATCTGCTGCCCTCTCACGTCCTAGCTGATAGGCATCACGTAGAGTCGCCTGTGCAGTGGTATTGGTAAAATGTGACGTTTGTTCACGCTTGCGACGGACAGAGTGACATTACAACACCGTTTGGGAGCACGTGCCCCGCGCTTGGCGTGGAAGGACCGTAACAACTCCAAAGCGCCATTACCACAACATCTACCGCCTCCCAACCCGATGTTTGACAGGCGCGTTGACATGCAATCAAAATGGCGGATCGATTAGCTCAACTAGAGGCGCTGAAAGCTGCCGCCAGCGTATGTGAAACTGACGATGCAGCTTGAGAGTGAACATGCAATCATGTGGCAGCGAATACTTACTCCTCATGCAGAGCCATGAAGCGTCGCTTCAGACCGCGACGACCAAGGATGAAACTCTCAAGCAGGCGCTCGCCGCCGCAGAGAAACTCATGGGTGCCGTCAAGCTTACGGTAGACGCACATGAGAAGAAGCGGCTCACTCAACGATTCAATGCCGTTGCGGATGTTGCACGAAATGTCAAGAGCAACACCTGGATGCCGCCCAAATCCGTTGCGCCGACAGCATCATCCGTGTCACCACAAGACTCACAGTATAGTGCCCAAACCGCAGGATCTTACGTGCTCGCTCCAGAGAGCCACCTTTCGGCCAATCTCCAACTACAGTCTCGACCAAAATCCAAGGCTGACGGGATTGGTGAATGGGCTGCAGATGTCGCGCAAACTGTTCATCGAATTCCTAGCGGTTCCTACCCTCAGTCAACCAGCTCAATACAGAACACATCATCAGCGACGCAAGTTGCAACTATTGCAGCGGTAGGTAACTCATTGACATCATCTCCATCACATCTCCCCACTGCACTATTGTTTTACAGAAACACCAACGATGAAAACGCCTGGCCAGATCTCAGCCGAGGCACCTCTCAATCACAATTGGATCCAACCGTGCGGGATGACTTGAAAGCTCGACTTCAAGAAGTCATACAAAAGGAACTGCCGACAGTGAAGCCGAATACCTCGGCCGCTCATGTACGGAGACTTCGTGAGCCCATTTCTTCTCGAAAACGGACAACCAAAGAAGAAATAATTCTTCTCAAAGCCTCGCTCGTAAACGGCGTGAAGTGCCCGCCATGGGACAAAATTCCACCTGCGGAGGAGTTCGCCCTCAGTGGCTCTGAGGTCTATACGTACGTCTACTGGCTCTAGTCGTTCACATGTCCGAAAGTCCTCAGTGCTGACCGAACAGTCAACCTCGTGAATTGAGTTTATCTCCTCAACAGCAACAGTATTTCAAGGCTTGGGTTCGCGCTCAAGACGCTATACCACGGCAACCTTCTGGCACAGATGACAAGCCGGTAATGTCATCACCTCGTCCTATTGATTTGGTCCAAGATGCGGCAACAGACTGCTCAGTCGTCGCCAGCCTTTGCGCAGGCATTGCTCGAACCGAGCGCGGCTATGACAAGGTTCGTCGGCTACATTGCCATGGGGTCAGCTATACTGATACAGCCAGATTCTCTCCACCAAGCTGTACCCTTTTGATCGTAACCTGGGCAAACCCGTCCTATCCTCCAACGGCAAGTACATCATCCGGCTAAATTTCAATGGTTGTTGGAGAAGAGTCACTATTGATGATCGTCTTCCGTTCTCTGATACACGCGCCCTCCACGTCGTGGACAAGCGTCACCCAGCGCTCTTGTGGCCAGCTCTATTGGAGAAAGCGTACTTGACTGTTCGTGGCGGATATGATTTTCCAGGCAGTAACTCTTGTAGTGATCTGTGGGCATTTGCCGGTTGGATTCCTGAACAAATCCACCTGCAAGAGTAAGTTCTCGTTTGTGATTTGCTGAGCTCCCGCTAACAACCGCAGAACCGACATTGTACCTGATCAGCTTTGGCGTCGGCTCCACAAAGCCTTTGCATTTGGAGATGTTCTCGCCACCCTCGGTACAGGACAAATGTCGACCAGACAAGAGCGCGAGCTAGGATTGGAGGGTCAGCACAGCTATGTTATACTGGACCTCAAAGAAACAGGTCACGATCGATTACTTCTTGTAAAGAACCCTTGGGTCGAGGGCAGAGGTTGGCTTGGTCCACGCCCTTCGCCGGAGCAGCTCTACGCATCGTCTGCCGTGAGTGACAGTTCGAAAGACGGTCTGGCGACTTACCATCGAGATACCATACCAACAAAAGAACGTCCTAACCCTCCCACGTTCTGGATTGGGCTGGAGCAGGTAATCCGACACTTCGAGAGTCTGTATCTGAATTGGAACCCAGGTCTGTTTCGCTACCGACAGGATATTCATTTTGAGTGGACAGTCGATGGATCTAGCGAAGAGGAAAACAGATGCATCGTCACGCATCCGCAGTTTCTCTTCCACTCGGAAGATGCAAGCCCTGTGTGGTTTCTGCTGAGTCGTCACTTTCGAGCCACGGCTGGCGATGGTAAAGAGGGGTCAGATGCCTTCAACGATGGAAGCATACGTCCACACACTTTGGGCGACACATCTGACGATATCCCGAAAGGATACATGAGCATCTTTGTTTGTCCGGGCAAGGGAAATCGTCTATACATGAAGGACACTTGTCTAGAGCGAAGCGACTACGTTACGACACCCCAGTGCCTTTTGCGATGGGACACGGAGGCCAATTCCACCTATACGGTGGTCATAGACCAGGATGAACTGCCTGCATCAGCATATACGTTCTCACTATCGGCGTTCTCCAACTCCAAGATCGAGCTGGAACCCGCCATTCCAAGATATCCTTTGCAGAAGACCGTCACGGGCGAATGGACGAAGCAAACAGCCGGTGGAAACACAGGCTCTAGCCAATATTTCCAGAACCCGCAGTATGCCCTCGAAGTGAAGGAGCGCGGACGTCTAGCCATCCTTCTCACTAGCACGAATCGGAAGAATGCGTTACACGTCAAACTCACGCTAGGTCATGGCAAACGCATATACCGGCTCAACAGCAGAGACATCCTCGCCGACTCGGGTGATCATCGCGCAAGATGCGTCTTTGCTGAAACAAAAGATTTGGAGCCTGGCGTCTACACCATTGTCTGCTCGCTCTTCGAGGCAGGGCAGACAGGCGACTACACACTGCGAGTGGATAGCACGAACGAGATCACGCTCAAGCCAATTCCCCGAGACGGTGCAGGTCTGATTCTGAATCGACTTGCACCTGTGTGCTTTAGACCTGAAGTCAACGAGATGGTGGCTCCGATGGTGGTTCAACGCCTCGCATCGTACACTATCGTCGTACGTTTCCTGAAAGCAACAACGTCACGCTCTACAGGCGCACTGCCGACGACGCGGAGTCCGTTACGATTTAGTGTGGAGTTTGGAAGGGGACCGGAGCGTCAGTTCATCATCACCAGCGAGCGTGGTGAATATTCGGATGCAGCTATTCTGCGCACAGAAGCTGTCAATATTGACCCTGAGCTGTATCCAGGCGGCAACCTGTCCCTCGTCATGGATCGTTTGTCTGGTCCTGGAGGCCCGGTGGAAGAGTGGTACGAGGTAGAAGTGTATACCGACGTACCAAAAGCCTGCGATATCGGAGTTTGGCGGGACAGGAAGTGATGGAATGGCGCACGAGAGACGACATTGAAGCATCAGCGGCGTTCTAGGCGAAAAAGCGAATGGATTTGGTGTTGGCGCGACATGGAGACAGACGTTGGTTTCATTTCGCAGGTCTCTTGGCCGTGTACGACTACAAAAGGTTGACGATGGGGGCTTTGTGGTCACGCGGAATTGTCAGGCATGATGGCGCACGCACGAGGGGAATGGGTGTTTGTATATCGTAACACTGAGCACAGCACGTGAATGACAATGGTGATCTGTAGGTCTGGGTGCATGGTGCTGTCGGCTGGTCCCGTGGTACGCGGCGCCCGCAGGATGGGTGCAAATGAAAAGGGCCGTGACGATTCGTGGTTCGAATGATTGGTTAGAGTTTCACCACCCTCAAGCATCCTTGCAGCGTTTCAAGACGTGCATATCGAGATAGCTCTGATAAACGAGCCCTGCTGCTGCGCTCGAACTATCTGTTTGACAATTTCCAACGTCGTGAGCGTCTTCGACATCCCCAGGAGTGGTTCGCGAACTCCTTACCCCGCCAGGTTCACCACGATAAGCAATCCTTGCCGGCACGATTGCGTCAGAGCTGTGCGCCACACTTGGCAACGATCGAACGCCTCAAGCAGCATCGACTGCTTCAACACCAGCCTTGGCACATCTGCCTCACGCTGTTTGCAGCCTCAAGACACTGTACACTCCGTTAGACCATACGCCTCTACGCATCATCGGTGCACGGTCTCCCTGAAGCATGGCGGAGTCTTCCGCGAACTCTCTTGCTCCAGCCTCGGCTGCTACTTCGAACGAGCCCTCGAGGGCATCCACGCCGGCAAATGCACCGGTAGAAAAGGCGCCAGATGAGGGCAGCAAGCTCAAGACCTTTCTGGGCGTGTTGAGGAGGTACTATACCCCTGATCGCCTCCGAGCGACTATAGCAAAGGGACCTTCAACTGACTGAGCCGCGGCAGGTTCATCGGCGTGTCTGACCTCGCTACCGTGCGCTTCTCCCTTCCAGCCCAACTTCTCGAACCCACACCAAATCTGGGTACGTCTCCCTACAAACACCAGAACCGCGCGGACGAAGGTAGAGGCAGGCTGTGCGGGACGTGCACTTACAGAGTACAGAGTACTGGAATTATCTTGACCGACCAGAGACGTTTATAAGGTTCGCACAGGGGAACACCAATGCGCGATACGGGCGGTGCTAACAAGCGCAGCATTGGAGACTCAGACGAGCCGCTGGCGCGCATGCTAGGAACACTGCGATTCTGGTTCACGAAGGACTTGGTATGGCAGACGGCAGGCCGAATCTCGAACAATGCTGACCCAGGCAGAAATACGTCAAAGGCAAGCCATGCAAGCCTTACAACTCTACGCTTGGCGAGTTCTTCAGGGTATGCTCCAGCCTGGTTTGCCACAATACACTGCTAACGCAGCTAGTGTACGTGGGAAGTCGAAGATACCCAGCCGCAGCTTAAGCATTCGCCCAACTCGAAGCCCTCAAGCAGCGCAAGCAGCGTCGTCGGCGATAAGCGCGTAAAGATTACCTATCTTACCGAACAGACCTCCCACCACCCTCCTGTTTCCGCTTTCTACATCGACTGCCCTGAGAAGGGCATTTCCGCACGCGGGTTCGACCAGCTTAGTGCAAAGTTTACAGGCACCAACATCCGCGTGGTTGCTGGAGCACATAATTTGGGCATCTTCATTACATTGAAGCACCGTGATAATGAGGAATATCAACTCACCCACCCTGCGGCGTACCTGGGCGGCCTACTAAGAGGTATTTCGTCACTCGGGCCCGATGCCACCCCAGATGCTAACCCAAGCAGGGTCTCTCAGCGTTTCGGTCGCCGATTCCTGCTTTGTCACATGCGCGAAGACCAAGATAAAGGTCATACTCGAATATCTAGAGGAGGGCTGGCTCGGGCGGACGCAAAACAAAGTTCTCGGTGTCATCTTTAGGTACGACCCAAACAACGACACCAAGACGAAGATCAAGGATGTGCCAGACAAAGATGTATTGGGTAGAATAGAAGGCAGCTGGCAGACCAAGGTGTACTACACGCTTGGTAGCCAGCCCTTCGCGAAGACACCTGTATGATGCAGTTCCAGCTGCCCTCTGATGCCTTACTGACCCCACGCAGGAGAAAAACAGGAATTTGCTCATCGATCTCGACCCTCTCTTCGTCGTTCCGAAGAACATTCCGCCGATAGAAGAGCAGCTGCCCAACGAGTCGCGAAAGTTTTGGGAGGGGGTGACCAACGCTATAGTCAACAAGCAGTACTCGCTCGCGACGACACTCAAACAGGAGATTGAAGATAAACAACGAAAGAAGGCGGCGGAGCGGAAGGAGACTGGGAAAGAATGGCAACCTCGCTTCTTCACCGCCAGCGTGACACCCGTGGGTCGACCTGATCTTACCAAGGACGGCGAAGAAGCACTGAAACGCTTATACGAAGGCAATAATGCGCTCGAACCGAACAAAGAGTACGCAGCGTTCTAGGAGATGCGAACTCACCTTGTGTGAGTACTGCTTGCGTTCAGGAGCAAGCATGATTAGAGTCTGCATTATCGATATGATACACCTATTCAGTGAGCTTGTGAGTTGCGAGCATGGGTTTATCACTCCGGGTCTTTTGCATTCACCGTATGGCGTTGGTCTAGCTTCTACTGAGGCGAAGGAATGGTACACCTGGAATGCGCTCATTAGATTTGGTTGTTCTTGCTTGCTTTGGCCGCATGGGCGTTGCACTCACACTTTTGAATCTAGAAGAGATTGATACCTTTCAGTGGCGGATATACTCGCGGTGACAAGGCTGTCGCCTACATGTAAATGCACATCAACCATGGAAAGTAGTGCCATTTGCTTCGGGAGCGTGCATCGCGCCTACCTACAACGCTTCTGACAAAGGGAAACAGCCACACGGCTTATTGATATGCAAGTTTTCGGGGTTTCTTTTACCGTCAACAACGAGTGGACCTGAACAGGTCATGCGACATACAGCAACAGCAGGCCGCACCGTAACATACAAGTGAGGCGAAAGTCTCATTGGCCAGTCGTGGGACGGGTCTCGAATCCCAAGCTCGTATATGGCGCCTTCAGTTGGGCTAGCATCACAGCCCTACTCTACCTCTCAGACTTTGACATTTGAGGCTGTCAAACAACACCTTCCTGAACCAGTACCTGTCATAAGATGTCGCGGTGGCACGCTCCTTTCTGCTGCCAACCACAGGTTTATCTCGACCAGAACCTGCAGCTGCCTCGATTCCGTGCTTGCGACTACACACCAAACATCGAGCAGCCTATCACACGCCGCTCAGCCTTCCAAACACCGTGGCATGTACCGCCTGATGAACCCATCGGCAAGATGAATATCTTCTGGCCACCTAGCGTTCCCTACAGGCGAGGCTCGACCATCTCGGATGCAACGAGCGAGGCAGGCTCGATCGATCTAGGTCATCAAGTTACAAGCAACATGCAGGCACAACCCACAGAACGTCATGCCGACCCGCAAGTTCCTATTGCCTCTGCCCATACGACAATTTACGATGAACTTCGCGCCGATCAGTTCCGCATGCTCTGCTTGTCACCTGTAGCAGACTGCAACGACCCAATCCATGTCGACTTGGAAACCTATGACGACAATAATTGCCCTGAGTACAAATTCACATCTTATGCTTGGGGTGGCGAGGATGGCGACAGCTCCCTGCAAAGCCCAGTATATGTCGACGAGTACTGGGATGTTCTCCTTCAAACCAAGAATTGCTGGTCGCTTTTACAATACCTGCGACCCCGTAGAGGGATCCGCCTCGTATGGGTGAGTGGCTAATCTCGTACCTAATAATTGTTGCTGTTACTAATGACGATACAGTTAGATGCGATATGCATAGACCAGAGCAATACGCGCGAAAGAGACGCCCAGGTCGTTAAGATGGGCGACATATATCGGAACTGCTCCAGAGTCGTCGTGTATCTGGGGAAAGATGTAGCACAGATTGTATCAGACACATCCGAACGATCTACAATTCCCCGTCGCTTTAGCCTAGACGAAGTGGTCGACAAGTTTACGGATGCAAGCATCGATCCACAGAAGCTTTTTCAACTTCAGTATTTCACGCGTGTATGGATAATCCAAGAGCTTCTTCTACCTCCAGGCGCCATCATCCCGCTTAATAGCTTCGAATTCCTGGTAACGCGCCTCACACCGGGCAGGTTAGAAGCAAAATGGCAAGCCAAGCAGGCCAAAGAGCTTGGGTCAGAAAGCATATCTGACTGGGACAGCACGGGTGCGCCATGGTTCCAGTACGCGGCTGGGGGTGCAGATGAGATTGAACAGGGTATATGGGGAATCCTTCAACATACATGGAGCTCCCATACTTCGGATGCTCGTGATAAAATATTTGGAGTCCTTGGTCTCATCGACACGAAAGAAGGGGCCACGGAAAACGCAACACGGAACAGAGGGGAATTACAGTCGGCAACGCCAACTCCTAACGTCAATTATTCCATATCGAATGTACATATTTTTTTAGAGTATTTGGCCATCTCCTAATGAATCAGAAGAATGCCCAAGCTCTTACTATGGCCTCAGGATCCTTTGATCCGCCAACGCAGACATTGTAGATACCGGCTTGGAATAGTCATGACCCCTCACAGGCACTCTCCACTTGATCAAACTTGGAGAATTATGGTTACCGAGGGAGACCAGAAGACGGTTCACAGTTTATCCTCCGCCTATACACAGATGGTCATGACGAATTCCAATGCCGATATCCCGCCGATTGGATCGTGATTTGGCACGCGAATTTAGCTTCCTACAATGATGAGAAGGCCCAGCAGAAACACGACAGACTTCTTAGACCAACAATGGAGACAGCAACTGACCCAGTTATGTGGTATCAGGCTGTCGACTGGTACATTGATGCGTATATAGACGCCGAGTCTGCCGGAATCACTCTGAATCTGATGCATCTACTCATAGTCGACGGACCACCAACAGAGGAGCATGAAGATATTTGGACGCTCGATTCCAAGATACCCCGTGTTAATCATCCAACCCGTCTCTTCACGTTCCAGGCAAATGACTGCACGCTGTACCTACGTACCTCAGACATCCACCTAAACAAGCTTCTCAATTCCGAACCCATCGACGTTTTTGCACTCACCAACAAGCACGAGAAGCGCTGCTATATTCTCTTCCTGCTAAAATCAGCGGCACTCAATGAGTACAGACTTCTAAAATGTTGTCATTGTTATGACCTTTGGGTCGCGGGGATCCTGAAGCCTCATTACTATGCTCAGCTACCCAGCCCACGTGCGACGCTGTCTGGGGAAAGGAAAACAGCCCAGATCTGGGGTATACTTGGAAAGAGCTTGTACTATGTGCTCACACATTACACAAAGGAAATTGGTGGTCTTGATGCCCTTGCGTTTCATGGAGCTTCGTTCTGGCCTAAGAGCAACGATTTCCACCACTCAATGATTCTGGACTCAAAGCTTTGGACCTTGGTCAATATGAATCTGAGTATCAAAGACGTCCTCCCTGTATTCCAAAGTCTCGTTAACGAGACTATTGGAGCGAGACCAGACTTCAGAGAATCTATTATTGACTGTCCATCTTTTTGGCGTCGAGACACTCAAATCAAGGTCGATGGCGATTATCTCGAATTCGAAATTGACAAGGATACCATACCATTCCTGTTCCTGGAGGGACTTAACAAAGAACCTCCGAGCTTTCAGTGGGAATGCAAAACCGCAGGGCAGTGGCTTCTGATAGGGGATCTGCCGTCTGACTTTTTGGATCCTGAGCCCGAATCTCTATTGACAGTTGAGGTTGAATACACATTTCAGGTAAGGACTAGACTCGACAACGTCAAAAAGTTCCTACGATGGAGCCCTTATTACTCCATGCTGTATGAGCTGAGTCCCTGTCGGCGACTGACTGGAGAGGACGACATGACGATGCTGTTGCGTGGACGGAAAGAGGAGGATCGCTACATAGGGTGCATCGAGTGGCCGCAGCTGGTACTGGAACAGTTCAAAGCGGAAGGCAGAATACGGAAAGTTACGATCATCTAACCCTAACCCCAGATTCGAGCAAGATGGAGGAGTCGCGCAACCTACACAGGGTTCGTATCCCGCGCCCGCGCTCACGGAGACGTCACCCCTCAAGAGCTTGAACACACTCACCACATCCCGCTGGGGCAGCCCACGTGCTCTACAGGACGACCTCGACGTGATCGGAAGAGGCATATGTAGCATGGTGGACTCCAAGCGCCTAGAAGATGAAAGGCGCCGTGCTGCCTGTATCTGCACCACAGCTGGCAGTGGGTCTGCGAAAACATGAGCGAGAAGTGCTAGTGTGTTGCGTTTCTGCGTTGCTGGGTGTCGCATGATGTGCTCAGGCCGTTGTAGACGAAAGCCCCGATCGTCACGTGCAGCGCGTGCATGCTATAGCTAAGGGATGAAGCTTCGATTCCTAGACTGCGGCTCTGCGAAGTACCTTGGGATTCGGTAATAAGAACCACACCTGGATTTCTTTCCAGCAGTGTTGACCTAGTGAGGTGACTTAGTTATGTGTATATGCAATGAACAAAAGCTGTTTATCTTGGGATAATGCAAGCACATGTGGCTCGACGCTGCATTCTGAAACCAGTACTTGGGGGTCCGGTAACAAGACACCGCTTGTGTATGAGAGGAAACTTGCTTTGTGCTTCATATGGATTTGAATCACGTATGCAAATATTGGAGTCCAAAAGGAAGAATATCATCTGCATGAAAGTGAAAGCGAACGTGGGTATCTACCAACGCCAACTGCCAGGTCCCACCACCTTCTTAGTGCAGCCCGCAAGATGCTACGAAGTAACCTCCTAGTCATCTGGATACTCGTCCCTCACGTTACTCACAAAGACGCCATTCTCCGCATCCCAGCGCTTAAAATGGCGTCCCGCCAGCCTGAGCATCGCTTCCGAAGGCTCAGTGCCCTTTTCACAAGGCACGATATTCTCCTCGGCAACATAGCGAGACGATTTGTCGCAAACCCTAACCACACAAGCAATGTTAGCATATGTCACAAGCCCATGAGCAGGATAGGAAGAGACGTACATAACGTGATAGAATGCCTGGTTCCTGCCTCCAGATAGCTGGTCAACACCCATATGGTGGATCCACTCCTCGCCCGCGTCGCACACGGTATCCCATCCCGTAATCACGCCTTCGTAATGGTACCTTTTATGCCGGAACAACTGGCCTACGCGAAAGACCATGCTATCCGCGGCGCCAGGCTGTCTGCGCTTCCGCGGCTTGGCCATCCCGTCGATACGAAGCCGGCTGTCCACAAACGAAGCCAGGCGGTCGCCTTCGACCACGGTGCTGAACATAGGAATGACGTGTTGCACGAGCAGGGCGACGTCCCAGGGGAAGTGCGTCTGGAAGTGCTCGAGCAGATAGGGGAGGTACTGGCGGCGGCGGGCGGCACCGGGATGGTTCGACAAGCCGCCGTGGTCGTCGGGACTGAGGATGAGCATGGCCCAGATGGTGGCGTAGAAGGCATTGTCCATGTCCGGGTGGGCGTTGAACCAGGTCGAGTGGATGCCGTTGGCTTGCGCGTCGGCCTGGCGGATCGTCTGCACCGAGTTCATGATATTGCGGGCGGTGCGCGTCACCATATCTCTGGTGGTGCTGTCGGACAGGTAGGCTGAGTGCTGGGAGGGCGGAACGCCCATTTCGCGGAGCGAGCGTTGCAGGTCGTTTGCGAGCACTTCGTCTGAGGAACGGAAAGGGTCTAGGTACATGTAGTCAAGGTCGGAAGAGCTCGTGGGCTTGTACAGGCCATCGAGCGTATGGTCTTTCGGCGCGTAGATGAGGCAGTAGACGTGGAAGAGGAAACCGCAGGGACGCGCATCGAGACCCACTCGACGCGCGAGCGCGCAGTAGATTGCGACGGAAATGAGTGGAAGGGAGTCGTGAGTCTCGGAGCGTAAAACGAGCCCGATGAAGGAGTTTGGCAGGGCGCGGTACGAGGAGTCGGATACGCCGCGAAAGCCGTGTTCGCGTAGGAAAGTTGCCAATGTCGACGCCTTAGCCCTAGCACACATGCCGTCGAATTTGGGATACTGTTGCCTGAGGTCTTTCGCCAGATCGCCCAGATCGTGTGAAACGGTTTCGAAGTCCACATCTTCGCCCGTCCTCGTGAACACATCGTACGCTGCCAATGCCTTTTCTATGGGCACATTCTCGCCTCTGCTCAGGCTCGCCCACACCTCCACTGCCATCTCCCTCTGTATCCTCTCCAAGATGGCATTCGCGTAGTATCTCCTGGCCAGCACATCCTCTCTCACGTCATCACATGCAATCTCTTTCAGCAACACCTCTTTGACATCGTACCCAAAGTCGGCAATCTCGCCGATGTGCCGAATGCGATTCTGCTGACTCCCCAACACGTGATCCAGTAGCCGCAATGCCTCGCGCTCTTTCCTCAGGCGCTCAATGAAGACGGAGCGCCAATCGACGTCGGAGAGTGGCCCTTGAAATTTGGCTTGCATGGCGCGCTGAGGGTCCCACCAGCGGAAATGCGTGTGACAGAAGTGGCGCCATATGAGCGGTGCATCGGTCGTGAGCTCTTTGATGAGGCGACAGGTTTGCGCGACGGATATCACCGACTGGGGGTCGAGATTCAGGAAGATACCCTCGAGGATCTCAGCGGGAAGGTCCGTGAATGCGGGCGCCATTGCAGGGCGCAAGGCCAGGTGAAGCGGATAACTGCAGGTGGTGCAACTTTCTCGTGTCACAAGCGCTTAGCTGTGCCCAGGTGTCATACAGTATATTCAAGAGCGTGGTGAGAGTTGCCGTTAGGAAGAGTCGGTCATCTCGCCGCCACTGCGTATAGGTATAAATGTCGTCAACGGTAAGTAATGACGTTCGTTGGTTGGCCGTGGCTTATTCAGCTAGCCTCGGCAACCATTGCCTCTGGATGCTACATAGGCTAATGCTTCACGTACTGCTGAAACAGCCACTGCGGAAAGGAAGTATTTTACGAGTCCATTGACATGGTAGAATTATGTCCTTGCGGATACACAAAACACGACTCTTTGGCAGGTGTTTGCACCATTCTTGAGTTCACGACAATGATTCACAGGTGCGACACTGACAATTGTGGATGCAGAATGTGTTTCACATTTTTTGTCGTACAGGCATCCAACTCCACAAATCTCAGTGTTCATCCACAACTTTTTAATTCAACATCAACTTTCTATCTGCAAACTTTTTACTTCCCTCGTGAAGCGACTGAGGGTGCCGCGCGCCTCCATGCAGACGAGGGTACCCATAAACGGTACAAGGTCGGATACGTTACGGACCTCACCGCAAGTACCGCATCTCTACCAAGTCTACTCCGTGAAGCCTAAGCTGGCAAGCTCTTTACGGATCGACTCTTCAGTGGTGATCTTCTTGATCTGCGTATCCTCGAGCTTTTCGCCTCCAGCTTGCCTCATCTTCAGATCATCAATGGCACGGATCTTCTTAAGCAGACTCCGCACTTTCTTGTCGTTTGGGCCACCGTCTCCTGGACTCGTCACAGTCAAGTCAGGGGGCGGGCCATGGTTCTCCGTCTTGATTTGCGCAGGAGTTTGGGGCGCAGGAGCATGCTGCTGGTTCTGACGATTCGAACCTGAACCGGCGCGATGATGGTGCTGCTGGCCCATCTGAGCGCGATGATTTCCGTCTTCGTAGCCAGAACCATGACGTCCATGCGGGCTGTTCCCATAATTTCGATGTTGGCTAGGGCTACGTCTGTCTTGGTTGTTCAGCGCGTTACTCTTACTACGGCTGCGTTGCTGGCCACGAGCGTCGCGTCGCTCGGGGCTTCGACCCGTGTTAGCGGGACCAGATGGTACTGTTGTTCCATCGGCAGCAAGACCGCCAGCCTTCTCGGCAGCTTCCCTTGCCTTCTTAGCTTCCCTCTTCTTCTTGTTTTTAAGAGCAGCTTTCGAGAGCTCGCCCTCTCCTTCGCCGGTGCCAGTGAGACTAACACCGCCACCAGGAGCCGCACCCGGGGGCAGAGCGTCAGCAGGCTCAGCACCAGGGACCTCACGGCGGCGATTTTTTCCGAATCCGTTAGAGAAGGAGGCATTGCTCGAGGAAATCCCGGTATTGGTGTAGGCCGCGCCTCCCTCATCTTCACGCTTGAAGAGCAACGGCGTAGTAGTTCCACGGGCGCCTGGTGGGCGATATGCGCCGGCTGGTTTCGACGGAGTCTTTACCTTACTCAGATAATCCACAGCGGATGCGTGAGGGTTCCCCGCTTCAAGCGGGTTCTCCAATGGAGTCGACTGGGGCCGCCAGGTTACATGGTACAACTCCGACATGTCCTCGTTATACATCAAAGTGCCTCCGATATGCCAGATGCGTATTCCATTGTCGACGCGAAGACGGGGGCTCGTAGTCGCGGTAAGAATGTGTTTGCCATCGGGACTCCACTCACAATGAGTGCAATTCGAGGCTACAATGGTATTGACCTTCTGATAATTTTTCTCGAGATCGTAGATGTCCATCTGGCCAGCCAGATTGCCGAAGCCAGCTACGAGAACAAAGCGGCCGTGCGGCGAGAATAGAATGGTGTTTCGCGGAGCCAGGTCGAAATTATGCTGCGCAACAGCGCGCGCATTAAAGATGGTGGTTTTGGCGGGCATGTAGCCGTACACAACTCCGAACTCTTTCGAGTTTGGCGACCAGGACACGTCGTGAATGGGTCCTTCCTTGTCCAGCTGGATGCGGGAGTCGAAGGAGCCATTAGCGCTCAAGATGTACATGTTCGTCTCGCCGTAGTAGCTCTTGTTGGTCTTATCAACCTCGGTCTGCGCAAGAACAATGAGGCTGGTCCCGAGGGCATTCCACTTGAGCTGGACCTTGTCACCCTTGTAGAAAGTCTTTTGCGAAATGGCGGCATTGAATTGAGGCACTTGGAAGACCTTGACGGCGGCGGGCATGCCCTACTTCGGGTTAGCCTGGCGGTTCATAAACACGCCTGTGTGGTGAACTTGCCTTTCGCTCCGGGACAAAAACAGCAACCGAATGGTTCTTGCCGGGCGACACCGCAAAGTCGGTAACTCCTTCAACGCGCAGCTTATTCCATACAGTCTTCAGGTCGTTCGATTGGTAGAACTGCACCTCGTTTGTTACAACGCGGGCACAGAAAGCTTCGTCCGACGTGTACTGCAAGTTCCAACCCGTCTGTTGCTTCTGCACGTACTCTCCAATCACGGTGCGCTCTTGCTGACTCTCGCCGTCGCCTGGCACAGTATGCCATACTTTGAGGTTCTTGGTCGCATTGCCATCTTCGTCTTTGGTCGGGCGCTGCCAGGTGATGATGTAAGTGCCCAGAGGTGAAAATCCGAGCTCAAAGACATTGGGGGTAGGCAGCGTGGTGACGATCTGGCCGGAGGATGTGTAGATGACTGAAACCCTAGACACACACGTGTTAGCCATTATTGGTTGCAAAAGTATAGGCTGAGCTTACTGTTCGGGCGATGCCCACGCAAAATAGCGGCTGTCGGGCGAGTAGCAGCAGCAACGCAGATTGCCTTCAGGCCTGCAAAATGGTCAGTGGGTGGTTCCTCATGGGCTTTGAAGGGGCTTACCGAGCAAAGCCGGGGAGCACGTCGTAGACAGGAGCGGCGTTGAAAACCCCAATGCCCTTTGAGGTGCGATCTGCAGTCGTTAGGACAATGGATCACCAAATCATGGTGCAAGATGCAGACGTACAGGCCAGCTGTGTGGGAGCAGCCATGACTAGTCAAAGTCACAGAAGAAACAGCGAGCGAGGGCGGGTGTTGTGGGTGCGCGTTGGGCAAGCAGCTGCTGGCGGTTGGCGGTGTGGACGTGGAACAGCGAGGACTGTCGAAGTCGAAGGGAGATTCCAATGATCGAGAAAGTCCAGGGCAGGCACGGCACACGCAGCAACGCGGGGTTGGAGGCACACGACGGGCGGGAGAGCGCGTGTGACAGCGAGCGAGCGGAGCGGGAGCTGGCGTGGATTTTCGCGGTTGAGTTCGAAGCACTAGCGCGAACGAGTCACGTGATATACGTCAGACCGGGTCCACGTCTGGAGGCTCTCAGAGCCGGTGAAATGGAGGGGTAGTCCATGCCCGCTTGCTTACTGTGCTCGGTAGTGCAACAGAAGTGCCCGAATGGGTGGCGAGCGGCGGTGCGGCTGTCATTGATGCCCAGGTGGTGCATAGTTCGCCCTAGACCTTGTCTTGCAGACGTCCCAATGCGCCTGCTATCTTTGAGATTCACCTTAACGTGATGGACGCGCTGTTCTGCGGGTTGGCGGCAATCACCGAACCGGGCGACCAGGATTTACACGCTAGAGCCATGACAGTTGAGCGACGCAACGGGATGGCTCCCACTTGATTGCAGCAGAATGCGCGCCGCGCAATGCACCCTGAGAGTACACCATGTTGTACTCGGAGGCAGCGCGGCAGCGCGATCTGCAGAGGTACCTATGCCCCGCCATTGCTCCTCGGAGGTAAAAACTCATGTTTTGTAGATACTACCAGCCATGGGTAGACAACGCCCAGGACCTCGCCGAGGACTCGGAAGGAGAAGCCAAAGAGCTCGTATACAGAGGTTACCGTGCCAAAGGCTCTTTCGACAAGAGCCTGACTGCCTTTGCCCAACTCATCGTGCTTCGCCTCGACGTGAAGCGGGCGATGGTGTCTCTGATCGACGGGGCGCGTCAGTACATTCTCGCAGAGGCGACACGAAGCCTCTCGCTCTCCAACCAGAGCACCGATGCCGGAGACGAGATGTGGCTCGGCCACGCAATCATAGCCCGTGACGAGGCTGTATGTCCTCACACCTTTGGTTCCAAGTTCTCTGCCGCAGACGGCAACGGCGGCACCTGCACTACTGATGCGCTGGTCATTCCCGACTGTCGATTCGACTCTCGCGTTTCGGACAAGGAATACGTAGTGAGCGAGCCCGGCGTGCGCTTCTATGCCGGGGTGCCCATTACAACCAAGGCGGGATATCGCATAGGTGTTTTCGCTTGTTCAGACGACAGACCGCGAGATGGGATGACAATGAGCGAAGTGCGCTTCATGGAGGATATTTCGGCAGCCGTCATGGAGCACTTGGAGCTGGCCAAGGAGAGTGACGACCGGAACAAGGGAGAGCGCATGGTGCGCGGCCTGACAGAGTTCATTGAGCGATCGTCGACTCAAGACCTCCGAAGTAGTATCAACACGCGACAAACCACATTGGAGAAACAGACCGAGAACGCGCGCCTCGAAACCCTCGGCGACGAAGAGCCGTTGGAAAACACTGCGCCTATTAATAAGGGACCGCAACCGCAGCGCAAGCCTGAACATGAACGTGGTGAGTTTTTAGTACCACGATTCTTGATCTGTGTTCCCTCAGGCTGTATGATACACACGCTGCGCAAGTCCAAGTTTAATTTGCGACGGTAGTGATCATGACCGCGGCTAAAGACGATAAGTAGTACTGACTTATCTTCTCAGAAGACGACAAGTCTCGCATCTTCCACCGAGCAGCGCGCATCATCCGCCAATCTACCCGCGCTGATGGTGTTGTATTTTTCGATACATCCCAAGCCAATGGCAGTAGTCCAACATTCGATGGACATGCCACTCCACCTGCTAGCAGCGACGAATATTCTTCCACGACGGCCGGCTCTGCGACAACGCTGAAGAAGACAAAGAAGGCCAAAGACAGACCAAACGGTACCAGAGGAGATACCGATCAGAATCACGAGGCCATACCCATGGCGAGCCATCCCTGTCCTATCGTTGGATTGTCTATACGCTCCACCGCCGGTGTATCTCCAGAGGATTTTCAGTTCACCGAAGCAAGCATGGAGCGCTATATTGCTCGGTATCCACAAGGTAAATTCTTCAATTTTGATGACGAAGGGCTTGGGATCAATTCCAGTGACGAAAGGTCAGAGAAATCTGAAGCCGAACAGTCGGACAGGATCGCATCATCAATGACTATCGTACGGAAAGCGCGAAGTAGAAAGGAACGCTTCGTTCCATCTGAGCTACTCAGAGCCCTGCCCAATGTGAGAAGTCTGATATTTCTGCCCTTGTGGGATCCGACAACTGAACGTTGGGCTGCGGTAGGCTTCATCTGGACTATGGCTACTGGCAGGTTGATGAATTCTGAGACTGAGCTTCCATATTTGAAAGCTTTTGGAAACACTATTATCAGTGAAGTTGGGCGCTGTAGCGCTCAAAAATCTGACCGAGCCAAGACAACCTTCATTGCTTCGATATCGCACGAGCTACGCAGTCCATTGCATGGAATACTGGGCTCTGTGGAGTTCTTGCGTGACAGCGTCACGTCTCCTTATCAACAGTCGCTTGTCAGCTCTATCGAAACATGCGGAAGGACGCTCCTGGATACCATCGACCACGTCTTGGACTACGCAAAGATCAACAAACTCCGCAGTGTAAGTGCGAGGCGGAAGCAGCTTGTCGGTAAACGTAGAAAGGGCCCTGCCGACAATTCCATCCTCGGCGTGACGACGGTATTCAATCTGTCCCAGCTCGTGGAAGAAGTCTGTGATACTGGTAGGTCTCACTTAAGATCCATCTTTCCATAGTATGTAACTAACAGTGTAACTCACAGTCTGTGCCGGTCATGTGTTTAGATTGTCACATGTTATAAACAACTCCACTTTCCACGACCAGGGAATGCGCTCCAGAGCGAACAGCAATGCCAGTGCAAATGCCGGAGATGCAGGATACTCTGGTGTCCGCACAAAGGATCGCGTCGTCGTCACACTATCTGTGGCTCCACTCGTGCCATGGATGGTCAAATCACAACCAGGAGCCTTGCGGAGAGTCGTTATGAACCTATTGGGCAACGCCCTAAAATATACCGAAGCTGGATACATAACCGTCACACTCGAGCAGGACAAGGAGAAGGCCCCTTCGGGATTCTGCGAATTCATTCTAACGGTCGAAGACTCCGGGAAGGGCATGTCCACAGAATTCCAAAATACAAGACTGTTTTCTGCCTTCAGTCAAGAAGATCCTTTCTCCAATGGTACTGGTTTGGGACTCAGCATTGTCAAACAGATTGTGGAATCCCTGAGAGGCGACATCAACGTGGAGAGCAGTGTCAATGTGGGCACTAAAATTTCCATCACTATGCAGCTCCCTATAGGGAAGACCGAGGATGCACGAACGCAAACTACACTGCTAGGGAGGCCTTCAGAGTTAGAAAACAAGTCGGCTAGTTTGATCTTCCCCGAGATCAGTCTCGGGGGCGCAGGCGAAAGGTTGCGTGACAGCATGTTCAAGGCCTGTCAAAACGTGAACATAAACGCTTCTGAGACCTACGACGCCGGGAAGCAGCCCGATTTCTTGATTACTGAGCCCGATACCTTGCTGGGCATGCTGAGGCATTCAAATTCGAAAGACACGCAGACGCCTCCGCTCGTGGTTGTCTGCATCTGCACAGATCCCGCAGAGAAGATGTTTACGGAGGTAAGTGAGCATCCATACATACGTTCATCTTGATGTTCCCTAAACTTTTCGCACACTGGGCAGTAGCTCAGGCTAACCACGTCGCTCACAGAATCGTCTCCAAGAAGAGTTCCCACTACGCGGCTGGATCGTCGAAGTCGTGGCCCAACCCTGCGGCCCACGCCGTCTCATCAAAATGCTCCTCGACGGCCTCTCCCGCGCCGCCCAAGCCGTCCCCCGCCTCGAAATCCGCACGCAGCACGACAACGCCGGCTCTCAAGCGCCGCCTCCCCCCCACCCCCCGATGATCACCGTCCACCGCTCCGTCAGCGACCTCGTCCGCGGCGCCTCCCAAATCCCCAGCTCCATCTCCGGCACGCACTCCCCCTTAATTGCGGCCACCATGCCCACAGGCGCCGAGCCACCCTCCTCCCACGGTACCCTCTCCGGCACGCCCGCCTCCGAAGGCCCCTCTGAGTACTTCACCCCGCGCGTCCTCCTCGTCAACGACAACGCCATCAACCTCAAACTGCTCGTCGTCTTCGCGCAGCGCCAGAAGCTGCGTTACGAAGAAGCCGTCAACGGACTCCAGGCGTTTGAGAAGTTCCGCGACGAGGCGCTGCTCACGGATCCCCTGAGCAAGCCGTTCGACTTCGTGCTCATGGACTTGTCCATGCCGGTCATGGGTGGGCTGGACGCGACGAGGAGGATTCGCCAGTTTGAGGAGGAGTGCGGGTTGGTGCCGAGTACGATTGTGGCGCTCACCGGGTTGGCGAGTGCGCAGGATCAGCAGGATGCCGTGGATGCGGGCATGGATATGTATCTTGTGAAGCCGGTGAAGTTTGGGGATATTAAGAGGATCTTTGGGGCGAAGTGAGGATGGGGTGTCGCGTTGTCTTGAAGAGGAAAGGGGGCTATGAGGAGGTTTGCGGCGGTGCGTATAGCAAGCATGGACATGGGAGTATGGTTTCATGAGTACACATTGGGTGGGGGAACCTGCGGAGTGTGTAAATCTGCCAGAATACCCACTAGTAAAGTGACTTCACTTCTCAATACGAGGCGTATGACAGGGGTACGACAGTACCGTCTCCCCCGTCGTTACTAGTTGGCGTAGGCATCTCATCGGCATCGTCTTGATCACTAGCGTAGGTACAACGAGAATCATCACTGCTTGAGGAGCTATCATGTCGTGCGTGCACGATAAGGGGTACTACCAAAGTGCCTCGTGTATGTTATGGAGGAGTCTACATTGTCTATTACTAGCATCTGATGTTCATTATACGTCTGTTCCTGCCTATGCCTTGGATGTAACATTTGCTTTATGCTCAGTCAGGAGCTCCAAATCAGGCACTTGCGCTTCCCAAGCTTCTATTCCTTCTTCATGAAGTCGTGTATTACTTTTCTGTTCGACCGCTTCGCGACTCGAAACACTGGGATGGCGAGAATGTAGAAGTCTGCGGCGGCATTAAGAACCGCCACGACAATGAGGACAATGTTGACGTATTTTCCAATGGCAGAACGGAGTCACAAGGGACTTCTGTATATCGGTGCAAGTTGTAACGCGCGCGATCGAGTTGCCGAGGGTACCAACCATGATGAAAGTAATGAAGGCATAACCACCGATAATGAGTCTTTTAGAAGAGATGTAGACGGCGAAGAGGCGGAGGTAGAGATGTAAGATAGACAGTTTGATCAAGAAGACGGCAATCACATAGACCATGTCCACGAAAGCAAACATTTGTGCAATGCTAACGACGAAACCACAACTCGAATTTCAGCATACCAATAGCTTTCTGTGAGTGATCATGATTGCCCGAATGTCCCAAAGATGGCGGCCGTAGCCGCTATCAAGGACAAGAAAAATGAGCACTGTGTGGGCGGCGGATGCGACCTGTCTCGTTAGCCTTGTAGGTGATGATGTATGCAAGCCATATTTACCACCGCAAAGGCACAGGTTCCTTTTGAACTCAGGTTAGTATGCGGATGTGCTCCGGGTGTAATTGCAAGCATTCCGAAGTTTTTCCCCACTACACATAAGTCGCCTGATCGATCGCACCAGTCGACCCCAATTCCGTGAAGTTGTAAGGCGGAAGGAAGCGGTGCCTCCCGATAAATGCTCGCCGCAACAGTTCATGTGTTCTTGTGCGCGGGAGCATCTCAACGATGCAAGTTTAGATTGTTTGCGGGCCAAGTCTGGCATCATGGCACCACTTATCAGCGCATTTCAACTGCCCATCGTGAAAGCAGGCACATGATAGAGTCACAGAAAAAGTGTGCGCTATTTGCCTTTTTTGGGGTGAGGACGAGACTGTGAGGTACGCCTTATTGATGCATGAAGTCATGGACTTGATTGGCTCTCATCCACATACCCGGTTCTGATGACATGGTTCCCACATATTTGGCGCCCCAAACACTTCGGCAGCCTGCTTTATCCGTAGACGTAGATATCTTAGGGGAATACCTGGTCAGTTTCGTTTGAGGTTGTGCAGATCGGTGGCGTGTCCCACGCTCAGAGCGCCAATGTACGGCCACCCTTGTTGCAGGACGACATTAAAGAGGTACAGTTGTGAGGTCAGATCGCGCACCCTTTGCAGCTCTTCCCCAATACCATCTTGCAACTTTATTCGCTGCAATGAGCGAGCAGGACTTGTGGTTGGGCAATGCCCTCGTGTTCGGTGGATGCGGTTTCCTCGGCCACCACATCGCAAAGCAATTGTCGACCGCCTCCGACGTCGCCAAAGTTTTTGTCTTCGATAAGAAAACATCCAAAAATTGTATCTCCGGTGTTGAATATATCACCGGCGACATTACCTCCAAAGATGACGTCGACGAAGCCTTCAAATGTGTCCAGCCAAAAGTGGTCTTCAACACGGTCTTCCCTAACCCGTTCTTGAACGACAACAAAGTATTTCACTCAGTCAACGTCGATGGGACGAAGAACATCATTGCTGCCGCCCGGAAGAATAATTGCACCATGGCTCTGGTTTACACGTCGAGCTCTTCGGTTATCCATGACAATCGTAACGACATGATACTACTCGCACACCAAAGCCATTGCGGAGACCCTTACCCTAGATGCAAACGGCAAGGATATTCGTACCGCGGCGATCCGGCCCGCGGGGCTTTTCGGTGAGGGTGACACAGAAACGGTGACAAGCGTCATCTCGAACGCCCGGGAAGGCAAAGCACGAATGCAAATTGGCGACAATTCAAACCTCTTCGATTGGACATACGTCGGAAACAATGCATACGCGTAGATTCTCACCGCCCGGGCTCTTGTCCGCAGTTACACGCATCCTCCGAAAGCCGAAAACGAGCGTGTGGATGCGAAGCATTTCAGATCACAAATGACGAACCATGGCATTTCTCGACATTCACCCGCGCCCTGGCAGCTGCAGGGAGATATCCAGTTCCCGCGTTCAAAGTCGTCAAAGTCGTCAAAGTACCCTGGTCTGTCATGATGGGGGTTGCATGGCTGTTGGAATAGGGATATTAGGTTCTCAGCTTTGGGAGCAAGAAACCTAGGCTGACGCGGGCGCGAGTCAAATACGTGACAATGGAGCGCACCTTAGACATCACTAAGGCAAAAACGAGGCTTGGATATCGGCCCTAGGTCAGCATGCAAGAAGGTGTTGAACGATCGGCGAAGTGGTTCGTGGAATCTGCGCCTTGATTCTGGATCTGATGTAGGCTAGAAACACGGAGAACTGGGAACTAGTTGGATTCATTTAAACCAAGGTCCGTGGCTCAATAAGTTTGTGACTATTTCAGATACAGTACTTCTAATATCGCGTCATGTGAAGCTTTGTTACTGAGCCGCAAGTGTGCGCACACATCCACGTCCGCCCGCAATTCTTGCTATCAGCCCCAAGGTGCATCATGCATAATGTGTGAATGAAAATGGTTCTTTCCCACCAATCGGGCTATGTAGATGCATAGAAATGGTGGTCAGCGCAACGCCACTCATGGTTTCTACAGGTAGGTGACGCTCACAGATATTCCACGGAAACTATTTGCTTGGACATTCACTCTTCATTATGGCATTGAATTATACTGTAACCATACCGACTTCGAGTCCTTCAGCTAAGTTTGCGCCATCAATATGGTTGCAATTAACTCTCGTCATTCTTTCGGGCACAATGGTACATTATATTATGCTCCTTTTGTGTCCTACAGGTATGGAAGACACAGGCCCTTCGAAAACACTACCTCAAGTGTCGATCTTTCGATGCTTGTGTGAGGCGTCCTTCCAAAGCTCTATGGAGTTCGTGCGTTCTGCACGGTAAGTCTTCGCCGATACGTGCGGCTATCAATCTGATCGTTGACCAAGGTCTCTATTCTGGCAGCCACACCCAGTACACATGCGCATATTTGGATCAGACATCTGTGTGGTACAAGGCAACCGCAATATCGCCGCCATGTTGAAGGAAAACTCACTCAGCGCGATACCCCTCGCGACACACTTGATGCAGAAGGTATATAAATTGCCTCCTAGCGTAGTTCGACTCCACTATGACGAGTAAAGAACCGTCCAAGATGGCACAAAACGATGTGTATCAGGATCCGCGAGGTCAATCGGCGGTTTCTAACTGGCCCGGAAGGGGCGGTCTTCATGGACAAGTTTCAAATTGGCCTGAAAGCACTGATACAGGCATTACAGCAAAGAATGTCCTCGGAATGGAGCCATTGGGAAGACCTAACCACGTTCTTCAAGCGGGACTTGACAGCCGTAGTGCTCAACGCGATCTGTGGAGACAATCTGCTACGGCTTAGCCCTGAGTTCCTCGATGACCTTTGGGACTTCAACGATAGTCTCACTTCGTTCCTCACACATGACTCAAAGATCTTTGGTACTCGCAAGTACGAAGCAAGAGATCGAGCGTTACTCGCCATTGAACGTTGGCAGACGGTTGCAGCGCAGAGCATCGCTCCTGGATCGCTAGACTTCATTAGGTCCGATCCTCATTGGGGCTCGTCGTTCTTCCGAGGGAGATACGCTATGATGCAAAGCTTGGAAGGTTATGACGCCGCAGCTATGGCTTCTCAAGAGCTATCGTTTCTTTACGCGTGAGTTGGGTTCCGCAAGAATGACAGATCACAGACTCGCATATTTCTAGTCTCAACTCGAACGCTATCATTGCCACATTCTGGACAGCGGTAGAAGTTTACAAGGACGTCGAGCTTCTTCGTGACGTACGCGCGGTAGTAGAATCGTGCTTAATACCAGGGCAAACGATGGATTTTGATGTGCAAGCACTTCTGCGTCAACCACTCTTGCAAGCTGTGTATGCAGAGACCCTACGTCTTCGTGGGCATGGTCTCTTTGTGAGGAAGGCGCATGAGAATGTCGATATACACGGATGGACCATACCCAGACACAGCTTGGTGCTCGCTAGCTATATAGCTGCTCACATGTCCCTGGCGTGTGGTGTTCGACACGCGCTGGACCCAACCCCCCAGTGGATGTCTTTTGGCCAGGTCGCTTCCTGAGAAGCAATGATGGAATCGTGGAGTTCAACCTCAAAACGACCGAGGATTCGTGGGTGCCTTTCGGTGGGGGCATTATTCCTTGTCCAGGACGACAGTTCGCGAAGCTACAGGCGATCGTGGCCATGGCGCTACTAGTGACGAAAGTGGATTGCACAATATTGGGAGACGACCGGATGCTGCAAATGAGCATGAAGAATTTCGGTATTGATATCTTGAGTCCGGTAGGTAAGGTTCCTGTGCGGGTCCGAGTTCGACACGCGACAGGAAAGTTCTCTTAGAATTGGTAGTCACTTGATTGTATAGTGTAGATGATTCGCAGATGCGAGACTGAAATTGCGACCATTCGAAACTCACCCATATCCTCAGGATGGCGCGATGCCGTGTCGTGAACTAGCCGAGACAGTGAATGCAAAGAATTAACTTAGAATGAGCACCTAGACGGTGGCTGATGTCGGAGTATAAGCATGTTACCACCAACGCTGCTCCTCACCATCCATTGGTCGTGGATGCAATCTACCGCTCTGACCCAAGCAACCGAACCGCGAAACCCGCAATGCGCACAAAACCAAAGCCATTCATGCCCCAAGATAAAACGCCGACAAATGCTCAGTCACGGGGGTAGCCACGGCCACCGACAAGTGCACAAGGTACCCGTAGCCACCCCTCCTTCATCCTCCCAACATGGATGAAGCCACAGGCACCAACGCTATGCAAGGTCCCCGTAGCCACCCCTCTCAATCTCCTCATGCTCTTGCTCTCCAAACCAAGCTTTTAGTACTGCAACAACTTCTGCCCACCCCTCCCCTCGACACCCTCCACATTTGGCTTCGCAAACCCACACCACCGATCCTTGATGCTCACAACCTCATACGTGCCCTCCTCCTGCACTGGGACAAACATCTCCTTCTCATGGCTCACCTCCGTCTTAATCTCCAGCACCCTACTCTTCTTTCCCCTCGCCGCATTCGTACTGCGCGTGTATGTAAACTCAAACGGCGGGGTGCCCTCAAACTGGAAGTGCAAATCCGTATTCCCGCCCTCGTGGATGTCGACCGAAGAGATTTGCCCACCAGAAAGACGCACCGAGGGGATCGAGTGGATATGCTTCGTGATGTCGAGAGGAGCGAGACAGTCGGACGCCGAGTCGCGCAGGCCAGTGACGGTGAAGGAGCCGGGCAGCTCGGCGAGGCGGCGGAACGTGGTCGCGGCGTTGGACGCCTTGCGCGTTTCGCCGTTGAACGTGTAGTACACGGTGAAGGGGTTCTGGCCGCTGAGCGCAAAGGAGAGGCGCTCGCCGACGCAGAAGTCTGCACGCTCTTCGAGGGCGGTGGCCGTCGGCGCGTCGTGCACGCTGACTTGGACGCGGGGGCCGTTGGGGGCCGGTCGGAAGGTGCAGCCCCGGGCGTCGCGGACTTTGCGGATGGTGATGGACGAAACTCCGAGGTGGAGCTTGCGGTGCTCGATTTTGAGGTCGAATTTGTTGGTGCGGATGTCGCGGTGGGTGCTGAGCTCAGGCTTGGGGATTCCAGCCTGTTTGATTTCTACTTCGAGGTAGAAGGGGGCTTGGCCCTCGAGCGTCATAGGGATCACCTCTTCGCCATCGGATTCGCGGCTGCAGTAGCTGTAGGTCTTGCCAGGAGTGTCGAACCGTGCCGAAGGAAGCGGGTTGACCGTTTGTTGCACGGTAAGCGGTTGGAAGTGCCTCTTCGAATGATCGTATCGGCTGTCGGCAAGTTTGTTGAACGTGTACTCGTATGTGCCCGCACTGGAAGTATCGGCACGAACCGTTGTCAATCCGCTGAGGGCGCGAATGTCCTTGTCGCGAGGCGCAGCTGTCTTGCCTTTGCCCTTGTAATGCTGCGTGTACGAGACTTCGAAAGGAGCATTACCTGCAAAATAATTAGTGATTTCAATAAAAGAGAGTGGTATTCCGTACCTGACAAAGCAATCTCGAAAGAGTCCTCGTCACCCTCACAGACAGCGTCTTTGATGTATTTACCACCCTGGAAGATGATGGAGGGAATTTCCGGAATGCTAATCTGTGGACGCGCGATCCATCTAACTTGGAACGTGCTAGCCTTGTCTTCAATAAAGCCAGGGCAGACAGAGTCCCGTACAGACAAGAGCTGGTAAGTGCCCTGTTGTGTGATGGCGAGAGGAGCATTGGCGCCAGAAACGTGTACCTTTTGTTTCTGACTGGCATCGAGGTTCTCATACTCAAGCGTCCAAGGTCCGATTCCAGAAAGGCGAAGAGGTAGATCGACGCTCCTGCCTTCAAGTGCCATGACGGATTGCTTGCCGTCGATGAGACCGAAGTAGGCTTTGGGACGCTCATGCCGGACTTGTACCTTGACTTCTTCATCCTTGATGGTATCCTTGCATTTCATGCCGTCGACAATGCTGGTCAGTGCCACCGTGTACTCGCCACCGTTCTTCAACTTTGGCGTCTTGATCGTGTAGTGCTGCTCTTCGACCTGGATTGTCTGTTTGCTGCGCTTGCCGTTATGCACCACTTCGTACTCCAGCTCGAAGGGACCATCGCCAATAAGGCGTACGTCGAACTCGGCATAGTCATCAATGCAGGCCTGCTTCGGGTGTTTGCTTTCAATGAAGTGAGCGGAGGCTGGCGGTCTGACGTCTTGCTGCAGCTCAACGTTATCGAGCGGGCGATCACGGTAGATTGCATCGGAGACAGTCATGAATTTGTACGTGTAGTGTCCGGCGCTTTGCGGTGTGAGATCGAAGGAGCCTCTTAGCGAGCCAACCTCGATGTGGCGTGGTACTGCCCTCTGGCCTTTCCGCTGCTCGGTATATTTGACCAGGAAAGGAGGAGTACCAATGAAATCCAATGCGACACGTAGACCAATGGGGTTGCCGGCGCACTTGTCGACGATATCTTCGCTCGTCAACAGCAGTTCAGGCTCAGGCGGGTTTTGCACCAAGCAAGATGTCGGCTCTAGCACCTCGCCTTCACAGAACTCGGTTGAGACAGACTTGAGGGTGTAGAGTCCTGCCTCCTGTCCAAAAATTTTGCCGCTAGCAGGTTTGATTTTTGATTGTTTGACCAAGGCATTTGCACTGTGGTAACCATCTGCAACAATGTCTGCTTCTGGAGTGAAGAGATATTCAACATTGTGCTGAGCTTCGACGCGTCCTTTCCCAGTCGACGCGTACTTGAGAGGTAGAGGCCGCTTCTCGCCCTTGGCCACACGGATAGGATTTTGAGGGTTGCATCCTTCAAAGTACACTTTGGGGCGCTCGTGCACCTCGAAGCCTTGATAGGTGCCAGTGACTTTGGGTTTTTGGCGGTCTTCCTCCTCGTTCTCAAGAAGGTTGACGAAGTTGCCGAGGCCGTCGCGGACTTCCTCTACAGCGTACTCCCAGGCACTTCCCGTGGCGAGGGTTTCGTTCAGAGGTACGGTGACCTTTTGAGAACGAGCCCATGAGACATCTTCCTTTCCGCTCTTCACCAAGGCCTGAGATGTGTGTCGTGATAGCGGGGACGCAAACTCGTCCGGCTGCAAGTTCTGGAACTCGGACCCTCCGCGTGGCTTATGGTCAACTGTCAGACGATATTTGACGTACAGAGGAGGTACGCCCTCGACTTCCAGCTCGACATTTGAGAGGTCATTCCGGCAGCGTCGCTCTCCGGTCGGCTTCACGCGGGCCTGTGGGCACTTTGTGACGACTGCGTTGACGGTCCTCGGCCGCACTTCGAGTTTAGACTTGTCGATGACCCGTTTGAGCAAGTAGACGCCAGGCTTATTCACAGCATAGCGGAGAAGAAGCGGATCGTCGGGATCTGTCCGCTTCGCCGCCTTGCGCGCCCTGCTCAGCAACGTCTTGAGCTCGCCCTTCTTGACGGTAATGGTCTCGTTCTTGCTGGTGTCGAAATCGATGCGCACGAATTCTATTTCGGTGGGCTCGGTTTGGTTGATGAGTATCGGAAGGTCGAGAGAGGTGACGGTAGAATTGAGGCAGAAGGATAGCTTGTCCGGGTTCAAGACAGCGGACCTGCACAGTTAGCGACTTGTCTCTCACTCGTCGGAATATGAACCTACCCTTCTGGCAGAATATTGATAATCTGTTTGCCGAGAATCAAGGAGGCATTGTGCAAGATGGGCCCAGGTTTCACGCTCCGCTCACTGATGGCCAGCTCGCTGTCGAACAGGAAGCCGGCCAAGGATATGAACCAAGCTTGCACAGGTATCCCGATGCGGAACATGAGCATGACATCCAGCGCGGAATGCACTACGAAGAGCAGAAAGGAGGTCGAAGTGCTCCACTGCAGCCAGGGAATGTCCAGCAGAGGTACGCCCAGCATGAAGAAGACCATGTCCAACCCGCACCACTTGAGACATGACACCAGCGACTCGTCCTCTTCTATTGCCAGGCCGTAAAAGTCGTATAGTTTCCATGCCCATAGCGCAACGTAGATGGAGGCGACGTAGAAGCGCTGCTGCGCGGGATCGATGATGTGCGCGGGTATCCAAGGGCCCGGCTGCTCAGTCGCTTGCACTGCCCGTTGCGGCACATTAGGAAGGGGCGTGTTCACGTTCGGCCGGCGAGCGCTATTCGGGGTTTGCGCGGCGGGTGAACGAGGTTGTTGACCTGGCTGCGGTGTCGACGGGAACCCGCCCGGGCGTGGTCGCGGTGTGCCGTTCATGGTGCCCTGTGGCAGCTGATGGCGCCGCTGTGATTTCGCATGAGTCGGCGTGGACGCACGAGGAGGCGGTGGGGTCAAGGGCGGGCGTGCACAACTTGTTTCGCTGTTGTGATTGTGCCTCTATTTCCTCTCAAACAAAACTTGGGCGCGTCTCTGAGCGCGAAGTCATAGTTCCGCCTTGCAGCCAATCAGCGTCCGCGCACACCGGCACTAACCAAAACTACAGCCTCCACCGCGCCCTCAAACCTCCTTCCTCACTATTGCGCTCCCTCTCACCATTCACCCGAGCCTCTATAAGTATTGTACTCTCCGCACAATAAATCCGTTTGCGTGCATCAAGCTTAGATAAGCTGCCCGCCCTGTATTTCAACATGCCCTTCCGCCTCTCTTCCCTTTCTCCTCTATACAACTTCCCTCTAACTTGAACCCGACACATTTTCGTTTGCAATATACCAATCACAAACCCAACCGCCTACTTCTCAGTTCACATCCAATCCTCTTCATCCACCCTTCCTCTAGCAACATGGGTCCCAAGAAGGCATCCACCAATGGCAGCACCGCCGGCAACCCAGCCAAGATCGACACCAGCAGCCCCAAGGATGGCGAGGTCATACAGAACCATTTTGAAGCTCCGCCTAACCCCACCGAGTCAGAGTTCCACGAGGGGCCTCAGGACGGCACCACCACCGGCAAGACGGTCCCAGGGCAGGCACCTGAGTACCGGGAGGCTCCCGAGATGTCACTACGTGCGAGGAAGCGATCCAGCTCTGAGTCCTCATCCGAAGAGTCTGCCAGCAAGAAGAGCAAGCTGGAAGAAGATGACTATATCGTCCCCGCCCCCGTCATCACCAAGGAGAACTGGCAAGGCTATTGTGAGATTGAGTCCGACCCCGCCTACTTTTCAGTCATCCTGCGCGAGATCGGGATCCGAGGCGTGGATGTCCAAGAGCTACATTTCTTGGACCCAGCTCATCTCATGACCCTCCCGCCTATCCACGGCCTGGTCCTGCTCTTCCGCGCCCGTGAGTTCGATGAAGCCAACCAGGAGGACACTTGCCCCGACCACATCTGGTTTGCAAATCAGATGCCAGGCCAGAATAGCTGCGCAACACTCACCATGATCCACACGCTACTAAACGTCAATGACCCGGATGTCGACATCGGCGAGCACATGCGCCAATTCAAGAACTTCACCCAAGACATGACTCCTCCTCAGCGCGGCCACACCTTTGCAAGCTGGAACTTTGTCAAGAAGATTCACAATTCCTTCGCCAAAAAGATGGATATGCTCGAGAACGACAAGTACATCGCCGGCAAGGCCGCTCAGGCGGAGAAGCGCAAAGCTGCAGGCGCGAAGAAGGCCGCAGCTCCAAAGGCGACTTCTCGTTCAAGGACGGCGCGTCGCAATTCGAACGACAGCAACGAGAGCGATGCTTCTGTCGAAGAATTCGAAGCAAACACACACCACTACATCGCCTTCGTGCCTGTTGAAGGGCAAGTCTGGAAGCTCGACGGCATGGACAAGCAACCCACGCTCATGAGCGAGTACGACGAGGAGCAAGGCGAGATGTGGTTCGACGGCATTTCCGAACGCATCAATGCACTCATTGCTACCGGCGACAACGACTACGGTATCTTCGCCATCACACAATCTCCGCTCATTCCGCTTCGCGACAAGCTCATCGAAGCCGACAACACGATCAAGCACGTCGACGCTCACTTGACTGAGATCAACATCGATTGGAAGGAGTTCCTGGACGAGGATGACCGCGAGCCTCCAAGTCCTAGCTTCATGGGCTCTTTCAGTGAGGAACAGCGTGCTGCGAATGCGGTTCCGGGTAGCATCAAAGCCGCAATCGACGGAGAAAATCTTCCCGCGCTCTTGGAACGTCACTGCGACTTGGTCTCCGCGATGAGGGACCTAGTGATGGAGTACATGGAGAAGGAGCAAGAGGTAGCAGTTCAAAACGAGCGTGCTCAGGATCGTCGCTGGGACTACGGTCCAGCCATCCATCTCTGGATGAACATGCTAGCTCGCAACGGCTACCTCGAGGAGAACCTCAACAACTTCATCGAGAGCTAGACCTCCCTGCCATGAGCAGACAACACCAGGACTTGAGCTCCACACGCACATGTCAACTTTTATATAGTAGCCTACTAGCTAGCCCCATCTAATAACATGTCTCCAAACCCACTTCCCTTCAATACTCAAACCTCTCCCCCACCAGCTCCTCACTCAACTTCCACAATCTCTCCTCATCTCCCTCCCCCCTTGCACAAGCCCTCACCCCCTCACTCACATTCCCATCCTCCAAATAACACCCATTCCACCTCTCCTCGTCCAACCTCGGGTCAAACGCAGCAGTCACATGCGTCGCCACCATCTCATCCTCATTCTTAAAATCAAACACCGCGTCGTCCTCGCCCAGCGGCTCGCCCAGACTCTTATCCAACTTCTTCAACTCTGCGAAATCCCGCTCGCCCAGGCCCCCGGCAGCGACTAGATTCGTGCTCATAAGCACCCCCGGGTGCACACTATACGCGCGCAGACCCTTCCCACCTAACTTGGCCGCCAGCGCGCGGGCGAAGAGGATATTCGCGGTTTTGCTCTGTCCGTAGGCTACCCACTGGTTATACTCGCTTCCGTTGCTGAAACTCGGGTCCGAGAAGCGGATTCCGCCGAGGCGGTGGCCGTCGGAGGAGATGTTGACGACGCACGGGGAGGGCGAGGCGAGGAGTAGCGGCATAAGCAAGTTCGTGAGGAGAAAATGCCCGAGGTGGTTCGCGGCGAATTGTAACTCCACACCATCTTCACTTTTACGGTACGGTCCGGCCATTATGCCGGCGTTGTTCATCAACACATCTATCCTTCCCACATCGGTCCAGCTTAGCATTTCGGCGGCGGCGCGGCGGACGCTGGGAAGGGAGGCGAGATCTAGGTCAAGAAGGCGGGTTTTCACGGAGGCGTTGATGGAGGCGATTTTGCTAGCTGTGGCGGCGAGTTTGGAGGGGGATCGGCCGGCGAGGATGAGCAGGGCGGGGGAGTGGGCAGCGAGGGTCTCGACGAAGAGGGCGCCGGTGCCCGAGGGGGAGACGCCAGTTGTGAGGATGGTTTTTCCGGTTATGTGCGCGGCGTTGTCGGCGGCTATGGTGGAGCCAGGGGTATAGCGGCCGTATGGGAGGGGTTTGTTGCTTCCCATTGTGAATTCTACGTGAGGACGTTTAGCTGGGAGACAGTAATATTGGGGAGTTAGGACGGTGGAGAATTCGATTCTTGGAATTGCAGATGTCTACGGAGAGAGGGTGTTCTATTTGGGTTTATATACGATAGGTATAATACTCCACTCCATTACATATGAGCGTCAAATTTCCGGTTTTGGAAAGAGGTGAACATGGTTCGATATAGTGCTATGGAGGCAGAAATGGGGCAGATGTGGAGATGCATGGATATACTTTGGCCTTGTGTAAGCATGGGGCGGAATTCCGTCGCCAGACGCCACGCTGATTGGCTGCTGTGTATAACTTGTGAGACAAACGCGTAGAATCCGCGTGTAAACTCCGATGTCTCTCTTCATCGGGAATTGTATACTACATACGGCGGCGGAGGTAGTAGTAGCAGTATTAACAGTGCTAATACAAAGTATTGGAGATACGGCGGCCGTGGTTTCGAATGTGGGCCCAATCGCCGAAGCAAGGTGCTCTTATTTACGACCATCCCAAACAGAAATTCCACGGTCCTTCCTACAACGTAAACTCCAGCCTATTCCCAGCGTAATCCCTACATCTCATTAGTCCCATCTCTATCCACTCTCAATCACCCACTCTCAGTCACCCACATACCTCGCGAAAAACCTCGTCGGATACTCCACGCCCTCCGCCCCGCTATTCTTCTCTCCAGGCCTACATACACGTCAGTCACCCCTCACCCCCCCCCCCCCCCCCCCCCCCCCCCCCCCCCCCCCCCCCCCCCCCCCCCCCCCCCCCCCTCCCAATTCAAACTCACCTATCCGCTGCCCTCGGCGCGTCCTCACCCCCCCTCTCAAAGTGCTCCCAAATCCTCCCCTGCAGCCTCTGCAAATCCTCCATACTACCAACCTTAAAACATGGATGCCGCGACGACGTGTGAGAAAAGTCCTCGGGCTTGCCAAACGCAATGTGGACTTGTTGGCCGGAGTCACCAATGTCGAACCACGCCAGCGTGTTGCGCTGGAGGTGAGGGACGGCGCGGGGCGTGAGGCAGAGGGTGGTGCCGTAGAAGGCGTGCGCGAGGGGGAGGGTGGAGGGGGGGACGACGAGGTTGATGTGGTGGAGGCCGGTTATCATTTTGGGCGAGGTGTGGGTGATGGTCTTTTTTTTGGGTGGGTGGTTGGGGAGGTAGGGCCAGGGTGAGGAGTTGACGGGTGGGATGGGAGGCGCGGGGTAGGTGGTGAATGTGGTGGGGTATCAGTGTGAGAGCATATTTATACTTGTGTTGTAGAGGTGGTTTTGTCTACAGTTATAGACGGTCACGAGGTATTTGTAAGCTTGGAGGAAACTGCTCAGGGCCGTCATATCCGAGGTTTGTGCGAAACTTACGTGTGGTAGGTTCGAAGCGGGGAAAAAACCCCCGACAGGAGAATACGAGGTGAAGTCTGTTCTGGATCACAGCGATGCAGATTACGTCCTAGCTAGGTCTCCTTTTCGAGCATGTTCAATGAAGCTGTTCATGTGCAAGAAAGTTGTAGGGTAGTCCGTATTGGAATCACAATGTGATCCTCACTCACGATTGACAGTGCTGTCATCGAATGACCAACTATAGCGAGATGTCAAATTTCCAGGTAGGTATTCAAATACTTAATGCTAAATGATATACCTCAAGAGACAATAGTGATATCTGGTGTCTGTCAACTAAGTCTGCCGTTCGGTTGGTTCTGACGGGTGGGCCAATGCACGTCGTTCCAGCCAACACGTACAAGCCGACTCGGATGTTCGTGCCTCAACATCGGACCTGAGCTGTTTCTTGCGTATACCTTCTCTCTTACGCCTATTCGTGGGTATCTTCTATCCTCGTACACCAAATAATTCGTCATTGCAACCGGAAGCCAACGTATTGGGATCATCGACGGCTGTATTCCCTGTGCTGGATCACGCGCACCACCGAGGTCCACGGGTGTGCGTTAGTATTGTATGGCTACGCCCACTTCAAGCAGCGGGTGGCTTCGTGTGCGTCCTTGCACTCCATGCCACAAACCCTCGCCCCACACTTTAAGCATTTGATCTTGCCCCAATAACCGCAATTATCGCAAAAGTGTCGTGGTGGTGGGCCTCCAGTTGGTGGAGGAGCAACGTGCGAGGCAGCGTACGACAGCGGGGACGCAGAAAGTAAAGCGTCGAGCTCGGCTTGATTGATGGGCGGCGGCATAGAGCTATCAATGGCAAGAAGGGGGTCGTCTTCGAGGTCCATATGAGAGGATGGCGCAGGCGGTGCTGGGGTCGCCTCAGAGGGTGTAGGCGGCACAGGAGCCATGATGCTTGACCGTCGCAGCGGCTGAGCAACCGGGCGCGACGGTGCTGACCTCGCACTGGGCTGCGGCACTTGTTGCACCTGTGCGAGCTGGGCTTCCTCATCGTCGAGCCAGTGCTTGATCTGTCTCTGGTACTGTATTATTCTGCGGGCGTTCTGCGTCTTGGGTATCGCTGCCACGGTGATCAGCACCCGCTACTCGCGAATCCGTCTAGAACGAGTGCCTACAAGTCTTTCCGGGTATCGGAATGCTCTGCTTGGGGTCATTGTCCCTGTTTAACTCTGCTATGCGTCTTGCGATTGCCGTCTGTTGTCGCGAACTGAGCTCATTCTCACCGCGCTGGTTGGGGTTCGCCGCAGCGCGCTTCTTGTTCTTTGGGTTGATGGCGACCTTCGAAGGGTCATAGCCTGTGTCAACGACATACGTCCACCCTGGCGCTACCGAAGCCGCCGAGTTGGGCAGGACTTCGACGTGCGGCATGGTTGTGGTGTTGGAGAAAGAAGTGCAAAAGTAGCGTTCCGATCGGAACTGGGCTGGGGACAAGGCGCTCACCTGATCACCCGTAGCCGAGAAACCGGGGGAGAGGAAAGCGTGACAGGGAGTGAACCAATGCAGCGGGGGCCACACTGCATCTCCAGCGGGGTCGGCAAGCGTCATTTCCAGAACTGATGGTGTTTTTAGATCTAACATATATGTCGCTTTTTCAGGTCCATCCACGCGGAATCTCGACCACACACGCACACATGAGCTATCGCGCGTTAGTTCCAAGCAGCTGGAAAGCTACCGTGCATGACCTGGGTCTTACCCAATGCTCCACACAATCGCGATGTCATGTCTACTGCGTGGTATCTGCCTACGAAACTCTCTCCGTTTGCGCCATCAAGATCAGAGCTCGAGGACGAAGAAGACGAGGAGGGTATACAAACCAGCATGGAATATCTAGTCTCCCTGATAGACGACTTGGTCGAAAAAGGTGTCCTGGAAAGAAGAATTATTTTAGGTGGCTTCTCGCAAGGCCACGCCATGTTACTGCTTACTGGCCTGACTTCCAGCATATATGCTGGCAAGTTGGGTGGATTGGTAGGCTTGTCCGGTTACTTGCCACTAATCCAAAGGATCTCAAAGCTCAGAGAGGTAGCCGCGCTGCCAGAAAAGGCAAACGACAATATGCGAGTGTTCGTTGCAAGGGGCATGAAAGACATGCTGGTACCTAAACGATATCTTACGCTGTGCACCAATAAACTTTGGAATGTGGAGTCAAGCGGGAGCACTTAATGGTGAAAGAACATGAAGGTATGGGCCATGTTATGGGCGGAGCAGATCTGCGAGATTTGTGAACATGGTTGAAGACGGTCGTGCCGCCGTTGGAGTGGATTTTGTACCCTTGTTCTATGCATGCAAAAACGATCGGAATTGTTATGACGTGACGCAACCAAGACAGGGGAATATTAATTAAGGCGATACAACAAAGGCTATCCAACGCAACCAGGCCCTGTTGAGGACAAACTATTTCCATCCGGGCGTTGCACCATCCGCGAACGGGGGCGGCCTTGACGGTGCCCGGCTTGGCGATTCAGGGACCTGCATGTCGCTGCTGCGGACCTCATCAGCCTTCCTTGGTTTTGCATCTCCGAATCCACAACATCGACCGCACAGTCCAGCTCGCTTTTCCATTCTTCTTCTTTTTCCATGTCGTTTATACATTGATATTTACTTATACCTTAACCATACGAAAACACACGAAAACACGGGTAGGTGGTCCCTCATAAATGGCAATGTGGAGGCCGAGCCGTGCTGACTTCATCATCTAGGCGTCGTCATGGCTCTGCTCCGTCGTTACTTGTTCAATTTGGTGCTCATTGCTGGCTTTTTGTTCTTCCTCTACCAGTTGAGTTTTCCCTATGAGCCTGGACAGGGCCCACCCAGCGAGGATGCTCCCGCGCCTCCGCAGCAGCAGCAGAACTACGCGTCGTACGATTGGGGTAAGTTCGGCCTATCGAAGGGTGACACAGGGTACTGACAAGTCGCAGCTAAGTTGCCTTTGAATTACCCTGTCCAAGACATGACCCCAATGCCCGGTGACGCCCCGAAACCGCTTCGCCGCATACAATACGACTTCCAAGACGAGCCGGCCACCTCCAAGCAGATCCGAGAATCGAGACAATCAGAAGTCAAGAAGCAGTTCTTGAAATGCTGGTCGAACTACCGGCAAAGGGCGTGGATGCATGACGAAATGACTCCTATCGCTGGAGGCTTCAAAGACTACTTTGGAGGATGGGCTACTACCCTCGTTGACAGCTTGGATACATTATGGATCATGGGCGCCAGAGAGGAATTCATATCCGCTATCAAGGACGTCGAAGCGATCAACTTTGGCTACACGAACATGGATAAAGTCAATATGTTTGAGACAAACATCAGACACCTAGGGGGGCTACTTTCAGCTTACGAACTTAGCCGCGAGGACCGTATCCTCAACAAAGCGAAGGAGGTCGGCGAGATGCTTTACCGCGCCTTCGATACACCCAATCATATGCCTCTCACCCGATGGGACTTCCACCAAGCGGGCCAGGGCGCGAAGCTGGATGCTGAAGAGAACGTGCTCATTGCTGAATTGGGATCATTTACCATGGAATTTGTCCGCCTCTCGCAGGCAACCGGCGATCCGAAATGGTTTGATGCGGCGAACCGTGTCGTTAAAGTGCTGGAGAAAGACCAAATGAAGACCAGGCTCCCGGGCATGTGGCCGATCGTAGTAAATCCAAGGAGACTTGACCTGACCCAAGACACCGGTTTCTCACTTGGATCAATGGTATGTAGCACAGGGGTGGACGTTCAGTCCTCCTCTTCTAGCATGTCGCTGACTGTCTTGTTTAGGCGGATTCTGCGTATGAATACCTGCCCAAAACGTATGCGCTCCTCGGCGGTGTGGATGAGACGTACAAAACCATGTATGAGAGGGCCATGGACACTGCAGTCAAATACACTCTATACCGCCCTATGGTACCGGGCGATCCGGATATGCTCGGCACAGGCTTCGTCCGCTCAGAGGAAGGGAAGGCTTACTTGAACCCTGAGTTCCAGCACTTATCGTGCTATGCTGGCGGCATGTTCGCGCTGGGAGGAAAGCTCTTCGACAACAGCGAGCATGTTTCAATTGGCCGCAAGCTCACCGATACGTGCGTTTGGGCTTACAGGTCTTCTCCGGCCGGTATCATGCCTGAGGTCTCGCATCTATACAAGTGCGAGAGCATGACCCAGTGCAAGTGGGACGAGAAAAAGTGGAAAGAGGAAGTGGCTTCGCGTGCAGCTTTGGGCAACGAAAAGGACACAACGCAAAACATCGCCGGCCTTCGATTGCCCCAGGGCTTCACGGCAATTAGCGACAGGCGATACGTTCTTCGTCCTGAAGCAATCGAAAGTGTCTTCATCATGTATCGCCTCACAGGTGAACAGAGTTGGCAAACTGCGGCTTGGGACATGTGGACTGCGATTATGAAGGCTACGGGCACCGACTTGGGCAACTCTGCACTCAACGACGTGTCGGGTGAGCCGCCCTCGAGAGATGATTCTATGGAGGTGAGTCATTCTGCACCCCGCATTTTGATTCCCGGCTATATCACATTGTTCCAATGCTAATTGAACGTAGTCATTCTGGATGGCGGAGACGCTCAAGTACTTCTACTTGATTTTCTCCACACCCGACACTATCTCTCTGGACGATTATGGTAAGTCTTATCGCAAGCGTGTCGAAACTTGGTTATCCCATGTTACCCATACTTATTGCGAAGGTCGCGTGCTCCTTTAAATTGGCAATGGCTAACGCTGAACGCAGTTTTCAATACGGAAGCGCATCCCTTCAGGATTCCGAAACCCGAAAGCCAGTAGACATTCTACAACCGACGGAAAAGCTGCGCCGAGTACAGAGGTCAAATGGACGGGCTAGGAGTCCGCAATCGTCTCAATTGTAGTCGCCCTTGTAGTCATCATCGTTTTTGTCTATTGCGTCGGGCAGTTTGAATCTTCTTTGTGCAAGCACCTCTCGACATGATGGGAAGTTGGATACATGGAGAAAATCGTCCAGGCTCCAATGAAGATGGAGAGCAAGAGTAACAGGAGGAGCGAGAATCGATGCGACGCCGTTCGGCTACGTGGATGCAGCTGTCGCCCGCTATGGACATCCTCATGAGGGGGGCATCAGGCGAGGGACCGACAGCTCTTGTCTCAACTCAAAGTTGCTTTCCTTGTCCGTCCAAAACTTGGCATCTCTACTGAACGAGGATAGCACCTCTCTAGCAACGCATTGGTTTTGTACAGCCGACGTCCGTCCAACCACCGAATTTAGCCTCCTATAGTACTATCAGGGCTAGGTCCAGTGGTTGGACGGATGTCAGTCGTATGAAACCATCACGTTGCTGAACGCTCGAGCATTGCAACCTCACGTGTCTTGGAGCCGACGGTCCCCCGCTTGATTGCCCCGGCAAGGAAAGCCATAGGAACTGGTATGTTGCGGCAGAGGCAAACCGGTAATGATTAGAGTCCTTCAGGAATCAGGTATTGGGGATAGTCTTGAGCGAGGAAATAGTGTAGTTTAGCAATATACACCTTTGAACCAAGGACTAATGCAACTGCTAATACAATAGCCGAATGTACCCACGCTCCTTTGCCTATGACGTGTCTTGATGCTAGCTCCGTCTACTGGGCGCCTTCAGACTGGCGCTTGTGAACGTCGCTGTCACCTTGTCCATGGCTTTCTGCCTCTGTTTTCCTGCGATGCCTGTGCGATCGGTTGTAGGCTGTGCCGACATGAAACTGTCGAAGTCGTCGTCATCGTCGCCTCCTTCAGGTGCAGAACCACTATCGTCATCTTTCTCGTCTTTCAACGCTGGGGCGGGCTCTGTCCGAGGTATGCGCTCGAGCTGCCTCTTCTCATCTTCCTCCTCCTCTTTCGGCGCGGGATTGGCGAACGGCTTCGAAGCGAGTACGCGACGCCTCAGCTCAGCCATCTCCTCCTCGTCATCGTCGGACTCAGGCAGATTGTACGGGTTCTGCGCGCCCGTCCCGCCTCCACCTTCTCCGCCGTCCTCCTCACCATCTTCCTCGTCCTCATCTTCATCGTCCGAGAAGTCAATCTGCCGCCTATTCATATTGCCCCCCGCCCACGCGTCGTCCTCCCCTCCCCCCTCCTTCTCCTCCCTACTATCCGTATACTCCTTCTCCAGCTTCGCCAACCACTTCTCCTCCGCCCTCTTCACCTCCTCCTCATCCTTACATGCCGCATACCGCTTCAACAGCGCAGCATTAATATCCAAAAACGCCTCACCGTACGAGAAGCTCGCAAGGATGTCCTCGGCCCACTCCGCGTGTCCGCAGATGTAGTAGCACGCGGCGATGGCCTCGACGCAGTTCAGGCGCCACGGCCGCCCGTAGTTCGTCTGGTTCGCGGCGACCAGGTACGGTAGGAGGCGCGCACAGGGCCCGCCGATGCGCGAGAAGGGCACCTCCTCAATGCGGTTCCAGCTCGCTTCGACGACGGCGGCGCCGTATTGTTCGAGAAGGGGTGCGTCGGCGGGGGAGAGAACTTTCTTCGCTTTTGGAGAGATCACGACACCGGCGAACTTTTGGCCGACGTGCAATTCGCGGAGGAGCCCGAGGCGCATGAGGCGCTTGCCGGAGCAGCGTTTTGCGTCGCAGTGGCCGAGGTCCCAGCATGCAGGCTTGGGCGCTTTGGAGGGGCGAGGGGCGGACGGGTCGGCAGGGGCGTCGTTGTCGTTGTCGGAGCCGGAGGTGCGGCGGGGTGGTGGGGGGCGGTTCCGAGGGGCGATTTTGTGCTTGTTGTTGGACTTGAAGTCTTTTTTATGGCGGACCATTGTGGGTAGTGGGTATGTGTTCTGTGTGTGAAGAATGGGAGAGTGAGTGTAGAGAGGTGTGGTGGTGTGGATGTGCAGATGCGCAGTGCAAATGGTGGGAGAGAGCCATGCATCGTACCAGTAACGTGCCCGTGCGCAGCGCGCACGCCGAAACGCCATCTGCTCAATCTCAAGAATGAGGCTGTACAACGCCACACAATAGCTTAATACTAATAAGACTATAGTATTACAGTAATTAAATGCTTATAATTAACTTATGCTATCTATATTTTTACAAAAGATTAACGTTGCGCCCTTGCAATGTGATCTTTAGTAGAGTAGCTAATAGAGGAGATATAACTACATCGCAAGCTCTATCCTCCATTACTTGTTTTTAACGCTTATTCTTAAAGGAGGGTGCTTAGGAGGCTTTGCGCTTGCGTTATTAAGTTTATTAAATAGTTTTTTTTTAGTATTAAGCTTTAACTTTGCGTGCGTGTTTAGCTACTTTTTTAGCTTGCTTAAGCTCCCTTATCTCTTTTAGCCTTTACCTCTCTACACGCTTCTCCTTAAGCTTAACTTAACGCTATAGTTAAGCCTCCTTACGCTGCTTCTTAGCCTGTGCTTTTTAAAGTTTCCCCTCTATCTTATCTCGCTCTTATACTACTTCTCTAGCTTAAGCCTCAGGCGTCTTGCAAGGAGACTAGAAAATAGCGCTACTATAATATTCTTAGCGCTATTAAAGGTTAAGGACTTTGCTCTTCTTTTTATACTTCTACTTATGCTAAAGAGCCTCCGTTAAGCCCTTATTCTTATACTTTAAAAGCTTATTCTGTATAAAGAGATAGTAAACGCTTAAACGCAGCTTTCTTGCCTTATACTAATAGTTATTATTAATAGTAACTTAGACTAACTAATTAAGCTTTCTCTAATTACTATTAGAAAGCCCTAATAATAAGCTCCGCTTAGTTTCTGGCGTACTTGCGAATCTCTTAAGGATAACGTTAGGATCTATTAGCTATATACTAGTAGCTTTAAACGCTTTTAATATAGTTAATTGCTTAAACGAGGCCTGCTAAGCTCTCTAAAATAGTAAGAAGAAGTCTCCTTTCTTAATTAGAATAAGGCCTTAAGCCTTATATAAATAGTTAGTAAGCTCGTTAGAGTAGGCTTAAAAGAGTAGCTTAAATAGCGCTATATTAAGCGGCTAGAGCGTATAAGTTAAATAAGGAGGGAGGACTATTAGGAGTCTCTTATAGTAATTATAGTAGCTAATAAACTTTATCGTAAGATAAGATCTATAGCTATTAAGGATAAGTAATCTTTATCTACCTAATTACTACTTTATATAGTAATTAAACACCTGCTTAAGCCAGGCTAGCCCTACGTTATCGTTTAACTAGCCTATTAGAGATAATAAGATAAACACCTTATATTCTCCTGCCTTAATATCCTGCACCTAGCTTAATTATATAGCTCCTTTTACAGCTGCGTAGATAAGGCCTAGAGGCAGCGAGCTCCTATCAGAGTAGTAGCAGGCTAGGAGTGTTAGAAACTTGCGTAATCTATCTTAGAAAGAGGCTTAAACCTCCTTCTTCTCTTATTAATGCCTGCTAAATATCCTCTTACTTTTACCTATTAAGCTAATTAAGAAGCCCTTCTTATCTATATTATATATATCTTAAGCCTTAAGGTAATATTCGGTAATCTTTCGATGCAGGAGCTTAAAGTAGAAATAGTATTTTAACTTAGAATTAGCTAAGTAGCGCGTATAATCTATAGCGATAGTCTACTTTAAGATAAGATAGATCTCGTATCTATTAATAAAGCGAGTAACCTAGCTCTCGCTAAGCTACTAATATACTACTTTAAAGAAGAAATTCCTAATTATCTCCCTTATAAGAGGTAGGCCTTACTTAGTAAGCTTAGTAATATACTATACAAGCTCTAGCTCTTAATGTGGCGCGAGAGATTATTTATTAGCTATATAGTTAGCTCTTAAGCGTAAAACGCCTTAGTGTTTTTAGCTTAACGTACTTCTTAATACGTAATACTTATTAGTATATTACTAGTATATAATTTTATCTCTAAGCTCTCGCGATTCGATCGCTGCTAACGCTTTATTAATAGCTACTATGCTGGTTGAGTTATAACGCGTTGAAGTTTGGGGGTGTTTCAGTGTTCTGGTGTTCGGCGTGCGCGCTACGAATCCGTGCGCGCTGCGCACGGGCACGTTACCGGTACCCTGCCGAGACAGTCAGTGCGCCGCGACACTAACGCGCCACCCCAACAGATGTAGCACCTCAACTTTGACGCGCCGCATCTCCACCAATATGGATCCGATTAAGGCTGCAATCATCGCTATCGACTTACGAGAACCTAGAGAAACTTTCTTATATAGAAAAATTACAGAAGAATTTGGTGTTGTGCGGTCAATATTAACGCGCTGGCATAGACGCGCCATGCAAGCGCGTACACAGCTACTATAGACTTGCTAAAATCTTAACTAATAACAAGAATCTAAGCTCCTATAGTATATACAGCGTCTTACTTAGAAAGGTCTACCCCCTACGCGTTAGATAATTTAAAACTTTATATTAATTATTACTAAAAAGGATATCTCTATGCAATAGGTTAATTACTTTATTAGGCGCTACCCTAACTCCCTAATCTCGCGATAGACGACTAGGCTAGATAGTAATTACTATAACGTTAATTTAGGCGCAAGATATAGACTCTACTTTAAGCTTTTATATAAGAAAATTATAAAGTATGGCATAGAGCCTTAGCATACCTATAATATAGACGAAAAAGGCTTCCTACTCGGCATCACCAGCAGGTCAAAAAGGATCTTCGACAGGCCTATATATGAGAGTCGCCAAGTGAGGCAATCTATCCAGGATGGTAGTCGTGAGTGGATCTCGCTTATCGCATGTATATGCGCCGATGGATCTACTGTTAATCTATTACTAATCTATTGATCTAACGCTGAGACTCTACAATCAAGCTAGGTTAAGGAAATTAACGTTAATTCTTATAGAGTCTTTATTACCTTATTAACCTCTGGATAGTTAAACAACAAGATAAGGCTTTAATAGCTAAAACAAGTGTTTAATCGCTATACTAAGGAGAAGGCTTAATAATAATAACAACTCTTAGTCCTTAATAGGCATAGATCTCACGTTACTATAGATTTTATTAACTACTATAATTAGAAAAAGATCCTCCTTGCAATATTTCCCCCTTATGCCACTTAAACGCTATAGCCTCTAGACGTCTATATATTTAAGTCTCTTTCTATCGCCTACTCCGACGAGCTCTCCGCATACCTGTATAGGAGTTAGGGGCTATTAATAATCGCTAAAAGAGACTTCTTTACACTATTCTAGAAGGCCTAGATAACGTTAGTTACGCCGTAATTAATTACTAAAGCTTTTAAGTATATAGGTATCTCGCCGCCAGATCCTACACTAATCCTTAGTTAATTTAATAGAAATAAGTCTCTAGAATAGAAATTACGTAAAAGCTCTACTTTAGTACTTAGCGCGTCTAATTAGCGCAAAATCGATTAGCTTTTAAAGGTTATTATTAATACAGGGAGAGGTAATAAGGCTAAGAAGCTAAGTTGCACTATACACTTAATCTCTATATAGAAGTAGCTCCTAGAGCATAAGAATTAGGGGCTACGAGAAGCGCTTACAAACCAGAAACAGCGTTAAATAAAGGGCAGGACTCTACCTTTTAAGTAGCTAGATAAGTGGCATAGAGGATCTGTTTTCTAGTTACCTGCCTGCGTACAAAGGGCGCGCGATTCTCTTAGCTAACAAAAGGCTAAAAAGCAACAACTACAACTCTAAAAAAGTAAGTAGAGAGAGATCTAAATAGCAAATAGGTAGCTTAAAGCTTATTTACTATAAGAGAAGCGTGTTACGCGTATAATAGCTAGAAATACGCGCGCTAAGGAGAAAGCTAATTAGGCTACTAAGTAACGCCTCTATTAATAGGCTTACAAGACTTAATAATAACTTTAAAAACGTCTTAAAATTGCTAAAAAGGGAAGCCAGAATGCTTTAAAAGCTACTTATATAATTATAAAGAGGAAGAAGCCTACGCTAGCATCTATACGCGTTAATATAGTAATATCTACGCTATTAGCGCCAGCATCGCGCAGTAGCTAAATAATTAGAATACTAAGTAGATATTTATAATTTAACTAGCTAGTAATCTTTTACAGCTCTATAAAATCTTAACTCTAGAAAATTTCGCGATAAAAGCTTTTATATAAAACTCTATAGCCTCATGTTGCTGGCTGCGGTGCTGGTGTTGGGGTGGCGCGTTAGTGTCGCGGCGCACTGACTGTCTCGGCAGGGTAATTGCCAAATTCTTATCGATAACGGTGAACGTCTGAAATTAGGTACAGGGTGGAAAAATCACGCAAATGACAATTGACAAGCATAATTCTGAGCAGATTCTGAAGGCTTATTGCTCCTGGTCGCATGGCTCTTGGTTTTGCCGTGCATCGATATAAAAGCACTGAGATCGGACGCAGCTCTACCCCCGGAGAGGACACTAACGAGAGATAGGTGACTATCAATGGTACAGAGGGGAAGAACAGAGAAACACATAAACTAAACAGGTATATCGCCCGAGCACAGACACTACCCGGATCTGTTGACAGCCGCCTATATCACATATCAGATTCAAACTCACTTGCCAGTGCCGTTCTTGGGCACATGTTTCCCGACAGTTGCAAAGGATCTGTCGTCAACCATAAGTTCGAATCCAGCAGCCTTCAGCATGTCATTAAGCTCTTTCAACTTCTCCTTCTGCTGCTCCTCGCTCCATGCCTGCCTTTCTTGCACCGCCTTCTTCCAACTCCGAATGAACTCTACCCACACCCCAAGCGGAATGTTCTTCCGAGGCTCCTCTCCCCTCTTCATGCTCTTGTAGAAAGCCCTGCCGCCTCTTTCCGCGCGGTCCTTGTATGTGTTGGGGTCGTCGCTGCTTCCTAGCGTATCGATATACCAAGTTCTCTAATTGCTTTCCTTGACGCTTTCTCCGACATCGATCTCGTACTCCGTCCGGAAATCCGCCGGGTAGGTTGTCAAGTTGGCATCCAAGCCCGTGAGGGCACAGAAGAGCGAAATCCCTGTTCGTCGTTTGGGCGTTTTCTTCCCGAAAGTGTGGGGTAGCGGAGTCTACATAGACGCAATTCGTGATGTACCAAATGTGATGGTCTTCAGGACTGAGAGGCTTTCCTTCCTTCGTGAAGAGATTATTTTTGATCTCTGTGATGCGGTCTTGTGGCTCTTTCTCGGAGAGCTTGAGGTCCTTGCGTTTGTGTGGGTTGTTGGAAGAGCTTTCGGAGGCCATGATGAACGAGCGAGAAGGAAAGTGGAAGTACGGTATGTTTTAACTATACTCTGATGGGGTGTCTGCTCTCGTGAAGCTCGGGAAATCCGTCACTATTTCCGTAGGCAAGTATGGAAAAGGATAGTATCCCGAAGGAAAGAACGATTTATACTCGTTCTTGTCGTACAAAGCATTTCTGACTCCTAGAGAAAGGTCACTGCCATGATTGAAAGCCCGTCATGGCGGCGTTCTCTGTACGATGCCGGGGCCGTGGCATAGCCGGGAGTCGCTCGTAGCGCGGCTGAGGCGCATCGCGGCATCGCTTTTGGATTTAGGGGTGCGTGCTTGACCTTCAGGATACCTAAAGCGCGATTGCTCATGATGGCGAAGGCTCATGCCTCCCCAGTGACGTTCTTGCCCATTGAATGGATATTGAAAATTGGAAGGTACTGAGCACTTGCACTTCCACCATCATGGTTGTATAATCGAACACTGTCGCTACCATAGACAGAAAACTAAGTCTTTGGGCTCCTTCGAGATCGCGATAAAAGATCTACACCCGACATATGAGCAGCAAAGCACAAAAGTGTCGAGCGTGCAGACTATACTATAGGTACTATTGGGCCCGATTGACTTGCCCCAGGCACACCATGCCTACTCAAACGTAGCATTGGCTTTTGCTGAACCCAGTAGCGAATATCTTCTGGAGAGGTGCACCCTTAACTGACAGGCGACTGAGGTTTTGTAATTTTGGGAGGAATTTCTCCAGGATGCTTGTCAACAAGCTAGGAGCTGAGCCGCATTGAATACACGGCTCTGTAGAATCTCCTTGTCTCTTTGGGTCCGCATAGACTGACGATCTATTGCAAATCGGATCATGGATGGAATTTCTACATGTCCGATCAGCTCTTTTTTTATGCATTGAAAGTGCAATTTTGGAAAGGCCCACCCCTAGATGACTATTCATTGGATATCAGATTACTTATACATTAAGTACCATTGACAAAACACAACTGTTAGGCAAACTCTAAAGGAATGGTTCTCATCATTGTAAAAAGGCGCAAGCGTAGCTAGGCGCGATAGAGATGTTTGACGGGGAAATGATGACCTGAGGGAGGGCACCAACGACGTTGGGAGAGTACGACAATACGGCGTACGTACGGATGTACGGTGCGTGAGGCTTCCGCGCTGCGTCCTGAGTCGTGTCCCCAACCGATGTGATCGGCGTAAGCAGACCCCGAGGCGGCGCTAAGAACTAAACTCATTGCATCACTGAGCTGCCGCTTCCCGCCGCAGGGCGTCCAATCTGGATCAACATGAAGCCCTAACAACTTGTTCTCTCCACCTCTCTCCTGCAAAGTTGCAATCCTCTTCACTCCCCGAATCATTCTTTAGACGAATTTCGCTATGTCGGACTTGACCAGGGTTGAATCCTTCCAGTATCCGTCAGGGCATTTCGCGCATCTTTCAGAAAACCAGCAGGCACAACTCGAAGAGTTCAAGCGCATATGCCTGGAGCAAGGGTACTACACACCTGCTAGTGGAACAACGAATGCGAGCCACGACGACGAGACGCTATTGTGAGTTCCACGGGCTGCGGAACGGCGCGGGGTGCTGATTGTTTCCAGGCGCTTTCTCCGCGCGCGTCGTTTTGTTCCCGCAGAGGCCTTCAAGCAGTTCAAGGACACAGAAGATTGGCGCAAGGAACACGGCATCAATTCTTTGTTCTACGACATCGAAATCGAAGAGTTCGAGGAGACGCGCAGATTGGTACGCCCATTCCGTGGCTCTCGCATAGCGGGGCTGGAGCTGACCCATTGGCTGTGATAGTATCCGCAATGGCTAGGACGACGCGACAAACGAGGCATTCCCCTCTACCTCTTCGAAGTCGCGCCGCTCAATTCGAAGACAACCTCGGCCTACGAGAAGAACCTCAAGAATGCGAGAACGACATCGCCCAAAGTCCCAACCAAGAACCTCCGCCTGTTCGCGCTGTATGAGTCGCTGACGAGATTTGTCCTGCCACTGTGCTCCAACATCGAGCGGAACCACCCGGAGACGCCCATTTCGCAGAGTAACAACATCGTGGACATCAGTGGTGTGGGATTGAAGCAGTTTTGGAACCTCAAGGCGCACATGCAAGATGCGTCTACGCTAGCAACAGCTCACTACCCCGAGACGCTGGACCGTATATTCATCATCGGCGCGCCTGCCTTTTTTCCTACTGTATGGGGCTGGGTCAAGCGCTGGTTTGACCCAATCACCGTGTCCAAGATCTTTATTCTCTCGCAGGCCAACGTCCTACCAACCCTCACGCAATACATCGACATCGACAATATTCCCAAGAAGTACGGCGGCAATCTCGACTTTGAATGGGGCCAGATGCCGAACCTGGAGTCAACGATAGAAGCGGCGATACAATGGGAGAACCCCGAAATGCAGAACGGCAAGAAAACCTTCCCAATCGGACCTATCGCATGGGAGAACGGTGAGAACGGGTCCCTCAGAGCCGTAGCAGTAGGCCAAGAAAACGGAAAACCTCGCCACAAGACCATTTTCACTATCCCCAACCCCGTGAACGGCAGTAAGAACGAGCCTGTAGTCAACACGCCCGTCGCCGAGCACGAACTCGCCCTCACGACCGTAGGTACCCACACGCAGCCCGCCGACGCCGACGTTCCCAACCCCGACACGCTGAACCCGCCCTCTGACAGCCCTACCCCGGCATCAACGCCTAGAATGGTCCCAGAGCCTGGGACGACCGAGTTGCCCCTCCGCGGAGGCACCTCAGAGACGCGCTTCGAGCAACAAACACACACCCACGCTTCCGGTCAACTCGCAGACGGCACGCCCGACGCTGCGGTCAACGACCACGGCCACGGCGACAAGACTGTGACAATGGAGCCGGGGACGGTCGGGCAGGCGCCCAAGGATGTGTCTATTCAACCAGAGGAGCCGCCCGCGCCGGGGTATCTCGACCAGGCCAAGCAGGTCACAACATCGGCTTCTGCCGCGGTGACATCAACCGCGGCATCGGCTGCAGGCGCCGTCTCGGGGCTGGTCAGCGGCGACAAAGGAAAGGCGGAGGAGCAGAAGGCGCCGGAGAAGAGCGAGGAAGATAAAAAGCTGGATAGGGAGATTGATGCGAAGGCAGACCCTGCTGTGGAGGGGTTCTTGAGGGATAAGAGCACCGCGGGGCCGGGGATGTAAGGTATGGAATCCGTCGAAGGAGGATGTTTTGAGGGTTTTGTGGGAAGTGAGACAAGGCGAATTGTGCCTTGGATGCGTACTGTTGCATGTGCACGGCGTCTGTTAGATATACCTCGGTAGGATTGTAAGAGCTTTCTAGATCGCTGGTTGGGTAACAGAATTTTAGAGTTGGCTCTATTCGTTGGTATGGTGGTGTCATGAGTGCAGATGTGGCATGCCCATGTTCATACCAAACATTTAACCACATTGGCCTTACGTCGCAGGCATTGGATAGAGTCGGAGGTGGGATTTATATCTACTTCGACGCGCAAGTATATATGCAGGCAGTGTTCTATCTGCCGTTGACGACAGCGGTCGAGGGTTGAGCAGTGTGGGAAATGCGGTGTAGGTGGAAGGTTGAGCGATAGGCTGGTGTCCTGGTACTCACGACAGCAAGGTTGACAATAAAGCATCTTGTTTGTGAGATCACTGATCTTCATCGATAGCAGTAGTTGACGGTTGAGGTTTAAGTGGTGGCGATGTGCTTCAGACTGAAGGTTGAGGTTGGGATCCCAATAAGGAGGAAAGTTGGTTGACCTGTGGTACTTTCTTCTCTGGCGGTCTTCCAATGCCGTCGAAGACGGTAGTTGAGAGTTGAGGACGGGGATTGGGCGTTTTTTCCACGGGTTCTTGTTTGGGCAGTTACTGAATGCCGACGATGACTGTGGTTCGACGATTAAGGGTTGGGTTCCCATGATGAATATGGCGAGATCAAGTTCTGCACGCTTGGCGCTGGTTACATCACACATGCAGGCTCAACCTCAACAGAGCTCAGCTTATGGTGAAGGCTCAAACATCGGCATTTGGGCATTTGCCCCAAGCCCTCCAAGGAAGTGGTTGAAAACTACGATTTTTGCAACAAGTCAAAAATTAAATATCGTAACAATCTGGGGCAGAAGATTTGAGCGTCTTGTTTTTAAATACTCGAATTCACTTTTACGCGTTTAAACGTGGCTTGCGAAGCGCTGATATCCATTCGACCTGGTATTTGACACCGGGAAAGGGCTGAGTCCTAGCCGGCGGACGTGAGTGTTACTAAGGTTTTTGAAATGAGATTTGCTTGTAAAAAGTAGCGCAAATCTGCCAATGCACTTCTGATTAAAGCTATGGTCAGATTCCGTCAATGTAAGGTACAATTATTACATACAGTACAGTCGAGCTGGAGACCACAGATGCGTGTCTTGGGTTTGAGGTAGATTGTGTTGTGTCACCGATGCAGCAAATTTCGAGACTTCTCTATCTGTAGTGCTATCTCCCGTCAGGCTCTGCTCTCGGATGCTAGATCTGCGATCGTATTTTATTGTGAGGCATGTGCGAATGGCTCGTCATTTTACGGCATCAGAGGGTGTTTCTCGCCGTCACGCCATACTCCATGGCAGCTGACCTGTATAACGCGAGGATCGTGAGACGTTACTGACCTGTCTTACATGCTTCAATATTGGTTGACATGGTCTAGAGCCTGCAGTACATCCAGTTGCATGTAACTTGTTTCCTATTTGCAACACAAGGTGGCAACTGTGTAATGCAGTCTTACGTGATGATGTCTGGTCGAGGCCTGGAGACAAGCACTACAAATACCAGATCTGTATCCCGCTTCCATTACTCTTCCCCAAACCATTCGGTACCTATGATACTTTGTAGTACCAGTCCAAGCAATGCTCTCGCGTAGTGAAACGAGCTGCTCCTCCGATGTGGTACAGCACCACATGCAGCACCCAGGCCCGTCTCCTGCACGTTCACTCCATGCTGTGCGACGTGGCCGGGAACTCATGCAGGGCTGGGAGTACAGACACGATCATGGGTCGCACACGTTGAGTCTAGGTCTAAATGGCGTTGTACCCGTCACACGTGGGCGCCTAAGCTGAACCATCCTTGTTGCCCGCTCGAGGAACCCTCGGTCCGACATCAACCTGCAGATGCATCTCGGTCGGACTAGTGGGATCTCGGGGCGAGATTCCAATCCAGATGAGCGGCGTGCTTTTAGTGCTTATGAGAATACGAGTAGATGTGTTGCTTGAGTTAGGCGAGGGATAAGAGCATATCCGGCGGCCCGGTTGATTGGCTCACAGTCGGAAGATTCTCTTCGAAGGCACGTACTCGTGTGCGGCACAGCTTTTTAGTCGTCTAATTCCATTAATGCCAGTAGATCCGCGAAGTAGTAAGGCAATTATGACCTATGCGTATGTAGATTTTAGTGTATTAATATAATTAGGTGACCAAAAAGCCGTGCTGGACATGAGCAGAGTAAATAAAGTTTAAGTAAACTGAGTCCATGCGCAATTTGGCGGTAGTCGGAACGAGGGTCCCGTGGCGTGGCTCGGCTGCCGGAAGTTGAGGGTATGTACCACGAGCACAATCTTCTTTTGGCAGAGAACAGTTAGCTGAGGATGCGGCCCAATCACAGCCTCATATTCCAGATCTATAAGGTTATCACATCGTTAAAATCAGCGTTCAGGTGGTTGTATGTACAGCGAGTGCATTTACAATTGGTAAGAGTCGCTGTCGTACGAGGTCAACTTTTCCGACAGAAATAAACAAGAATGGAGCTAAGCTAAAAAGGGGTTAGCATCCTCGTAAGTCAAAATCAACGGTGCGATTCAGCGGACCGGAACACCAAATAGACAGACAACAGAATGAAGAACATTAAGAGTGATAGAGGAGACTGGCGAGGCCAGCTCCATGGTATAATAATAGACTATTGTTTGCACGATCCGCCACAATCAATGTGGCTTCTCACTATTACATAAGCACACATGACATGCCCTCGGACATCATTCCAGCGTTATTCCAAGCGTAACACGTTATATTTAACATGAGCAGCTTTAGACCGTCTCGTGCTTGGGCTCGTGAACCTCGGTAGTGGTCGCAACCGGAACCTCAATGTGCTTCTCGGCGAGATGCATCTCGGCAGCGAAGGTGGAGTGGGGCTTCCACTTGCTGGAGGTGCGCGGGGTGCTCTCTTCGAGCATCTTATCAACTTGTTCGAGCTGGCGACGTTAATACATGATTTAATAAAGGGCTTGAGACGAAAGGGGGTACTTACTGTGAGGCCCTTGGTCTCAGGGACAAAGAAGTAGGCAAAAAGGAAGGAGATGCAGCAAAGACCACCCCACATGAAGAAGACGTGGGAACCCAGTTTGGCGGAATGCGGTTGGTCGGCAACGAGGTATGGGGTAATGACGCCAATGATGCAGTTCCAAAACCAGTTCGAGGCGGTGGCGAGACCAACACCGCGGGAACGAATAGTGAGCGGGAAGATCTCGCCGATGACGATCCAGGCGCAAGGACCCCAGGTCGTAGCGAAGGAGGCGATGTTCAAGCAGATGAAAGCAATCATGGCCTTGGTAGCGTTTTGGTTGTCCAACTCTGGCTTGCCAGCGGTGGCTCCAATGATAGCAGTGATGAACTGGAAGGTGACCATCAGGGCAGCACCGTACACAAGCAAGTTGCGGCGACCAAGCTTCTCAACCATGACGAATGAGAAGGGAGTGGACAGCACGTTGACCAGGGTTGTAACGAGCGAGATCAAGAAAGGGTCGCTGATCGTGCCAAGTTGCTTGAAGAACACGGTTCCGAAGTAGAAAATGAAGTTGATACCGGTCAGTTGCTGCATCATCTGCATGACTATACCTAGAGTGGTACGGCGGGCGTTGGACGAAGGCGAGGAGATCTTGCCCTTGAAGCAAGCAGCCCACGAACCGAGGTAGGTGGTGGCGGGCAAGATGGACATCTCATATTCGTGGTTGGCGATGATCTCAGCAAGTTCATCCTGGATATAGTCTGAATCGACGGGCTGGCCGCGGACACGAGCGAGTGCGGCGGCGGCCTTGTCGAGCTTGCCCTTCCTGACAAAGAAACGAGGAGAGTCCGGAAGCAACGCAAGACCTGTACCAAGAATAATAGCCCACAGGAACTGGACCGCGATCGGAATGCGGTAAGAGCCAGTGTCGTCACGTTTCTGAGTAGCGTAGACGACACAGTTGGCCAACAAGATGCCAATGGTGATGCAGAACTGGTAACCAGCAACAACAGCACCACGGACCTTGCGAGGAGCGATCTCGGACATATACCTATGCGTGTCAGAACTTGTAGGCAGCTGCCCGGGAGAGGTACTTACAAGATCACAATGGACGAGATGAAACCGACACCAAAACCGGCAATGAGACGGCCTCCGACCATGACATTGAGGCCAGTAGAAGCAGTCTGGAGAATACAACCGATAGTAAAGATAAGGCAGCCGAGGATGATGGTGAGACGACGGCCAATGAAGTCGGCAAGGTCTCCTGCAATGATGGCGCCGAAGAAGGTACCAGCCGAAAGAATCGATGTCACGAGGGACTGTTGCCATTGAGGGATGACGAATGCCTTTGTGTAGGCAGTCAATGCATCTCCTTTCAGGCCGGTGGTTTCAGGATAGTCCAAACCAGTGTATTGTCTGATGAAGTAGGGCATGGCCAGGACACCACCCATCCATCCAGTGTCATAACCGAAGAAGATACCACCAAACGCCGCGAACGCGACGATAAGGTAGGCCCTCACGGTGACGGGTGCCTCAACGCGGTTGACATCGGTCGTACCGGTAACGGCGACAACTCCTCCACCAGGCATGTTTGCAGATGTGTGCTGCTTCGTTGAAGGTCGGTGTGAAGAAAAGGAAGATGACTACCCACGTCGCGATAACTTGACAGAGGGAGCTTGAAAGGCCTTCGACAAGCAGCCGACAACTGCAGGGCCTGTACCTTTTAATATGAAGACCCCGGGGCAGTGATACGGCAGCTCGGTGGCTGCTCGTTCATGGGTACAGTAACATTGTGCCTATTGTTCTAGCCTAATTAGGTTGGAGCTCCGTGTCCCGTCTAATTCTAGAAGGATTCAGACACCCCATGAGTGCCCCTCCGCATTGTCCCCGGCGGTTGGATGTCGCCGCGGGGACTGGGTCGCGATTACATCTGCATGCCATACCTAGGAAAATATTTTGAACAATGTATCACGATTTGCTTGTGTTATCCTCATGGTAAGCTTTATGACTGCATCTTCTACACCCAAACTCTCGCCGGGGTCGGTGACCCATCAGTGCCTCGGGGCTTTCGCTCAAAGAGGGATCTGGATTAAACTGGTGGTCTGGGTCAGACTGGGGAGCAGGGTTGGTCTGGGGAAGGCGTGCGTTGGAGCCGGGGCCTCGCCAAGCAAAGTCAAGCACCACCATCAGGAGGCCTTAGTTTGCACCCGCTGCAAGATTTTCGCTCGAGATCCCTGGTGTGAGCCGGGTAAGCAACTTTGGACGAATTGCTTGGAGATTACGCCTCGCGTTGGCCTGCGTTTACTGGATCTTACCTAAAGTCCGAGCCGCTGCTCAATTCCTCCCGTGCACATCACGTTGCGCCGCAAAAAACCATTCGGGATGAACACCTGACCGTAGACTTGAGCTGCCCCGTGCGAAGCCTGGTGAAAAAACCGCAGCCCGCGACGGCGCTGTCGGGCACATGCTTGCCAATGCTCGGACTGCCCGCGACCCCACAGTGCGTACCATGGGAAGGCGCAACGCCATCAGTCATTTGGGTGTGCCAGAGTTCTGCCGGACAGTAGTGCAGAACAAACGCAAATGCGTTGCATATCTTAAACATTAACTTTCAAGGATCTCCGGGTGAGAGCCGATGTCGCGAGTTACTCGCGTGCATAGCCGCCTGATGGGCATCATAATATTGAGTCGACCTCTGATTGGCTTCGATGTCCGCGTGCCAGGTGGTTGGATCTTTGCGGCGACTCTGTCCCAATAGTTGAAGTCGCACGATACAAGTCCGTGTGCCACATGCCTTCTATGTCAGACACCTCGGTGAGTCGCCTTGAGCTGAAAAGCGCCTTTGGGGCAACCGCCTGAAATGGCATGCCTGGAGGAAGCCACCCGCAGATGCAGATTTGTTGACGTGTATAAGCACTAGTGGCGTTCCTTTGGCGTCCACACCCGTGCTGCGTGCAGTGGTATCTGGAGAACCTCGAGGGTGCGCTCCTGTTGGCCCCCTTCACATGCTGCGGGTTTCCTAATTCTCACAGGACATTCGTTGGTCAGACATGAAGTGTTTTGTTTTGATTTTGACCCTCTGATGTGGTTATAGACTTGGTTTCCTCGCGTATCCTCCCAACAACGACGTGCGATCAGTGACATGCCTCCGCGGCATACCTTAACAAAGGGTGTTCTGGCCAATGCCTTCTCTTCCTTAGCGCCACAGACACCAAAACAGTCTGATTTGCCCGCTAGCTCACCCTCCTTCATGTTGCGGCAGCTAAGAACATTACAAAGTGTGATGCTACCGTGTGGACGCCACGCGATGGCAAGCATGCATGGCACAACGGCAGAGCGTTGCGCATCAGTTGTGGCGCGTTCAGTCTTGTGAGCGTACATGAATACGAGGGGCGTTGTGAAGTTCGAGTTTGGTCTTGCGAGGCTGCGAGCTCCATGGGAATTGGGGAAGCCGTTAAGTTAGCGCCGCGTCAAAAGCGGAAACAAACCCGTGAGGGTTCTTCAACGTGACCCTGCCTCGCCGCAGCCTCGGCACGCGAGGACCCATTATGGGAAAGCATCCTGAACTGGGCGCTCACACATCATTTTGAATTTCTTTGGGGCTCCACCAGTCGTGCGGCGGTACCGCCGTCAAAAACTCATGGTGCCGTACCAATGAGTGACGATCGAGATCTTTCATCTAACACCTGAGCAGGGTCCAGATCTGGGGCTCGGAATTTCCCACTTCAGATCAACTAACTCGGCGCCCGTTAGTACTCCGTGTAGCTGGAAAGACAACGTTCGAGATGGGCGAAATCTTTCAACCTCGTGACGAGCTGGGGCGGAGGAGAACAAGTTAGCTCGCCATGCTCCACTTCGATGCTCTGGACTCCGAAATGTAATCTGAGTCAGGATCCACGTGTACTACGATATTGCTTCAGTCAGGCAATTGCATGAATGCCACGCGAAGTCCCACAAAATCAGTGATAGCACGATACTTTAAGGCCCCACTGCCCGTGGTCGTGGGTTCCAGATCCTGGAAGCCGGACGGCAGTTCCACACTCACTTGATTGTGAAGATTCGGTAGACGGGAGTGACCTACTGTATAATTTGTGCTTCCTTGCCCCCTTAAAAGATTAATACGTATGGGGCGTTAAAGGAATAACCTGGCGAACTTAGAGATACGTCCATGATATTTACAAGCACTGGGGTTGAAGTAAAATACTAGTTGCTGCTCGTAACATTGTAATACATGTTAGCGTTAAGCCTGGCGATGCTCCAACCCAAGCCTGGAATCGGGCGGTCCCGAGGTTTTACCTTGTCACGTGCAAGTTTGTTCCTAATTCGGGCTAGCGTGACCCCCATTACGACCACCCGCTCTGTGCAGCGGAAGCACCGCGCTACTATCACCCCATCAACCTCCACCTCAACATCATGTCGGTAAGCGAGCCCAGAACTGCGGGCCGGCAGTTGCTAATCGAAGTAGCCACAAGAAGCCGTCGTGATCGAAGCGTCTCCGCCAGCGTACGAGGGCTATGGAACCATTCGCGAAATACATGTTGTTCGTGTCCGCAGCTCGCGCGGAGCCTCCCGAGCCTTCCTAGTCACAACCCTCCTTCTGTTGATCACCCTAGCGTTTAGCGCCATTTGTTTTGTGGCGTGGAACTTCTATAACTTGTCCGAGTGTGAGAAGAACAGGCTACCATGGGAGAAGCCGTGTAAGGACTGGCTGGGCAAAGACTCATTCTTTTGGGGTGCACACCGGCGTCACTGAGGTTATCTCGTTGCAGATGGTGATGATGCGCGCCAGGTTTACCGACATGTGGAGCAGAAATAGGCTTGCGGGCTACCGTCTCGAAGCTTTGTAGAAGTGCAAGAATAATTCTTGATGGCTACATCCCGGTCGACCTAGGTCTATGTGGTCAATATCGGCACTCGGCCCTCTTCGACGAGTCTCAACCCAATGTTTCGCACGCACCTGAAAGGCAGCAGCACGGAATTCGATTTGTCTGACGGATGGCGTTGAGGTCGCAACGTGCTTAGCATCGGTGGTCCTTTTTGAAACTTGTGAAGGTGGTCCCGGCGGTCATATTTCCAGAGTGAGCGAAGAAAATCCCCAGCGTAGCAAGGATACCATCAAACTGGCATTTATGACATTCGCTCCCGTTAACACCGCGTGCTAGAGAAGCCGGTGAGACGTGCAGCTTCTCGCGTCGGCCATATGATGTTCCATAGTGTTCTAAACCTCGCATAAATCGAAACTTCGATTAAACTCACGACTGAACTTCGTCGTGCATATTTTGTGCGAGGATCAAGGGACACGCAGCGCCGGATACTGCCCGGTCCTCTAATGATAGTGGTGTCTCAGCCATTTCCATTTCCGTGGGTCGTTGAGCTGTCGTACCAGCGATGCGCCTCGGGGCTCTCAGTACTTCATACTCTATTTACTGTATTCTATCTCTATCGGCGTATTTTACCGATGCCGTGTTCTGTAACTCATCCACCTCATAAGTCCCTCCACTTATCATGGTGTATGTGGTCAGTTTCTCACTGAGATCAAACGCTAAAACGCAGACTGCTTTGGACTGCATCCGCAATACCAACAATTTGGGACGATGTCTAACGTTATGTGCAGAAAAGCTAGGCTTCTGGTGCTGTTTCACCCTTCCAGTGGCGGTATTTCTGATATGCCTGTTAATACTTCAGTGTGCGCGGTGGAGCCCTTCCACAATGGAAGCATATGCCGCCTTTGATGATGGATCTTTGTGATGCCGCAACGTCCGACATCTGGGAATGTACTAACCCCTCACATCTCTCTGAACAACCAACATACATGAAAATCGAAGACTTCTGGGTACACGAAGTAAGTCGTAGCCTGCGCGCTCGCCGATGTTCCTGCTGGCATCCATTATACTGTGTGGTCCTCATATAAGACTCGGCCCCCTTTACTTGACGAACTTTAGGTTCCGCACTTCGCTGAATGAGCAGAAATATGATTTCTCAAACCGCAACGCTGGATCTTGGCGGCGTGCCGAACGATGTTCTCATCGTCGCTAACCCCGATCTTCTGCGTTCTGCTCGTCTCTCTCTACGTCTATGTCATATACTCAGCCCTTTCTCATTTCAACCTCGTCTTATCGTCCACCCACTGCATTAAATTTCTTGTGTGCAAGCGTTGGTATGGCCCTCGCCGCCCTAATTCAACACATCGTCTAGACCAAATCTGCCTGCGCCGAAACTGCTGCAGCGACGTGTTCGATGGTTAGCCTGGCAGTCTGGGTCAAAATTTCGGTCGACTTTCTTCTTGCAAACAGCGAGATTCTAGCAGTGGTAAAAGGCATCGAGTATGCATATTCGCAGGCGCCAACTAACATGCGGACTTTAGCCATGGCGTTATTTTACCTCACAGATGCTAAGGGAGCGCAGTCGGAAAGGCGTTGGTAACATTAAGCAGGAATCCGAATTTGGTATAGAACTATACAGTGGCTGGCGCCTTGACCTTTGTTGCAGCAGGTAGGCTGTAATGGTTTCACAGAGCGTATGTAGAGGGCTAGAATGGCACCAAGATGAGGATATATGCCAATCGAGCAAGCATTCAGGGAAAGAGTCTCCTTTCTTATGATTCCGCGGAGGTAATGGTTCAAGACACAAGAGTTATTTATCTAGGCAAGAGAGGGGCAGTGGGAACAACAGATGAATGAGGTCGATGGGAAATATACCAATAAAGCTCGCGCGCTTGATAGAGTGGCGCGATGTTCTATCAGGGATGTTTCCCTTGGAAATACTCTAGGCGAGAACATTACCCACGTCCACTGTTCGTTGATGAAACGCTTGGCTTGGTAAAGAGTCAAACGATTCTATGTCTCGGTTTATCTATGCCAGATGAAGAAAGAAATACGGAAGAAAATTCCAAAATTACACAACCCTCATCCCTTCGTCCCGTCGTCCCGTCGTCCCATCTTCCAAACGCCCCGCTTAGTACTGAATACGACCGGCAAGCCTCTTCTTGTAAGGTGCACCAGCGCATAGGGTCATGGTAGTATCACCGGTGTTCTGGCCAGGCTGGCAGCTCTTAGTGGACAGATCGTCGTTGAAAACGAAGTAGGCCTGAGTAGGGTCATGCGTGTTGGGGGGAAGGTGGGCAACAGCGCAATCGCCGTTGGTGGCCTCCAGGCGAATACCACCATCGTAACCAGCGCAGTTGTTACCGTCAACACCGCCATCGGGACCGAAATTCACACAGTCAATGAGCGAGATATCGTACCAGAGGCGATCCTGGACGTTATACTCAAACTGAGTGATACCGTGGGCCCACATCAAGGCGGGATCCTTGGCGATTTTCAGCGAGGCCAGACCAACCATCTCCTCGCTCCAGGAGCCACCGGCGGGAATAGGAACTTGGGCATTGGTACGCGAGCTCCTGTGCTTGTGATTAGCTCTAGCCTATTGTAGTATCATTTTGCGTCTTACAAAACGGTGACATCGTAGCCGCAATGGTTGTTGATGTTGGCCATGCCAGCGAGAGCGGTGGAAACGAGAGTCTGGAGCGCGACGGCGCTGAAAAGGCTACGGGAGAACATAATTTCAAACGAATGTGGAGAAAGTGCAAGGATGCAATGAATGGACGACTAACCAGTAGTCAAAATTGGGTATAGAGCACAGAAGATGAGAAAGCTACCGATGCTGATGCTAGTGGAGATTGGAAAAGTGGGTGCAGATGCGCCCATCTTATAATCGAAAAGCGTTCTTTTAGGCATCCGAGCACAAAGAATGTTCTTGGTTCGGACCAAGCCTCCCTACATCTGACAGTATTCCAAGAACGACCAAAGACCGGTGTTCAAAGGCGTCAAGGGCCTTGCTCGAACTCAGAAGGGTAGGTACATCATTCCGCTATGCGGGAGTCCTCAGGAGATTAGACATCCTAACGCACACCCTTAGAAGTCCGAGACGAGAGTCGTCTGACTTGACATCAGAATAATACGAGAGTGTTGTGGCGTAACATCTGACGGACATGAAAACTCAAACCCTGATTGGCTAGAACGGCTGACATAAGTACCGGATGTGGCTCGCATATGTTTGTAACAAAGCATGGTCCGTGGGGGCGGTGCACATTGTTGGTCCGTTGTTTGAGGCCCTGAACAAATTTCCGGATTCCGATGTGCGCAAACGAAGTTCGGTAAGTAAGCTGTGGTAAGGTTATAAGCAAAAGACACTGTCATTGGCGAAAACAATGCGCACACGTGGTGTCACTGCCATCCAGGCGCACCCGAAGTAGTGCTTGCGGCCCGACTCAGAAGCCGCTCAATGGCACATGCGGGTCTTGAAACTAGGGTTGATGCTTTTTTGAAACAAAACGCTGGGCTCGTGCTTCTTGTACGTAGTGACAATCAAGTTGCGCCACCCCCAATGTTGGACAAAGGTCTAGCTGCGTTCGGCAACGAACTCGAGATGAATTGGTCGGTTGTCATTGCAAGGTTTTCGAAATTGCTGCAAGTGAAAATGTCCAAGAAGATGGCGTGGTACTGTGAGCATACTGCGCCGTACTGTTGGACAAGTGCCTGTGAGACGCATTCCATGAACCAGGACGCCCTGAATCGCCTGAGTCGCCTGAGTTTACGGGTCGAATGATCAGCTCAAGTATGTCCTGCAAATGCGGGCCTTGCCGACGAACACCTCTTTAATGGTACCCATTGGGTGTAAAGATATTGTGTGACGCGGGGGTAGCGTGGCCTGCTACTCCATGAAGGCCTAGACTTCTTTCCCGTGCTCGTGGGAGCTCCAGGAGACAAGGCGGCCAAGCTGGCCCTAGTCAGGCGTGCGCCGCAGCTTGGACGTAATTTTCGGGATCGCCTTTATAGACTCGTATCTAGAATTCCATCTATTCCAACAGTAGCAATATGCGGCAAGATTGAGCGTGCAACAGAAGTTTGTCAGAACGATCCTGAGGTGGGCAAGATTTGGCCCTCATCTACTTCATGCTATTTCTTTCTTCCAATTTTAAGAACAAGACCAAGGTAACGCTCGAGTCAAATCGTAAGTCGTCTTCGGTTAGCCTTAAGTGTTTTTCCACGGCAGCTGGTGAGGGCAAAGCACATATTAAAGTTATAAGTATCTTTATTTAGGATACTCTCCTTGGCTTTAGTATTCTTTATAAGCCGGAACTAGTCTTATATAACTTTAGGATTCTTACAGAGGGCTCTCTTATAGTTATATTTTTAATTAAACTTAACTTAGAACTTTAGCTAGCGCTTTATAAAGTTTATAGTCTAGTTTTAGCTAATAGACTTACGGCGCTACTTAGCTAATAAAGAATTAGCTATATCTTTTATAATAATAATCTAGGGGGGAAATCCTCGCGCGTCTAGGTTAAGTATATACTAAATAATTACCTACTCCTCTATAAGAAGGAGATTTATAAAGTTAGGTATATAATTATATTAAAAGGTTACTTTAGTGTATCTTTATCTTAGTATATTTTTAATAACGCTATAGACTACTATAGTGCGTAAAATTAAGAGTAGTATATTTCCTTTAATAGCTTAACGCGTAAGCTATAATCGGACCTCTTTTAATTTTAGTAGCTAGTTAGGTGGTTATGACATCGCGTTATACTATAGGTAATAGTACGTTTGTGGCGCACAGTCACAACGATCAGGGAGCTTGAAAACAAAGTCTATTAAGGAGAGGAAGCTTTATAATAACTAGCTATTTATAAGTTTAAGGGATTGCGTGCTTAGCTACTTAGCTACTTAGCTTAACCTTAGCTAGCGTAAAAAGCTTTAGTAAGGTGCCTTTTATAATATACCCCCTAGCTTATAGAGCGTAGTATAATAAGCTAAATAGTAACTTAAAGTATAAAAGGTGGTGAACTTGCGCGTAGAGCTTAAAAAGTGTCTAGCTTAGATCCTTAGCTTGCTAGGTAATTAGTCTAAGTAGCTAGTTTACATATAGTTCTAGGAGAAAGGTAAAGAAGAAAAAAAAGCAGCGTACTTCTACTATAGAGCTTTAATAAACGTTTAAGGGTAACTATCTACTTATAACGTAACCCGTACGAGTACCTGCGTATATAAATAAGAGAATAGGTAGCTATAAAATTATAGTGCTTAGCTAGTAATATATCGGCGCAGGTTACTTAAAGAATTAATATTAGCGTATCTTCTAGCAGAGGCATATAGGAGTGCGTGTATAAGAATATAGTCTTAAATAAATTAAGTGCCTATAGGCCTGGTACGAAAGGATACAGAAAAGGTACTAAATTATAAAGGCCCTAAGCTCCTCTAAATACACCTCTTCCTAGATGGCTAGCTAGCATATAACTGCCATAGGTTGACCGTTGGTCTGATGGATCCGAAATAGGTCCGAATCGGATCTGTAGTTCCCCATTGGTCTGATAGATCCGAAATTGGTCCGATACGGATGTTAGGATCTGAACATGTATGGGACGCGGAGGACCAACGGGCCCTCAGCGGGGGTGACACTTGGTGGGGTTGCGCAACCGAGATCACGTGATGTACCATCCAGCCAAGACATACCATCCAGCCAAGACATACCATCCAGCCAAGACATACCATCCAGCCAAGATCATGGACGGTATACCATCCATGGATGACACGACCATCCACTAGAAAGATAGGACGGCAGAAAGATAGGTGGACGGTAACCCATAATCCTCTTGTATATAACCTGACACGAATACCCTTATGGCATTCGTGTTCAATCTTGTTTATCAATCTATCGTTTGGATCTGAGTAAGCAACCTTGTTGATTTAATTGTGCTGTACACACCTTCGATACCAACGCCCCAGTGACAAGCGCAAGCTATCACTACAACCTCTCCCGTCCTACCAGTATTCTTGCCCGAGAACCAACCTTTACCCCTATAGGGATTAGCTATCCTTCTAGGACTTAACAACGGATAAGTGTCGGTTTTCGGATAATCTCGAATCCTGTCTTAACTGGCTAAGGGTTCTCATGTCGACGAGCGATTGTTCCTGTTACAAGTAAAGGCTTACTTACCTATAGGCTTACTATAATTTATGCTTTAATATTCCTTAAAAAAACTAAAAAAGGGTCTACTACCTACCTCTTATACTTAAGCTTAGTTAATAATACCTTTTACTAATTCTTTTAAATCTAGCTTTTAATTTCACTAATCTCCTTACTTATAGGCTTATTATAAAGCTTATAAAAAGCTTCTCCTTAGAGCGCGTACTAAAGGCGGTTACACTCTATAGGCTTCTATTAATACTAGCTATTTACTCTATATAGGCACTTATAGCTTATATTAGGAGTACGCCCTTTAAGCGTAGCGTATATACCTACGTACTTAGTTGTTTAGTCAAGCTACGCAAGCCAGCGAGCGTATCCTTCTAAAGATAGAGTTACTACTACGCCTAGTCGTAATAGGTTATTAAGCTCTCTCTAAGCCTACTTATAATTATATTATAGTACTAAGTGTAAGAAATCCTTTATTAGTAGCGTACCCTTTATTTTTAAAAGATTTAGGAGCACAGCATTGGCGTATGCGCGGTTCCATTTAGATAGCCATTTAGTTATGTCTGTTGTTCTGCTACTTTGTAGGCGTAGGGTGACTTCTCTATATATCGTACCTGCTCCTTCTAATTATTATTACTTAAATAAAAATTATTTTTAAGTTTTCTAATTAGCGCCTGCAGCATTTACTACTTACTTAACTATAGTATTATAAGCTTTAGCTTTCATAAATTAATTATAGTATAAACTTAGTTCTAGAGTGCCTAAAGCTTTATTATAAGCTAACTATAAATAGTAGACTCTAGCTTATAGCGCTTGCTCTTAGTATTTATATCTAGTAGCTCTAGAGCCTAGTTATGTATATTTATCTACTTAAAAGTTTTAAAATTAATATAATTTTATATTCTTTAAGCCTTCGCGTGGTACTTAAGCTACGCGTACTAAGATAGGAATAAATTATAATTTATAAGTTAGTTACTTACTAGGAGCTTTATAGTAGTTATTATATAGTCTAGCTCTATTATAGGTTATAAGCGTCGAGACGTAAGCGTAAGGATAATAAAAAGTAGGGAATAGTTTATTACTATAATTATTAGCTAGTATAAAGTAAATATATTATAAAGTATTATAAAAGTACTAGGCTTATAACTATAGCGTATAGTTACAACGATTAGGGAGCTTAAAAACAAAGTCTATTAAGGAGAGGAAGCTCTATAATAACTAACTATTTATAAGTTTAGGGGATCGCGTGCTTGGCTACTTAGCTACTTGGCTTAACCCTAGCTAGCGCAGAAAGCTCTAGTAAGGTGCCTTTTGCAACAACGTTTTAATAGGGTCTTGGCATTTCTGGTTACTCGCTTGTGCCGGTTACTCGCTTGTGGAGTACGTTATCCTATAGACTAGAAGGCTAAATGTTAATATAGTATAAGATCCTTTATATATATTATGCTTAGGACTAGAGGAGACATTGCATATGCAGTGTCTATAGCTAGCTAATACTTAATAAACCCTAACCTATAACATATAAAGCTCGTATAATATATCCTATAGTATCTTAAAGGCATAAAGAATCTTAGACTTACGTATAAAGGCTATCTTAAGATGATAAAAGGATTTATAGATGCAGATTAGGCTAAATGCTATAAGTCGGGCACCCTAGTTTCCGACACCCCCCATTTTCCGACACCCCGCCAAATTTCGCCGCTGCCACCACTCTACGTTGCGAATGTGCTCACAGCTTCATCAAATAATTTTAAAAAACCATTAAAAAAATCGTATTTAAAGGATTTTAATCGCTTTCTTTATCTACACTTAAATTACGATTAAGATACCATCGTGTTAGTTATTAATTTTGTGCTAAACGTTGTACTAATAATTACTCTACTTCCTCCTTAGAGCTACTCTCTTTCTTTATAATAATAACCCCTTACTCTACGCTTCTCACCTTGCGAACACGTTAAGCAGGCTCTTAATTAGTTTAAGAGAGAACTTCTATAAGACTTATAAAGAGATTATTTAGATTAGTTATAACTTTATAGCGTTTTAGCGGGTTAGCTTGCTCCACCTGCTTACGTAAGGAAGCAATCTCACGGTCTTATATAGTAACTATTATTAAGGTACGGTTAAACGCTATAGTAGTAAGCCAAACGCATTATCGTGTAGTTAGTAAGAAGTTCTTTTTAGAAAATAGCTTTATAACATCGCTACCGCGTTTTGGCGTCCTAATATCCATAGTAAAAGGGGGTGGTGTTGACGGCCGTTCGCGCACTACTACCTAGCGAGAACCTAAGGGCTTCCTTACGCTCTTAGGGTATAAGCCTGTTGCCTTCCACCTAGATTAGATGCACTACTCTTAAAGGCCGATTTTACATACTTTTACATAAAATTTAAGAAACTTAGCCTTCCTAAGCTTTGTTTTATCTATCTAAGCTATATATTCGCCGATAAAACGCCGATACGCCGCCTTTAGACTTAAGAAATAGCCTAAATCTAAAGGCTAAAGTAGATGTGAAGTATAAGCAGGGAAAAAGAGTAAGTAGATATTATTTAAGTAATATATAGTTATAAATTTATCTAAAGTATAACTACTATAGCTATTAACGATAAGTAACCGTGCCTCAGAGGGATCATTAGGCTTAGTCTATAGCAAAAACACCTTTTCTAGCCACTCGACAGCGATGTTATTACTCGTCTATCTATTTTGCGAAAAGGTAACATGCCAGCCTAGGTTCTAAGCCAAAAACTCCTTCTTAAACCACTGCTCCTAGATGCTCTTAGCCTTAAAGATAATAAGGGGGTCTAGAGCGACGCCGAGCGCAGAGATACACTCTACTATAGAGGTCTAAATATAGGTATTTATTATCTTAACTAGTATAGCGTTCGGGCTCTCCTGCGAGGAGCCTATAACAAGCCTATTAATGCCCTAGCCCTCTATAATACCGCCCTCGTCGGCATTATACCTGCGCCGGGGGGGAATCTAGCTTACCGTTTTGTATAGATTAAATAAGTGCCTAATATTTTCTAGAGTAGCCTTATTTACGCGTTTCTAGCTAGTCTAGTAACCTAACTTTAATTTAATAGCTAGGTAGTATTATATAAAGTAACTAGTCCACTTCTTCCTTAGGTTTTTATAGTTACCCTATTATTTAAAAATAATAATTATAATAGCCTATACTTGCGCGTGCGTTAGCGCATAATTAAGGGCCTCTTACTAGAGAATTTATTTCTTTAGAAGCTCTTCTTAAATAATTATAAGCTATTATTTACTATCGTGAGCATACTAATAGGGTTAGGCACTATTAAAGTGGCCGCGAAGAGTATTGCGTGGGACCCTATGTTAGGTAGTAATAGTAGCTAAAGCGACCCTAGATTTAAAGTCTATAAGCGCATTCTAGACATCTTCTTCTATATATCTAGCTATTTAAAGGCAGCGAAAATAGTACAAAAAATATTTTTAAAATTAGCGAAAAATTAAGTTATTTAAAGTTAATATTTGGTCGTGGTGCATGGTGGGGGGCGAGGTTGCGGGGCTGTTGGAAACTATGGGGTGTCGGAAACTAGGGTGCCCGACTTAATACTTAGTAATTAATTACTAGTTACTTATTTAATATTAGAAGTAGGGTAATTAGCTAATAGTCTAAGCGCTAAAGTGTAACAGGAACAATCGCTCGTCGACACGAGAACCCTTAGCCAGTCAAGACAGGATTCGAGATCATCCGAAAACCGACACTCATCCGTATCGGACCAATTTCGGATCTATCAGACCGATGGGGAACTACGGATCCGATTCGGACCTATTTCGGATCCATCAGACCGACGGTCAACCTATGGCAGATATGTGCTAGCTAGCCATCTGGGAAGAGGTGTATTTAGAGGAGCTTAGGGCCTTTATAGTTTAGTACCTTTTCCGTATCCTTTTATACCAGGCCTATAGGCACTTAATTCATTCGAGGCTACTTTCTTATACATACACTCTTATATGCCTCTGCTAGGAGATACGCCAATATCGATCCTTTGAGTGACCTGCGCCGATACATAAAGCTTCGTGGCACTCTTAATATATAAAATAGAGTTTATAGACTAGATATAGGTAACTAAAGAAATAATCTAGTTAAGAAGACTCCTTAGTAAACTAAATTTTAGTTAAGAGAAAGGCATAACAATTATCTATAATAATAATTAAGGCGCTATTATACTATCCTTAAACCTATAATATTACTTATATATAAAGTACATAGATATCTAACGTAAATAGTAAGGAGAGATTTAAAAACCTAAAACTATTAAACTAAAGTATATTCTAACTATAAAATAAATTATAAATAGTTTTACGAAACCGCTCGCGCGTGACAGATTTAAATAGTTTTAAAAAGGACTAGGCATTAAGTAAAGCTTAAATCTAATTAGGTTCTATATAGATGTTACGCTACTTCCCCTCTCCTTCTACTATAAATATATAATTTAGAATCTAAGTGTGCCTGTTATAGAGGTGATGTTAGATCGCTAGTCACCTTGGAGCCACTATCGAGTAGGAGTGTTGAACATCACTGTGGCTGAAACAGTCACGTGTGTGGCTGGAGCGTGGATGATGTGTATATATAGACAGCGCCTCGCCCTTCAATACAAAACAACGAGTTCTGCTCAATCACTTGCTTCAACAGATAGGCCGTACTTCCTCACCCGCCAACGTGAGACTTGCCCTTTGGGGAGTGCCGCCCGCATAGAGGCAGCCCGCCCGGGAATCTGGCCCGCAGAGCTCTAGCAGACCAACATTTTCAATTTCCAGTTCCAAGAAGTGACATTCAAAAAATCGTTTTAAAAAGTTTCTTCTCTGGAACCAGAGATTGAGTGAGGGATCGAAGAAAGGAACTCGAGATTTGATTTTTGTGATTGGCATTTCTACAGACTTGATCTGTCGGTGTATGTGGTCGAGATGCTTGACACGTCTCCAGAAATCTCCCGTATAACATCCCTCCCTGGAAAGCGAGCCACCCTGTGTGCCGAGCCAAATGTGGGGTACTTTGACTTTCAGCAACTGGAAAGCTCATGCGCACAACGAATATTACTATTATTCTATAAATATAATCTGCTAACGTCGATCCACTTGTAACAGAACAACCACCGTAACGGAACAATTCATTAGTACTTTGACTTCGCAGCAACAGTGAGCTTGCGCGCGCCGTGATTTTTGCGATACTCCTATTTCATAATATGCTCAGACAACTCCTAAGCCCCCGTAACCATGCCGATACAAAAAATACGTTTGCATAGACGCCTGCCCGCCCAATTTGTAGTGAGCTCGTCTTTATAGCGAAAGCGACCCTCGCCTAATATAGGCCGCTACTACGCCAATAATGCTATCACGACTAATAAAATACCTTTATACAGGCCTGTAACTCTAGTAGTAAAAGTAAGGAATAATAATTAGCCGTAAGGCTATAAGGCGCGCTCAATTCATATAGGGCCGCCATTCCAGTTGGTACCTCTGATTGGGACGATTACCTATTCTAGCTAGCACAGAAGTGCCACAATAATCGTAACGTAATCTCACGGAGGACGGCACTAGGTCCGGCCATAATTCATGCCTGGTGATAGAAGTAACTCGTCACCAAAAATTGCAGAGGGATAGCAGAGGTAATCAGGCATGAATTATTGCCGGACCTGGTGGTGACGGCTACCAGCCGCAAAGTGGGGTTGTGGCTGTCATGCCTGTGGCTGTGCAAAGTCTTCGGGCCGACACATGTCCCGCAGCCTTGCGATCAAACTTACTCCCCATCAACCAACTCACCTCTCATCAGTAAAGTCGCCACTTCACAACCCTATGGCTGGTGCGGCTCGGCCGCCCTATAGGTGGTGGCAACGTTCGGTGCAGCACGGTTTATATTACCATATCGCCACGCATAGTCATGCTTACATATAGTTTTACCTCTTCTGCATTTACACTAGCTTAGTATTCGTCTATATCTAAAGTAGTATTAATATCTTAAATCTATACTCCCTATTTCCTACTTAGTTAAAGTTTTAAGTAATAACCCTATATTAGGGTGCTAGCCTTTAAGGACTTATATCTATATCTAGATATATAATTATAGAAGTGTTAAGGCTGTCTAGTTATAACTCTACGATTTAAGCGTAAATATAAGGTTACTACTTATAGCCGTTAAAGTAGCTAGATATATATTACTAAGTACCCACTTCTTTATCTCTATTACCTATACATCTAGGTCTTTAGCCTCTTTTAACTAGCTTTAACTGTAAAATGTCGGTACTAGATTAGCCATGTTAGTGAGCGTGTCGGGGTACTCTGGCCCAAGCACCTTCTCACTTCCTTCCAGTGCTCGCCGGTGCATCGCTTCTGCCTCTTCGTACTTGCCCTGGCTCGACAACACCGACCCAAGGTTGCTGATGCTGGTGAGCGTGTCGGGGTGCTCTGGACCAAGCACCTTCTCTCTTCCTTCCAGTGCTCGCCAGTGCATCGCTTCTGCCTCTTCGTACTTGCCCTGCCTCGACAACACCGACCCAAGGTTGCTGACGCTGGTGAGCGTGTCGGGGTGCTCTGGCCCAAGCACCTTCTCACTTCCC
>ML976742.1:0-21277 GCA_010015655.1 Bimuria novae-zelandiae CBS 107.79
AAGCTCGTTAAGTACTGCTAATAGTGCTAACTAAATTAGAAAGCACCTAGACGCTTTAGATTTAAGCTTAAGGAACTAGACCTAGACTTTAACTATAAGGTAATTATTAACATTATGTACCTAAATAGAAAACCTATCTTATATATAGTTAATAACGCGATTGCCTTTTAAGCTACTTGCTTCCTTAAAGATATATTAGCTGCAAGCACTTAAGACGCTCTACAGCATTATTAAATTAATACCTACCTTAGACCGCCTAAGTATCTTGTCTATAACGCCGGCAGGAACTTTATTTCTACTAAATTTAAGTAACTTGCTAAGTCACTATTAATTAATGTTAAAGAAGTATCTATAGAAGCTCATAATAGCGTAGGCAAGATAGAGTAGTACTATACTCTATTATAACGTGCTTTTAAGACTATCTAAGCTAATTTACCTATAATAATAGACAGGCAGCTCATCTTGCAAATAGCTATTAAAGCTATTAATAATATAGCAGGTCCTAATGGCCTAGTGCCTACGCTCCTTGTCTTCGGCGCCTACCTATAAATAACAGAAGACTCTCCCCTATCGCTATTAATTACTTAACGCGCTGCTGCTATTAAAAAGGCTATAAGAGAGGTATAATAGGTATATAAGACGCGTTAAATTAACGATGCGCTAATAACGCGCAATAGACCTATAATGCTTAAAGTAACTACACTACCTATTAACTCTAATATGCGCGTTTGGCGCGAGAAGGATGGATAGATAGGCCCCTATAAGCTTATTACTATAACGAATAAGACCTGTATAATATAGCTGCCGCATGGCCCTACAAAGTTCCGCTTAACGGTTATTAAGCCGTACTACACGGATACCTCCCCGACAAACAACGAACCAGCCACGCCACTAGCAATTAATAATAAGGATAATAGCCACCCGATAGATATGCCAGACAACGAAGACAATAATTAGGACAAAGATAGCAAAACTAGTAGGACTAACTAGTATTAAGAACAAGCTTCTAAACTCCCTTAATAAAAACGCGGCTGACCTAAAGGCAGCAAGAATAAGCCTAAAGCCACTATAGCCTACGCGAACCCTTATAGGATAGCACGTACGGCTCTTACAGCGTACACTATCCACGCAGCGCCTAACGAAGCTCACATAATAGAGGTCTTTATAACGCATAAAGAGAACACCAACTAGCTACTTACTATATAGCTGCGCTAAGAGCAAAAGATAACTACACCTAGTTAACTACTTAAGCTATTAGATAATAAGGAAATTAATAGCCTTATTACTAATAAAGTCTTCTGCTTTAAACAATACGATCCCGGTAAGCACTAAGGACGGATTTTTAAATCGCAACTAGTACGCGAAATTAAAGGCAAGACTACTACTACCTTATATAAGAAATTACGTCTTGTAGTGCAAGGCTATTAAAACGACAGCAAAGTAATAATCCTCACCTAATCGCTGACTATCTAGCGAGCTAGCTAATAAATTATACTAGCTATTACTCCTTTACTCAAGCGTAATAGAGTTCTATTAATAAATAGAGAGATCTTGCTCTGGCTGCGAGATATTACCTAAGCATACGTATAGTCACGCATAAAGCTTAACTAAGTAGTTATCGCCTACTTACCTAAGGAAATTAAATACAAGTATCCACCTAGCATAGTTATAATAGTTAAGAAGCCTCTATATGGTCTAGCTAAAGCTAGTACCTATTAGTAGGCAATATACAGCGCTTATTATAAGGAAAAGCTTTACATAGAGACCTTAACGTATAATCTATGCCTGCTTGTGACCACTACTTAGGACGCCTTTAGCATAGTAGGTATATAGACTAACGATATACTTATCCTTGCGGATAAACGTTTCTCTAACCTAGAGGAGAAGGAGTTAACATTTATAGCTAAGCTAAAGGAGAAGCTAATACCTACTACTTTATTAATTTTTAACGGCTGCGTCCTATTAATTAATCACACTAGCAAGCTCTTACTATAACAAAAGGATTAGGGCAAGAAGATTCATCTTATTAACGTAAGCTTAGCTAACTATTAATAATAGTACGTTAAGTAGAGGGCTCGCGGCGCCTACATCGCGAGCATCTACTAATTAGAGGTAACTTTTAACCTCTCTATTACCGCATAAACTTAGGAGCCTACCGCCGACGACGTTAACGCGTTAAATAAACGCCTATAGTAGCAACTAAACAATTTTAATTATGGCCTTACCTATAAGGCACTTGACCTGGCTTAGGCTAAAGTCTTTATCTTTATTAACGGCTCCTTCGCAAACAACAAAGATTTAAGTAGCTAGATTAGCTATATAATTATAGTAGCTATAGAAGAGGTTGCTAACGTAGAGTTTACTATTTACGGCAATCTTATTTACTAGAGCTCTGCAAAGAGCAAACGCGTGACCTAGAGCGTACTTATATTAGAAATCTACGTAATGGTAGGAGGCGTTGACCTCGCATACTCTATTACCTCGACGCTTGCCATGGTTACAAAGTAGCTTAGTCTGCTATCTCTCCCCCTAGTAGTTTGTACAGACTTATACTCACTGTATGAGTGTATTGTCAAGCTAGGAACGACTAAGGAAAAACGACTAATAATTAATATTATAGCCTTACGTTAATTATATGAGAGAAGGGAGTTGTTTAAGGTTTAATAGGTAAATAGCTAAGACAACCCTGCTAACGCTATAACAAAAATATTGCTAAATAAAGCCCTAGAAACTCTTATTAGTACAAACTCGCTGCGCGTATAAGTTAACGAATAGGTAACACGTAAGGACCTTGCAAACTAGCTCTAACAATAATAATTATAATAACTACTATAGTTATTACCTTCCGACTTTCGCAAACAGCCTCTCCAGCGAGTGTACACCTAATCCACACTTGTTTTTACTATAAAAGAAAAGCTGCCAGTGTCTACACAGCCTCGCCTTCCGCACTAAGGGAACTGTGTAACCCTATTATACCCCTGTACCCCCTCACTTCTAGTTAACCTAATACTGTACCGAAATCCCTTCGCCTCCACACCACCTGGTACTCTATCACATCCACAAGAACTGGAAGGAAGGTATATAGAACTATCATAGCACACACACAAGACAAGACAGACACCAGATACCAAAGACAGAGAGTTACTTGTTTATTCCTTGCTACCTGTGAACCGACACTTAGCTATATATTTCCTATTATTATATTAAGGTCGCGAGGATCTAGACCGTAAGGCAACTATCTTATCTTAAACTTTTATAACTTATGCAACTTGCAAGTATTATTAAAATATTAGTACTAATTATTCTCCTTATTGTACTTAGACTAGTACGTAAGAAAGTATTTATAGTAGTTATTAAGCACGTTATACTAACTCTTTTTTAGTTAATAATAGTCTAATCTTCCTAAAATATAAGTAGCTTTAACTTAAGTCTTAAAGTATTATTAGTATCCCTTGCCTGTGCATTACCACTACTTAGCACGTCTATATTATTCTAGTATTATAATCTAGCGTAGGTAGTGCCTTAGGGGATCCTATAGCTTTTTAGTAAGCTAATAGGTGTCCTACGTATATAGTCCTTAAATAACCACCTTCGTCTCGCACTAAGATAAGTAGTATAGTGTACCACTATATATTTAGCAAACGTCGTTTACTAGTTATTAAAAAATCTAGTATTTATAGAGGGTTTTTTGTTCTTCTTTCTATCCTACTAGTTCTAGGATCTCCTATATAAGATCTACTTCGTTAGTCTTTGCTAGCGTAAGGGTAGTTATAGCTACTTATAAAAGGTTAATTATATTAACTTTAGTCTCTTAACCTTGGTAGTCCTTAGCAAAGTAGTTTTATTTACTATATTAGAGGCAAGCTTTATTTTTAAACCTTTATTTTTACTCTTCCTACAAGATACTGCTCTTGCCCTAGTAGTCCCTTTTTAGCTTGTATAGCTGCTTTCGTTTGCCATTTTTCTTTTTATACTATTAGGCTTTATTAGTTATAATAATGTCTCTATTCCTGTCCCTTATTGTGGATCGGGTGCTAGTTTCCTTTCTAGAAAGTAGTTAGGTGCTATGCTGTTTTTCTAGCTTTTGTTTATATAGGCAATTATCTACTTTAATAGTATTATTTATAAGCTCTTCTAAGTCGTTCACTTTTCCTTAGTAGACTAGTTCGTCCTTAACTATTTCTTTTAGCCTATTATATTAAGTAATTATAAGTGGAGCTTTTCCTTATTTATTAAGTTCTGCTATAATCTACTTAAACTCTATGATGTAGTGTACCGCTAATTTTTCTTAACGTAGGTATTAGAGGGGTATTTTAGCCTAATACCTTTTATTAATTATCTTAAATATTTCTTTTATAGCTTTATAAAAGGACTTTTAGTTTTTAAAGGCATCTTTAGTAGCGTCTAACTTATAACCCTTAAGCTTACTATGCTTAAGGAAGCTATTAATTATTAGTCTAGCTTATATAGCTACCTTATCCGGTATATTTATATAGGTAACTAAGATTTTATCTTATTCTATTTTAAACCTTCTTAGATTATAGCGGATAAATAATTCTATCTATGTTAGAAACGTTCCCGGGTAGCTCTTACTAGTATAAGGTTTAGGCTTAAGAACGTTTAGTTAATACTTTATATTTTCTTACTTACTTATTTTTTTGCTTATATTATTAATAATTTTCTAAAGATAGGCTATCTAAGCTGCTTATTTAATAACTAGTTTTCTTAGAGTCTTTTCTCTATTTACTAGGGCCGCTGGGGCCGAGATTATTAAACTAGGTCTAGCTATTATACTATTAAGTAGTTAAAGTGTTATAGTGCGCTTTTGCTTAGCCTAATATAAGTTAGGGTAGTAAGGTAATAAGGTGGCTTATAAATTATTTAATAATATAAGTTAATGCAACACTTAGCACGCGGCTAGATAATTTAATTTTATAATAAATAAAATAACTATAAATCTATATAGAAGGACGTACTTGCATAAAACATATATAAGTTAACTACAAGGAGCGTAGAAAGGAAATTGTCTTATATATATATCCTCCTTGTCCTATAGAGTCCCATGGTATTCCATATCCTAGCCTCATGGAATCCCATGGGATATCCTGGGACGTTACGTGACTAGGGTCACGTGGTCCTATAATATCCTATGGTCTTGGCGTCTGAGACAGCCTAGGACGTTACGTAAGCCTAAGGTGGGGCCTAGTTGTCGTTATAAGGCCCGTCGTCCCACCTTCGACTTCTGGACCGTAACAAGTTTTATTTAACAACTATAAGAAATTAAGCCTCTATATAAATTTACATATAAACCAGATCTCCTTTAGTGTTGGTCAGAAGTTAGAGCAAAACTCCGATTGGCCATTTCTATATAGCCCGTGTGCGGCAGATTTTGGCCATGCGGGGGATAGGACAGGACATGTATATAGAAACGCTAAGTATAGCCCTTTTATACTTATATTTAACCTTAGTTATTAATCTATTATTTAAATTATACTCTAGCTTTTATTAATTTATTCATAATCGCGTATTATTTTTAATACTAATACCCTATTAATACGCACAAGCTATTAATACCTTTTTCTTACCTTATAGTACTTTTATCTAAGGACTAACCCTAGTCTCCCTTAAGACTAGCTACCTTAAAGGGCTTAATATTTTAAACACTTTTAATATGAGTACTATAAGGATCCCTACCTTTTTTAGCTTCTAATAGCACTAGTATTCTACTAATAAGGAATAGTAAAAATAAGGCGTATAAACTTAATTTATATAATAGTATCCGCAAGCTTTTTAATATATAGTTACTATAACTAGACCTATACTTCTTTAATTAAAATAATAAACTTATAAATAAAAACAAGATTATCTTTGTAGTAATATACATGCGAGGAGTAGCTAAAGAATAGATCTAACTATACCTAGTTAAATAGATAGACATAGACTCTAAGAACTAGGACGAGAACTACATAAATAGCTATACTAACATAGTTAACATTATTAAGGACTATCTTAACTTTAAGAGGTACCTTAAAAAACTATTTAAAATTACTAATAAAATCGCTATAGCTAAATAAGCTCTCTATATAATTAAGTAATAATAATTTATAGCTAAATATATAGCTAAGTTTCACAAGTATGCTGTATGCGTATATCTATAGGTAACTGTAGTTTAAAATTAACTAGGCCTGTAACTTCTTAGATTTAAATAGTCCTTTTTAATGTTATCTAATTTTTACTAAGCTATATTATCTTAAAAACAATTTATAAGAGGAGAACTCTATCCCCCTTTTAAAGGTTAATCGCTTAATTCTTTTTTTATTTACTTACTTCGCCGTTCGCACGTTTTACTAGATAATATTTTTATATAAGGTTTTATGTAGTTCCTATATGACTTCTGCCTTCTTAGCTACGTCCTTTACAACGCTTTCGATGTCTAATAGATCCTAATAAATTGTTAGCTTATATCCGTAATTAGTATAGTATAGTAAGTATCCTGTAGTCGCTAATCTTGCGCTGTTATATACTAGTTAAGCTATTAGTAGTAACTTAACCTAATTATTCTATAGCTTATTTATATGTATCTAAAGATATTATTTTAATAATTAATTAGTTTATTCCGTTTATCTATCTATCTTTAAGTAGAAGCTCGTTGTAAGCTTATACTTAATACCTAATATAGTAGTAAACATGGTCTAATATAAAGATGTAAATATCTTAGCTTTATTAGTAATAAGCTTATTTACTTATTTAACTTATAATATAAGTTTCTATTTTACTATATAGGCTAACTCTTTTACTAATATAGCCTCCCTAACTAGCACGAATCTTAATTCCTTAGTAAGTTAATTTACTATAACTAAAATAAAGTTATAGGGACGTTTATTCCGTAGTGCTAGTAATAGTAAAAGCTTTACTATAAAATCTATAATTACACTAGACTATAGTCTTAAAGGTAGCTACAGTAGTTAAAGAAGGGTATAAGACTTATATCTTTTAGCCTTATTTTTATGACATGCTAAATAGTTACCTAGCAGTTTTTATACTACTTATTATAGCCTAGAAATAGCGTATTTATTCGCGACTTAGCGCGTTATTTTTATAATTTTTAGATGTCCTTATTTCTTATCTTTATTTAGTCTTCAGACTAATAGTAGTGCTACTTGATTACTTATTTATACCTTATTTTAGTAGTTACGCGTAGGTAACTTTATAGACTAGTTAAAATCATACACGTGTTAATTATTATCTATAAGCCTTTTATAGTCTTAGAAGTTAGCTATAAAAAGTTTATAATTAGTAAGGTTTACGCGTCGCATGTCTAGTATTAGCGCTAGCTATATTTTATTATAGTAAAAGGTTATATTCTTCGCGTAGGCTAGAATTATAATATAGTTACTACTATCTTCTTCTTCTACTAAATTTAATTACCCACTAAATATATTTATTACAGCGTCCGTGTTTCCTAGTAGGTGCGTAATACAGAAATTAAATTCTACTATGTACTTAGACTATTTAGCTTATTATTAATTAAGCTCCCTTATTATTGTAAAGCGTGTAAGGTTAAAGTAGTTAAAAAATATTTTTATGCCGTACTTAACTCCCTTAAGCTATACTTCTTATTATTTAAAGTAATTAACATTTACAAGTAACGTGGTTTACCATCAAGCGGGCCAATCCCACCGAGCGGGCCACTTTTTAAAAGTCAGTCTATTGCGAAGCGCCTCCTACAACACCACTATAATTTACTATAATTCGCAGAACATAGAAATACTATTTAGACTTATCGCTATTAGATGCATCTATAATTTCTACTACGCAGGTGCGAGCGTTGTGGTTAGCTTCGCCGTAACGTTCGCAGCGCCTCTGCCCACGCACCCTCTTTGCAGACTCTCCACCCTCCTTTTGCCCACTACTATCCTTTTTAGCTATTAAATTAACTACCTTTTCTGCTGTAAGTGTCTTAGCTGCCTAAATATACTTCCTCTTTTAACTTTTTACCTCTATTACTATCTCTACTACCTTATAAAGCCCTACTATTTTTTATCGTATTAACACTATTTCGTGCCCTATTAATACAACACCTTTGTTAAGCTGCTTAACAGCTCTAAGAAGCGGAGAAACTAGTAAATCTCTATACTTTTATACACGCTTACAAACTAGCGTTAACTAAGCCTCTATCTTGCAGAGGTTACTTAGTGTTTTTAATTCCTATAAGGTGTCCTTTACGTTAGGTAGAGTTGGCGTACGAAGAACTATATTAAGTCTTAATAACACTACCTCTAGGTTGTGTAGGACTAATTTAGCGCCTCTAAAGCCTGCGTAAATATTCGCCTTTATTATTACTTTCTTAAAAGCTACTTTAAAGGCTAGTAGAAAGGCCTTCTTCTTAATCTACTTAGTGCCGTACCGTGCTAAGCTACTAATCTTATTGCTGTACGCCTGCTTTAAAGGCGAAAAATAACCCACATTAAGTGGCTGCAAGAGGTGTGATAAGTGTAGAGGTATATAAAGAATAATAATCTTCTGTTCTTTATAGTATTTGTGGAATTCGTATGAGTAGTGGCTCTTATAGCTATCTATAATTAGTAGTTAGTGTGCACCTAAACTACGCGCCTTAGTATAGGTATTAAAGTACCTTAGCCAGGCAAGGCTAAGCTTGTTTAACGTCTAGCTATTAGGACTGACTTTAATAACCTAGTCTCAGGATAGATTATAGAACTAAGACGTAATTAGAACCTTACTAGGGAAGATAAGAAAGGGTAGTAGAGCCTAGCCTTTAGCGCTAACACCCTAGATATTAGTAATCTACTTATAGTTACTAGGTTAAATCTTCTTTGGGTTACTTCGCTTCTTAGAGCCTGTAAAGACCATCTAACTCTGTATTACCCCCATTATAAAGCCTGTCTTGTTAAAGTTGTACGTGTCGTTATCAGCGATACTATACTTAGCCTTAGTATTAGTAACTAGCTTGAACTAGGGCGTTATAATACGTGGATCTTTATTTAGGGCTCGCTAATAATTATATAGATAGCTTTTTTAAAGCTTAATTTCTGGCGTACGCGTCTTAAGCCTGTCTATCTAGTGCTTACTAATAGGCTATCTACCGCGCTTAGCAAGTAGATTATTAGCTATATCTTAGACTATATCCCTTGTTACACCTATTCCTCGCTGGTCAAGCTTAAGTATACGTTGGACTAGAGCCTCCTCCTCTAGCTTAATTAGCTTCTTTAAGTTGGGCTCGCGATCGCGTTAAGAGAGGGCTCCTTAGCGTTGTCGTTATACTATTATTTAAGACACGCTAAAGGCTATAATAACGCGTTTTTTACTCTTATTACAATCTTTAATTATAGCTTAGATAGCAAGCTATAGTGCGCTTTTAGTATAAGGTTATTGCGCGTTATGTTGTGATGGCATTATAGTATAAGCTAGAGGTGGGCTGCATTTAGCAAAGTTGGCCCGCTCGGTGGTGAACCACGTTAGCTCTTTATTATAGATTTTATAGTTAAGTTTTACTCCTAAAAGCGTTTTTACGTGGTAAAAGACGAGTCTCTATTTCTTATTATTATATTCTTATAGTAGTACGGCCCCTAGCGCGTAGTCTAATACATTTGTGTAAATATAATGCCGCCACTCTAGGTTATATATCTATACTAGAGGCACTATTAGGAATATGCGTTTTAGCTATTTAAAAACCTTCTTTTCTATCTTTTATAGAGGTTGCTATTTTCCTGCTTTTATAGGTTCTATTAGTAGAGCGGTAACCTTTAAGTAGTTTCTAATAAACTTATAATAGAAGTTAATAAAGCCTAAAAAAGATTAAAAAATTTTACTAACTTTAGTAGTAATTATTCCTTTTTTATTATAATTTTTAATAAGTCTATCTTAACACCCTCCTAGGATATAATAAATCCCAGATATTCTGTTTCCGTGACGTGGAACTCGTAATTCTTATGGTGCAGGAGCAATGGATGTTCCTGCAACTTTCGCAATACTTTGCAAACGTGTTCTTTATGTTCTTCCAGTATTCCGCTCGAGTATATCAATACATCATCGAGGTACGCCGTACAGAATACGTCCAGGTATTTATATAGTACTTAATGTATAAGCTCCTAGAAGGTTGCTAGGGTATTTATTAGTTTTATTAGCATAATTAAATATTTAAAAAGGTTATATTATATGTAAAAAGCTATTTTTTACTTATATCCTTTTGTATTTTATATTCTGTAGAATCTATCTTAAATATTAAATTTAATAAACTACTTAGCTGTTTAGAATCGATCTATAAGCTCTGTTATTAGTAGTAATAAGTAGTAGTTCTTAATTATTACGGCATTTAGCTATCTATATTTTATATAGAGTCGTAGCTAGCCATCCTTTTTAGGTATAAAGAGTATAAGAAATGCTATCGGACTCTAACTAGGCCTTTATTTCTTAGAGTAAAGGTTCTTTTCCAATAGCTCCTTAAGCTTTTTTTTTACTTATACGTAAAAGGTTATAAGCGCTCTAGCTATAGTTTTACTTTCTTTACTAGTAGGATCTTGTAATCCTACGCTTAGTGTTTAGGCAAGATAGTCTTATTATATTCTTTAAATAACTTTATAAATTCTTAGTATTTTACTAGTAGACTAGGATCTTTATTAGCTATTTTACCTAATCTAACTTATAGGTAGCATACCTACTTTAGGTATTATTTAAAAAATTTATTTATTTTATAAACTAATATTTCTTATATTATAGATGCGTAGTTCTTCTTTCTTACCTAAGAGTCCTAGAGGGTCCCTTTCTATTAAGGCTCTACTTAGGCCGTTATTAGTAGATTCCTAGATAGGATTATCCTCACTATCTAATCTATCTATACATTATATAGTTTAAGCTACTTATATCTAATAGTAGCTTTTATATTACCTATTTTTATAATAGTAAATAGATGTTAGCTCCCTAAGCCTTTAATATTAACTTATACTAGCGTTGTTTCTAGGTGTAGCTAACTATTACTATATGTTTTAATTAGTTCCTATTTATAAGACCTATTTATAATAAGGCATTTTATACTTTTTAATTACTTTTAGGGATATTTAAGATGCGTCTACCCCTAGGTTAATAAGTATCTCTATATAATATCTATATATTACAATAGTCTTAATTAAGCGTTTTTCTACCCTGTCGGTATCCACTTAATAAGCTATAAGGATAGCACTATTACTAGTATAGCTTATTACTTAGTAGCGTTTTAGTTTTTTAAACCCTTAAGCTTACTATCTACGCCTATAGTTTCCTAGATGTAATCCTTAATTTATGCTATCTTTAAGATTCCTTAGACCTTATACTACTTATATTATTAGTAGTATAATTTATAGGCCTTTCTTATTCTATTAGCTTTATACTCTCCTAAGGTCCTATACTAAAAGTAGTTTAGAGTTAGGCACTCGTGCATCGCAATCTTATAGTAGCTTAGTTAGTCCTTAAAGAAAGCTACTTTCTTTTATAGACTTAAATATATAAGACACTAGGGGCTACCCTTATCCTATAAGATAGATATATAAAGTTTCTCTTGCCCTATCTAAGTTACTTCTATAACGTCCTTAGGGTTACGAAGGTCTATGCCTTATAGAAACTATTTAGTTACGTGCTTCTACTAGGCGTATATATTATAGATATCCTTAAAGCAACTACGCTAATTATTTTACTTATAGTATTTTATCTAGTAGAGTAGAAAGTATTTATAGTAATTATTAAGTACCTTGCACTAATCCTTGCTTAGTTAATAGTAGTTTAAATTGTTAGGGATATAAGCCACTTTAGCGTATCCTTTATAGTGTTATTAATATCCCTTTTTTATATATTACTACTATTCCGCGCGTATATATTACTTAATTATTATAATTTAGTATAAATAACGTACAGGAACCACTTATAGTTTTATAATTAGCTAGTAGGCATTCTAAGCATGCGGTCCTTATATAATTATTTTCTTAGTATACTAAGATAGGTAATATATCTTACTATTATATACCTAGTACGTTCTATCTGCTAATTAACTAAAAAATTTATATTTTTATAGAACTATTTATTCCTTCAGTTATTTTATTAAGTTAGGGATTTCTTGTGTACGATCTTTCTTGTTAATGGCTAAGGTAAATATAGCTATTACCATATTAAGGAGGATAGTTATAATAACCTTTAATTTTTATTTTTTATTGTTTTTTATAAAGTGCCTTTATTCTTTATAGCAAAGGCATACTTTATCCTTAAATTATTATTATTTTTCTTTAGAAAAGTTAGCGCTTTTATTCTACTTAGTCTATTAAGTCTTTTAATTCTTATTAGCCTGCTTCTTATGCTAACGGGCTTTATTAGTTATAATAATATCTCTATCTAAATCTCGTTTTAGGTGATAAGGACAGGACTTTTTATTTTTCTATCCTTACGTTCTTAACGTCGTTACTAAAGTTAATTATTAGCTTATTAGGCGTTAGTTTACAGTTCTTTTAGCTAAATAGCCTTTAAAGTATAAACTAGCATGTCCTTAACTTCTTCCTTTAAGCTATTATAGTATATAACTATAAGTGTCGACTCTTCCTAATTAATTAAGGATTAGAGCTATTTAAGTTTAGCTATATAATTATTAACTAGCTTTATTTATTATAGACGTTGTAGCTATAGCTCAACTTAATATTATTTATTAATAGTGCTAAACATTTTGTCTAGGGCTTTTTTAAACATATTTTAGTTAGTAAAGGCTTCCTTTACGTACTCCTTGCACTGATCCAGGTCGCTATCGTGCTCTAGATATTACTTTATGATAAGGTGTATCTATTAGTTAGCCTTACCCTTTATATTTATACCTGTTACTAAGGTCTAGTCCTATTCTATTAAGAACTGCTTTTAGTTATAGTAGATATATAATTTTATTTTAGTAAGGAATGTTCCTAGCCCCTTTTATCTATTATAAAGATTAGGCAAGGGTATCTTAGGTTAACGTTTAAAGGTTACTATAACTTAACTAGTTAATTATTCTATAAGCTTTTATAACTCCTTAATCTGCTTTACTTACTTTATAGCTATATTCTAGGCTGTAGGAGCTAGAGGACTTAGGTAATAGTAGACTTAATTACTAAAATAGCTAAGGTCGTACTTAGTCTAGCTATATTACTATAAAATAGTTAAAGTGTTATAAGATGCTTATACCTTAGTCTAATTTAGGTTAAAGTAGTAAGGCTAAAGCAGTACTTTATAAATTATTTAGTAATATAAATTAATGCGATAACTTAGCGCGTGGCTATATAATTTAATCTTATAATAAAAAAGATAATTATTAGTTTATATAAAGAACGTACTCGTGCAGAAGATATATAAGTTAACTATAAGAAAGGAAATAATAATAGGAAAACTATTATACTATATACTAGTTAATTTCTTTCTTTATCCCTAGGTAATCCGACGATTGCTATTATTCTTAGCAGATTGTAATTACGTAACTCTTACTAACCTAAGCGGTCCCGCGAGTCCTCGTAGGCTAGCTATAGTATAATATTATCCACCTCCCTCCATCTATCTTTGGTTGTGGTGGTGCCATAGTCTAGGTCCCTTGATCTCGTAACATTTAGTGTAAAAAGTCTATAATAAGCTATTTTTAATTAATTAGTTGTCGCGCATACGTTTATAATAAATATTTACTACGTAGAGTAATGATAGCTTTACGCGTCCTAATTAGCAATCTCGTAGGCTATAGTAGCACTAATATCTTCTACATCTAGCTATTAATAAAGGATACAGTTATTTGTATATAAGACGTGATATTTAATACTTCTACCTTTTATAAAGGCCGCGACAGCTACGTAGATAACTTAGTAATTAAAAAGGTTATTAAGTTCCTTAACATCCCTGAGACGTATAAGGATAACAATATATCTATTAAAGAACTTATAATAATACGTTAGCAATATCTCTACAATAAGGCCAAATCTATGGTAATACTAACACTAACGCCTGCCGTATAATTGTCCAAGCCATTAGTAGGGGGTAATACTAATAGACTATTAACCACTTAATATTAATATACTTTTTATAACTTTACTAATATATTAGCTTCTTTTAATTAAACAGTAAATTATCTTATAAGACACTACTATGCTTACAACTTTTATCCTATATTCTTATAATAAAATGTTACTAATTAATTAGCTAATAAAATTAAAAGATATATGTCTAACTAACGTAGTAATAACGCTTTATAGCGTTAAGATTTAAATATCTTATAAGAAAATATACTTAATATAAAGCGCATTGGAAAGCTAATAAACTTAAGTAATTTATAGACTTATGCAATTTAGCTAGGAGCTTAAAATATTACTAATTACCTAAATACCTTTACCACAATAACTATTAATAAGGATATAAAGGATAATTTATAAATTTATTAAAGCTAGCTATCGCCTACCCTAAAGCACATTAGCTAATTAAAGTTATATTTATATAGCGCTAAGTTTATAAAAGCCGTTAAGCACAAGAATTAAAAAGTCTAAAGTAAAAGCTACTTTTATAAGATTTTAGTAATATATTTAATCGCGCAGGCTAAAGGCGTTAAAATAATCTTACTTATATAAGTATTTATATATAAATTTAATAAGAATAGTTATTTTTGTAAGTATAAAACTTAACTTATTGCGCGCCGAGACCTATAAGAGTAGTTTAATAATACATATACTGCTTCTTTTATAGCCTGTACTTTTTAAGTAATTATTATAATTACTAACTACTTTAGCTTAAAATTATAGTAATATAGCATACTTAACGCTTTTCTTAACTTTATACTTAATTAAAAGCTATACGGTAAGACTCCTAGTATTTTTTAAAAAAAAGTAGATAGTAACTTTCTAGAGGTGCTTTACGATATGTACGACTTAAAGGACGCTTTACTCTTATAGTATAATATATTTAGAGTAATAGTTAAGCTACTAAAACCTAAACCCGTTAAAATCTTTATATATTTATATATTAATAATTAGCTTATCTTATTTATTTACATTAATAATATAATAATAGCGTATTACTTAACAACCGCTTATCTTTATTAAGACTTTAAGAATAAGTTAAAGGACTAATTTAGATTTAAAGTAATAAGAGATCTGGCCTAGTTCCTAGGCGCCTAAGTCGTTCGCGATTACTAAAAAAAGAAGATTTAGCTTATTTAAAATATATATATTAATAAGGTTTATAAGAAGTACAGTATATAACTAGTAAGTTATAAAAAACCTAACTTCTTACTTAACGTTAACTCTTTTAACAAGTTAATTAAGCAGATAGGCGTTTAACGTATAAAGCTATATTAGGAACTTATAAGGCATCTTGCCTATATTACTTACTAGACGTAGCCTGACGTTACTTATAGCCACGTTATGCTTGCTTACTATCTTGCTAATCTAGGATAGTTATATATTATAGCTATATAACGCGTTTAGCGATACTTGCTCGTAACTTAATACTCCGCTAATAAAGGTTCTTATAATAACTTAATTATAAAAGTTATTTTTAATAATATTAATAATAATAATAATAATAATATTTTTTCTTTAGCGCGTTAGACATCTCGTACGTAAATAATATAAAAATATATTAAAGCTTATAAAGATAATATTTCTTCCTTTATAGTATAGTTATTAACTAAAAGGCGACTATCTAGCGCACTACTACTATATCTATTATTAAATTAAAATTACTTTTAATCTCCTTTATTAAGTTATTAATAGTAGAGTAGCTTTACTTTTTTAATAGTATTTGTATCGGCGCAGGTCGCTCAAAGGATCGATGTTGGCGTACCTCCTAGTAGAGGCATGTGGGAGTGCGTGTATAAGAATGTAGCCTCGAATGAATTAAGTGCCTATAGACCTGGTACGAAAGGATACGGAAAAGGTACTGAACTACAAAGGCCCCAAGCTCCTCTAAATACACCTCTTCCCAGATGGCTAGCTAGCACATAACTGCCATAGGTTGACCGTCGGTCTGATGGATCCGAAATAGGTCCGAATCGGATTCGTAGTTCCCCATCGGTCTGATAGATCCGAAATTGGTCCGATACGGATGAGTGTCGGTTTTCGGATGATCTCGAATCCTGTCTTGACTGGCCAAGGGTTCTCGTGTCGACGAGCGATTGTTCCTGTTACAGATCCTATAGCAATTATAGTAGTTAATAAACTCCATCGTGACATAAAATTTATAACTATTAAGGATGAGTAATCACTATCTCCCTAATTACTACTTTATATAGCGATTAAACACCTGCTCTAGCTAAGCTAGGCCTATATCGTCGTTTAACTAGCCTATTAAAGATAATAAGACAAAGACCTTATGTTCTCCTGCCTTAATATCCTTTACTTAACTTAATTATATAGCTCCTTTTTTATCTGCGTAGATAAGGCTTAGAGGTAGCGAGCTCCTATTAGCGTAGTAGCAGGCTAGGAGTGTTAAGAACTTGCGTAATTTATCCTAGAGAGATACTTAAACCTCCTTCTTCTCTTATTAACGCTTGCTAAATATCCTCTTACTTTTGCTTATTAAGCTAATTAAGAAGCCCTTCTTATCTATATTATATATATCTCGAGCCTTAAGGTGATATTTAGTGATCTTTCGATGTAGTAGCTCGAAATAGAGACGGTATTTTAACTTAGAATTAGCTAGGTGGCAAACACGATCTATAGCGATGGTTTATTTTAAGATTATATAGATCTAGTGTTTAGTAATAAAGCGAGAAACCCATCGATCGCTTAGCTATTAATAGGCTACTTTAGATGAGAAATTCCTAATTATCTCTCTTATAGAAGGAAGGCCTATCTCTGTAAGCTTTATAATATATTATATAAGCTCTAGCTCTTGTTATTAGTTAAGAGCTTATTAATTTAAGTATTTATCCTCCTAAGACGCTATTATACCTCTCTACCTTTACCTTAGCGTTAAGTAGTTAATCTTGTATTTCTTAGTAACTTCCCTTAACGTAAAGTGTTCTCCTAGATTACGCGATTTCGAATCTTTAATTGCATTGTTAATAGGTGCCATGGCTGTAGCGTTATAGTCTGTTAAAGTTATGGTGTTAAGACGCGGCTTGGTGTTCGGCGGGGCACGAGGTGTCTCCGGGCATGAGCTGTCCGTGCACGTTACCCTGCCGAGACAGTCAGTGCGCCGCGACACTAACGCGCCACCCTAATAGATATAGCACCTCAACTTTGACGCGCCGTATCTCTACCAATATGGATCCGATTGAGGCTGCAATCATCGCTATCGACTCACGAGAACCTGGAGAAACTTTCTTATATAGAAAAATTGTAGAAGAATTTGGTGTTATGCGGTTAATATTAACGCGCTAGTATAGACGCGCCATGCAGGCGCGTATATAGCTACTATAAACTTACTAAAATCTTAACTAACAATAAGAATCTAAGCTTCTATAGTATATATAGCGTCTTACTTAGAAAGGTCTACCCCCTACGCGTTAGATAATCTAAAACTTTATATTAATTATTACTAAAAAGGATATCTCTATATAATAGGTTAATTACTTTATTAGGCGCTACCCCGACTCCCTAATCTCGCGATAGACGACTAGGCTAGATAGTAATTGCTACAACGCTAATTTAGGCGCAAGATATAGGCTCTACTTTAAGCTTCTATATAAGAAAATTATAAAGTATGGCATAGAGCCTTAGCATACCTATAATATGGACGAAAAAGGCTTCCTACTCGGCATCACCGGCAGGTCAAAAAGGATCTTCGACAGGCCTATATATAAGAGTCGCCAAGTGAGGCAATCTATTCAGGATAGCAGTTATGAGTGGATCTCGCTCATTGCATGTATATGCGCCGATGGATCTACTATTAATCTATCACTAATCTATCGATCTAACGCTGAGACTCTACAATTAAGCTAGGTTAAGGAAATTAACGTTAATTCTTATAGAGTCTTTATTACCTTATTAACCTCTAGATAGTCAAACAACGAGATAGGGCTTTAATGGCTGAAACAGGTGTTTAATCGCTATACTAAGGAGAAGGCTCGACGGCAGTGGCGACTCTTAGTCCTTAATAGGCATAGATTTTACGTTACTATAGATTTTATTAACTACTATGATTAGAAAAAGATCCTCCTTGCGATATTTCCCCCTTACGCCACTTATACGCTATAGCCTCTTAACGTTTATATATTTAAGTCTCTTTCTGCCGCCTACTCTAATAAGCTCTCTGCATACCTGTATAAGAGTTAGGGGCTATTAATAATTACTAAAAGAGACTTCTTTACACTATTCTAGAGGGCCTAGACAACGTTAGTTACGCCGCAATTAATTACTAAAGCTTTTAAGTGTATAGGTATCTCGCCGCTAGATCCTATACTAATCCTTAGTTAATTTAATAAAGATAAGTCTCTAGAATAGAGATTACGTAAAAGCTCTACTTTAGTACTTAGCGCGTCTAATTAGCGCAAAATCGATTGGCTTTTAAAGGTTGTTGTTAATATAGGGGGAGGTGATAAGGCCAAGAAGCTAAGTCGCACTATACACTTAATTTCTATATAAAAGCAGCTCCTAGAGCATGAGAATCAGGGGCTACGAGAAGCCCTCACAAACTAGAAACGGCATTAAACAAAGGGCAGGACTCTACCTTTTAAGCAGCTAGATAAGTGGCATAGAGGATCTATTTTCTAGTTACCTGCCCGCGTATAGAGGGCGCGCGATTCTCTCAGCCAACAAAAGGCTAAAAAGCAACAACTATAACTCTAGAAAAGTAAGTAGAGAGAGATCTAGATAGTAAATAGGCAGCTTAAAGCTTGTCTACTATAGGAGAAGCGTATTACGCGTATAGTAGCTAGAAATACGCGCGCTAAGGAGAAAGCTAATTAGGCTACTAAGTAACGCCTCTATTAATAGGCTCGCAAGACTTAATAACAACTTTAAAAATATCTTAAAATTACTAAAAAGGGAAGCCAGAATGCTTTAAAAGCTACTTATATAATTATAAAGAGGAAGAAGCCTACGCCGGCATCTATACACGTTAATATAGTAATATCTACGCTATTAGCGCCAGCATCGCGCAGTAGCCGAATAATTAGAATACTAAGTAGATATTTATAATTTAACTAGCTAGTAATCTTCTACAGCTCTAAAAAATTTTAACTCTAGAAAATTTCGCGATAAAAGCTTTTGTGTAAAACTCTACAGCCTCATGTTGCTAGCTGCGGTGCTGGTGTTGGGGTGGCGCGTTAACGTGTCCGTGCACCCAATGCACGGATTCAGCCAATGCACGCCGAACATCCGACGCGTCAAAACTCCCTACTTTCAACACGCGATAACTCCACCAATATGGATCCAATTCAAGCTGCGATAGATGAGATCGAATCGCGAGAACCAGGAGAAGATTTTTTATATACAGAAATTACTACTAGATATAGTGTTAATCGATCTACACTCTCACGAAGGCACTAAGGTGTTACCGCGACGCGTGCAGCCAACACAATTAATCAGCGAAAGCTCAACCCACAGCAAGAGCAGGAGCTTGTACGATATATCAAAAGGCTCACAGAGAGACATATACCTCCTACTAAAGAGATGATACAGAATTTTGCCTCGACGATAGCAAAGGAGCCAGTTAGCGAGAGCTGGGTTACCTGCTTTATTAACTAACACAGCATTCATCTCATCTCGCAATGGACCGTCGGCATAGACAGCAATTGCCATAAAGCTAATTTAGTGGATAAATATTGCCTCTATTTCAACCTTATACACAGCAAGATCGATTAATATCGCATAAATCCTCGTCATATCTACAATATGGATGAAAAAGGTGTCCTGATCGGTATCGTTGGTAGAACAAAGAGGATATTCAGCAGACAAATGTAGGAGAAGAAGGAGGTTAGGGCATTACTCCAGGATGGTAATCGCGCGTGGATCACGCTCCTAGCATGTATCTACGCTGATGGATCAGCTTTGCCGCCAAGCCTTATCTATAAGGCTGCCAACAAGGACATCCAATCAAGCTGGGTAGAGGATATCAAGGCAGGATATTATAAAGTCTTTATCACCTTATTATCCTCTGGCTAGACAAACAACGATATCGGGCTTGCCTGGCTTAAGCAGGTGTTTAATCGCTGTACAAAAAAGAAGGCTCGACGATTATATTAACTTTTAATTATAGATAGCCACGGATCTTATATTACTATAGACTTTATTAACTATTATAATTAGAATAGGATCCTGCTTGCTGTCCTGCCTCCTTATTTAACTTATACACTTTAGCTACTTAATGTTGCGATGTTTAAGCCTCTATTAATAGCCTACTTAGTAGAGCTATTAAGATACCTTTATAGAAGCTAGGGCCTAGCTTCTATTACTAAAGGCGACTTCTTTCCCCTATTCTAGAATGCGTAGAAGGTCTCTTTTAAGGAATTAACTATCCTTAGCTCTTTTAGAGCCACAGGTATATCGCCACCTAATCCTAACCCTATCCTTAATAGGTTCACCCAGGATCAAGAATCAGGCAATAGCTCCTTATTAGGGCTTATCGATCATGACTAGAGAAAGATAGATAGGCTTGTACGCTCTATAGTAAGTGATTAAAGTAGTAAGAATACACAGAAGCTTCGTTAATTACTCCACCACCTATCTATTGAAAATAAGCTGCTTAAGCATGACAACGATGGGCTTAGGCAGGCGCTATCTATTAAGAAGAAGCGTAATAAGAAGAGCAAAGCTCTAGACCTTTAACAGCGCTAAGAGTATTATAGTAGGGCTATCTTATAGTTACTAAGGAAAGTAAGGGAGGCACGTTATCGTTAATTAATTAAGGAGTAAGAGGATAAGTAGTAGTAGCTTTAAAAAGTAAAGACAGCAGAGCTAAAGAAGGCAGCTAAGCTATACAAGGAGAAAATCTAGCAAGAAAAGCGTGCAGCGAGAGAGGCAGCGAAGAAGGCAAAGGAGAAGGAGAGAGCTGAAAAGGCAGCTTAGCGCACTGCCTAGAAGTCTGCCGATAACGCTAAAAAGGCTCTACAACTATCCTAAAGGAGTAAGAGAAAAGCTTCTCAGCCATCTCCACAGAGCAGAAAGCGTCAGAAACGTGTTGTTGATGCTACAGATGTTAGGGAGGCCTCAAAGGGCGCATCTGCTGCCCTAACCAAATCCACACGGAGCGGCCGCGACGTCAAGCTTCTAGATAGATTTAAATAGTGCAAATGAATCGCAGCTATCGATTTACTATCCTAGTAGAAAATCTTATAATAATATTGTTTGTGGGTGGT
>ML976742.1:23149-295456 GCA_010015655.1 Bimuria novae-zelandiae CBS 107.79
GCGCCGACGTCAACGCGCAGGGTGGAGAATACGGCAACGCACTCCAGGCGGCTTCAGAAAGAGGCCACGAGCAGGTGGTGAAGCTGCTGCTCGACACAGGCGCCGACGTCAACGCGCAGGGTGGAGAATACGGCAACGCACTCCAGGCAGCTTCAGAAAGAGGCCACAAGCAGGTGGTGAAGCTGCTGCTCAACACAGGCGCCGACGTCAACGCGCAGGGTGAAAGATACGGCAACGCACTCCAGGCAGCTTCAGAAAGAGGCCACGAGCAGGTGGTGAAGCTACTGCTCGACGCAGGCGCCGACGTCAACGCGCAAGGTGGATTCTACGGCAACGCACTCCAGGCAGCCTCAGCAAGTGGCCACGAGCAGGTGGTGAAGCTACTGCTCAACGCAGGCGCCGACGTCAACGCACAGGGTGGAGGATACGGCAACGCACTCCAGGCGGCTTCAGTAGGAAGCCACGAGCAGGTGGTGAAGATGCTGCTCGACGCAGGCGCCGACGTCAACGCGCAAGGTGGAGGATACGGCAACGCACTCCAGACAGCAGGTGGCCACGAGCAGGTGGTGAAGCTGCTACTCGACGCAGGCGCCGACGTCAACGCACTCCAGGCGGCTTCAGAAAGAGGCCACGAGCAGGTGGTGAAGCTGCTACTCGACGCAGGCACCGACGTCAACGCGCAGGGTGGATTCTACGGCAACGCACTCCAGGCAGCCTCAGCAAGTGGCCACGAGCAAGTGGTGAAGCTGCTGCTCGACGCAGGCGCCGACGTCAACGCGCAGGGTAGAGAATACGGCAACGCACTCCAGGCGGCTTCATCCAGAGGCCACGAGCAGGTGGTGAAGCTGCTGCTCAACGCAGGCGCCGATGTCAGGGGGCGGACGCATTGACAACACAACTTTTACTATCACATATTTATTATTCCCTCTGTTTCATAGAGGGCCGGGAATCAGAATGAATATATAGATTGCAACTTTGCCACATCGAAGCTTCGAGTATAACGTAGATCAGCCGGCCAAGGTGTCCACTAGCAGGGAGGATGGCCGACCCGCTCTGACAGGTCTTGTGCCGGAGGCGATGGTTTGTGGATATGTCTGAAGAAGGGAGTGCTGTATGCAGCTCCTAGATAGCGTAGAATCTTGCCACCACCACAGCTCTGCTAGTACTCATCCCTCACGAATATAAACGATCTAAATCCTCATGACCGTCGGAAGTCGTACTAAAGCACATCTCCACGTCCTACAGATTGTAGGGCTCATGTAAGGAGCCGCTGGTCGTTTAATCGTACGACAGCTGTATTACTAAAGCATGCAGAGCCTTTCTAGCTTCGTATGCGCTTGCAACGACGGCGTTTTGCTAGTAACGCTCGGTTGAACCCACATGCCAAAGCGCAGTCTTCGATTTCCAGGCCCGCTGCGCTTTATCTAATGTATCCTTGCCGTCGCATCGTATTCCCCTCTAACGAGCCGAGACTAGAGCTCGCTACGGCTTGGTCTAGGAATCGGCGCGCCGACTCGAGAAGCATAGGGAGCGGTGGGCTTAATTAGATTATTCTATTAGTTAGTGTAAGCAGCCCAGAGATATGTCACATGACGACACTAGTCTCATGAGTCAGCTCTATCTCTATATACGAGCCTCTGATCACTCCATGTACACACAACACAACACAGAACAACACACAGAGCAACTCAGACAATTACACACACAATATACTACCTTCACACATACCACCCACCTGCTTACAGTTAGCGAAGGGGATAATAGCAGATCTTAGTACTTAAAAATAGTATAATAGTATAGCTTTATATTATAAAGTAAGTATTACTATGCGTTAGACTATATCTTAAAGTACTATATTAAAGCTAGTTTTAATGCTAGAAACGCGTTAGCTAACTAAATAAGTATTAAGTTAATATCTTATTACTACTCTTAACTTTAAGTTAGATTTAATAATAATCTAAACGCTTATATAATCTATATAATTATATATTTTATAATAAAATACCTACTAGTATATAAGGTAAGACGTATAAAGTTATTTTATATTAGCCTAAATTAGTAGTTTACTTTTACTAAAAGTACTAGCGTGTTTTATAAGCGAGCGGCCCATACAAGCGAGCGGCCCACCCCACCAACTTTTTATACCTTTACAGCAACCTATCTTAACAACACAATAAGATAATAGTATATAATTGCTATACTAGATTAAATAGTATCTATAATATTATTCTTGCATGTTTATATATTATGGCTAGTCTTCTTACAGCGGCTATAGCGTGTTAAAGCCTGCCGATTAGCACCTGATCGCGCCTTATCTTAACGTATTTCTACCTCTATCTGCTGCTTAATATCCTTTTAAGCGATAATCTTCTCTACTTTTGCCTTTATTAAGGTACCCTGCCTCTAGATCCGCTTCTTTTTGCGCTATTTACGCGTTATAGTAGCCTTATTAGCCTTTTTAAGCCTCGCGATCCGATCGCGCATAAGCGTACTTTTATAAGCTATTACCTTAGCGCCCTTTTTAAGCTAATTAAGCGCTATAATAGTAGAAGTAGGTAATAAGCCTTTATGCCTTTAAATCCTATCGCGAATTAATATTAATTAAGCCTCTAGCTCGCGCGCGTTGCTTAGTGTTTTAGCTTCTTAAAGGGTAACCTTTAGTAGAGGTGGCGTCGGCGTACGAAGCTTAATATTAAGCTTTAATATTACTACCTCTAGGTTGTATAAGACTAGGCTAGCGCCTCGAAAGCTTGCGCAGATATTTTCCTTTATAATTAACTATTTATAGGCTACGCAGAAGGCTAGTAAGAACTCTAGCTTTATAATATAGTTAATATAGTCGCGCATTAGGCTCTTAATCTGGTAGCTATACGCGCGCTTTAACGGCAAAAAGTAGCTAATATTAAGTAGCTATAAGAGGTGCGACGAATGTAGTAGTATATAAAGAGTATAAATATTATTCTCCTTATAGAGCTCTTAAAATTCGAGCGAGTTATAGCTCTTATAACTATTAAGTATAAGTAGCTAGCGCGCGTCTACCCTATATTTTACTATATACTTAATAAAGTGCCTTAGCTACTCTACTCTAAGCTTATTAGTAGTTTAGCTATTATTACTAACAGCGAAAGCCTAGTCGCGCGGTATATTATCGTCCTAGTACTAGGTAGAGAGGTGATACTAGCTAGCGAAAATAATAAAGGGCGGGATCGCCTAGCTAGCAGCGCTAATTCTATAGATTGCTATAGTCTACTTACGATTGCCTAGCTAGATAGCCTTTAGCCTGCCGCGTCTCTCTAAGCCTGTAATAATAAGCTAAGATAATATCTTGCCTATTATAAAACTAGTCTCGTTAAAGTTATAGGTATCCTTATTATAGATACTATAGGTAGCCTTTGTGCGTGCTACAAGCTCGAACCAAGCTCTAATAGCATCTAGATCCTTATATAGAGCTCTCTACCAATTGTACGGTTAATTAAATCGTGTAGTAAGATAATCTATTTGCTTAACAAAGTTACGTAGCTACTACTTGCCAACCTATCTAGCGCCTTACTTAGCGAGTAGCTTATCCGCTATATCTTGCACAGCACTTAGCGTGGGCGGAAATCCTCGCGAATCTAGGTTAAGTATATACCTAATAATCACCTCCTCTTCTATCTTAATAAGCTTTTTTAATTTAGGCTAGTAATTACGTTGCATAGTAATTCTAGCGCGTTAGCGTTAGAGCGTTATTTAGGGGATAGTAAATATGTATGCTACACCTCTTATAGACTAAATTTAGTTTTAATTAATAGCTAAGATTGCAAGGTGTATATTAGCCTTAGCAGAGGCTAGTTGGGCCTGAATTAGGGGCGCCATAGTAGGTAGAAGTTTATGTGCTGTAAAAAGTTGGTGGGGTGGGCCGCTCGCTTGTATGGGCCGCTCGCTTATAAAACATGTTAATTAATAAAGTAGCGCTATATAAAACTATATCCTATAGTATATATAGGGCTAATAATAACTTCTTAGTATTAAAATAAAGTTATAAGGGTAGGATAAGGCTATTTTATAAAAATTTAAAATAAAAAAGGCTTAAAGTTAGCGCTATAAGTAAGGAAGTATATTATACTATAATATAAGACGCTATATAAATTAAGCGCGAAAGTAATAATATAAGTATAATTTTTAAATAAAATGAAATATAAGTATCTAAAATTAGCTATAGTAAATTATTTTTTTAAAATTATAGTAATATTTATTATGCGCATGAGCTTTCCGGTTACTAAAAGTTAAAGTACCCCTTATTTGTCTCGCCACAGTGTGTGTCTCGCTACGCAGTGAGGGACGTTATTAAAAGTAGCTTTTTAAAGTTTTTATTTTTAATTACTTATAAAAACTCTTTCTTGCAATATATATAATTTTAAGTAATAATTTTAATAATACGCTTCTTTTACGCATTACCAAGGAGCTGCGGTCTGTCGCGCCCCGGCACGGTGTTGTAAAGTTCTGGATTCGTGATAAAGATACCTTCTTGATCTGCTCTTTCTCGTGTACGCTTTATAAGCTTTGCAATAGCGTCCTTGATGGTGGGTGGGTCGAACAATGCAGCGATCTCTTTGTTTGTTGCCACGCCGAACATCGACGCGCCTACTGCAACGGCGCGCTCAACCGCGTAAAGCTCCCGTTTCGCGCTCTTTTTCTTCCGGACTTTTTAGGTTTGTACTAGTAAAGCTTGCGACGATTAATAGGCATCTTTTAATGTATACAGGGCGTTGCGGCGTGGCCAGTTTGGGGGGGAATGCTGAGGTGGGTAGTGTTGACAATGCTAGGTGGGGCTGCGCACCAAGGAATGGTCAATAAAAACGAGCTCCTTCGTAAGTAAGAGCACTCTAGTCTGTCACGCTAGAATATTAGCTACGTAAGGCGTAGTATGCGTATTCTTTAGAGTAGCATGTCTACTAGCGTAAAATTAACTATTCTAGAATAATAAGACTAATTTATATATAATAGGTATAAATTTTGGATAGACTATAAATAATTTAGAGTATATAATATAGAAATAGTACCTACGCTAGTAATAAATTAGCTACTATTATAAGTTTCAGTACTTTACTAGTCCTAACTTAAAGTTTTTTATATCTTATTTTTTCTTATAACCTATCTTTTTCTTCGTACGTTAACCTAATTATAATAAGGTATAGTTATTTATTACGTAAGAGCCCTAGCTACTACGCTATATATAATTTTACCTAAGCTTTTTATACTAATAAATGCTTTAGACTAAGGCAAAGCTTAGCCTAAAAGTGTAACTTAAATTTCTATATAATAAGTAGTTTTAGGTAAAAGTTTTAACTAATTCCCCTAGCTCTATTGCTATAATACTAACTTACTTACTTAACTTATTACTTATAGTTATCCTTTTATAAAATCTTTTTAATAATATTACGCGACTTGTATGCGCCTTTAAAAACACCTTATTATTATTATTATTTTTAATACTATTAAAGTTTTATTACTTAACTAATATAATAATTAATTAATTAATATTCTCTACACTAGCGCTATTAGCTATAACGCTATTAAATAGTTATTAATAAAATATTTATTTTAAATTTTTTATATATAAAACTTTAAAGCTTTTAAATGCGCGTTAAAGTACACGTTTAAAAACTTTTTATTACTAATAATAATACTAAACTTATTTATAGCAAAGCTAAAAAAGTTATTTAACTTTTACTAAATTTACTAATCTACTTTATAGCTATTATACTAATTCTTAGCCTGTTAAACAGAGATTATAACACCTAGTAGAGATACTATAGACATCCTCGCGATAACTATATGCCACGTAGAGGTCTTATAACTAGTATTAGCATGCTAGCTATAGTCCTCTACCTGCTTAGCTAGCGACGTTAAAAGCGCCTCTACTATTTATAGTATTTAAAAATTACAATTTTAGCTATCCCTAGGTATTAGTAATAATATAAAGGATATTAAAGTCTATATAGGTATCTGTAATAAGGCTAGCGTCTAACTTAATAAGAGCTCTCGTAACCTATCTTAAGTAAGTATAGTAAGACTTGCTATAGTAGTAATAAAATAACGTATATTAATAAGATAAGATAAGATTACGCAGTTACTAAATATAAGCTTAAATTTAGTACGTTAGAAGCGGGGGCGTAGACGATTTAGTGTGGCTAGCTGCATAAAAAATTCCACGCCAGCGCCTTACCATAACCGTCCGAGATCACGAAATGAGATTGCGGCCACGGAACAGGCCCTTATTTACTCAGATGTATAGAACCCACCTGAATGCACCCACCGAACGCGTGGCCCCCCACGTACAGTAACATAGATCGACTCCACTGTCCTGATTGTATGACGTTGCCGAGCCGGAAAGTATCCGAAGAACCCTACTGTGGAGCTGATCAACTCGAGCATTCTCGGCGTTTATGGGGGTCCAACGGTTCTAGCGGGGATCGCACGAGTTCGGAGGTTTCTTTCGTCATAGTGGAGCGAAGTTGAAGATTACGTAGATGCTTTCATAGCAGGGAAAAGATGTGGACACATTCCAGGTGATGTCCAGAGTGCGGTAAGTCCTTCACCTTTAGACTGAGCATACCACGATGAGGGTCGTAGACATCTCACACGAGTTCTAGGCACTTAGTTGTGACCGGAAACCATGGCATCGACATCTCAATACAAAATTGCTCTCGTGTGATCACACTGGAGCAACGTGCGCTTACACCGTCGCACTCATCAGCCTTACCGCACTACATCCACCTCCCGTCCTCGATACACCCGCGTCTTCTTCATAAACCATCAGAGACATACACGACACCGTCGGACGAGCCCGTCACTGTAAACTCGCTTTCCCCCAGCCGCCGCGAGCGAGCATGTCCAAGACCTACAGCAATTTCCAAACGCAAAACAGCCGTATCATGCTTTCTATCTCAAGATCAGAAGATTACTCCTCAACTAATAGACTAAGGGACTAAAAATCTGCATCAAAAAGGATAATACACACACCAATGGGGAACAGATACTCATACAATATCGCGCGCTTAGCGGCGATCGACCCATAATAGGTAACAATAGCAGGCCCCCTGTGCGCGCGTACTCGAAACCAATGCGCTATTCTTAGTACTACTCTGGTCACTGGAAGGTCGCCACGATCTTGTCCTCCCAGACTCTCCCAGGTACACCGGAGTAACAGTGGCTTTATACCTGTACACAATGTTGTGGTGCACGTCGCGCAACGAACTAGCCTTAGTTAGACTCCTGCTACTAACATTTCACAAGCTCGTAATTGTGGATATCGAAATGCGGCCGGATATGGCGACATTGACTACTTTGAGTTGGTCGTGCTGTTGCGTATTATTGCGAAGTGAGGTTAAAAAGGATGATGGAATGGTTATTGGCGTAGGTTTGGGTGGTCTTTGGTGGCCCTTCAGTGTTTGGAGAGATCGCAGCTGGCTTGACTATGATTGTCATAAAGCTAGTGATTCCTTCCTGTCGAACCGCAAGCGTAACAGGGCGACCGATAATTCATGAAACTACGCAAACAGCCGAGCATCTACACAATTTCTCAAGACAGAATCTTCTTAAGCACCTCCACAAGTTCCCGAATCTCATCCTCCGTGTTGTAATGCACCATGCTAACACGCACAACGCCTTCCGGACCCAACCCCAACACCTCATCACACAACCTAACACCGCGTCAGCTCGCACAAACACCCTTCAGCGTGAAATGTCTATTCACATACCTCTTCGAATAAAAGTGTCCCCACCGGAACCCAAACCGACTCACCTTATCCGCCTGCTCCACAACCGCCCTCGAATTCCTACCCTCCACCACAAACGAGATAGTCGGGACCCTAACCGCCGAATCCGCCGACGTGGACCCCATCACCGTAACATCCTCCCGCGCGCTCAAAAAATCCAGCAAAATCGCTTGCAGCTTGCCCTCGTGCGCGGCAATAGCATCGCTCTTGTCCGCGAGGTAGTCGACTATGTGCGGGATAGACTGCACGGCCTCGTAGCTGGACGCCGCGAAGCCGAGCTTGTCTTCTAGTGTTTTGGTCGGGTTGAAGTAGTGTGGGAGCGGCTTGACGTGGTCCTGGGCGGCGGTGCTGGCGTAGAGGACGGCGATGTGGGGGCCGTAGACCTGTTCCATCCAAATCAGCCCAGCCCATTCAATTCCATCCAACTCCATCCATTCGGGTCGAAAGTATCTATAGGTTTTGGAGAGAGAGGTATACTTTATACCAGCTAAACGCATAAAAGTCCACCCCCAACGCTTTCACATCCACCCTCCGATGCGGCGCAAACGACACCCCATCAACACAGAACAACGCCCCTGCTTCGTGCACCACCTCCGCTATGGCGCTTACATCGTGTATCCCGCCCAGGATATTACTCACGTGCGTGCACGCGACGAACTTCACCTTGGGGCCTAGCAAAGGCTTCAAATTCTCAGGCGTCAATTTGAGCTCCGGCTTCGGCGATTCCCACCACTTTACGTGCAGCTTGAGGCGGTCTGCCAAAACGAGCCACGGCTTCACGTTAGTCTCGTGCTCCATTTTCGACAGGATGATCTCGGAGCCCTCCGGGATCTGCAGCGCGCTGGAGAGGTTCATGAAGAGCTGGGTTGTGGAGGCGCCGAGCACGATCTCGGAGCGCGAGGCGTTCATGTATTTTGCCGCGGCTTGGTAGCCTTGCTCGTACTTGGTGTTGGAGATGGTGCCGGTGTGGTAGGAGGCGCCGAGCTGGACGTTGGTTTTGGAAAGGTATTGCGTTATGCTGGGGCGGTTCTTAGCTAGACATTGTTTTTAGATGGTAGAAGAGGAGCTCACGAGTCGATTACATCGCCGAGGGCTTGACTTCCACCGGCGTTGTCGAGGAATACCTGGTCTTGCTTTAGTGCGGGGAAGCGCTCGCGTGCTGCGGCGACATCGAAGGTTCCTGACATCTTGTGGAAGTTGAAAAACGTGTGGATTCAAGTTGAGCTTGAGCGTATGAAAAGGACTCTTGGAGTTTTATATACACACACGATGTTGTTGACGGTGGACGGCATTATCAAATGGATGCACGACACATGCAGGTAGTGAGGGGTTAGCCGAACTAGGAAGGCGCTATAGATTTGCTGTGTAATGACGCCACCTCTCTTCCCTAGGCGGCGTGGTTCTGTATCGCACTTTTCCAGCTCGTCTGGTGAGCATGTTCGTGGGACCTTGAACAAAGGAGGCATGTACACACACTCTCACAGAGGGCGTGTTCAGTCTGCAATTCGGAACAAACGATGCAAACTTTGAGGTCATGTATGAACAACTATGGTACCAGGTCGTTTGGTCTTGCCGGCGCCCTCGTCCTCCAGATAAGCGACGTCGAGAGTAAAAGCGAACAGGATGTTTTGTTCTTCAAGCAAACGCTTTCGTCCCTCATGGAGCAACGTACAACAATTGCTCAGAGACCGGGTATCGACCGCATATCCATGAACGGACATTGTTTAGAGTACAACTACTACAGACATGATATTTGTACCTATTTGGCGTATGTATTCCACACCGCCGTGTCGAACTCTTTGATCAGATTCTGGTTCTTCTCGTCACCCCACGGTATGACCTGGGTAGCAAAGAGATACGCCAGTCCCTTCTCGCGATTGGCGTTCCATTGCAAATTGGCCATCCCATGCCAACCAAGAGTACCTTTCGGCTTGAAGTATTTCGATTCCTCCCGCACAACATCATGGGGCAATAGGAACCCGCCGAGCCCGTGGTTCGGGGAAACGCCCTCTATGCTTTGCCCCACAAGCGGTGCGCAAGAAAGCTCCCACATGGACTTTTGCAATTTGCTCCCCTCTTCGAACTGTGGGGTAAACATCATGTCCATTGTTTCTTTCTTGAGCGTGACTGGCGACTCCTTGAGTGTATCGGATAGGAAGCGCATGTAATCGTCGAGAGTGGAGTAGATACCAGCACCCCCGCTCTCAGCCTCAGGCTCCTCGAACAACGGCGTCTTGATCGAAGTGAGTGTGCCGTCCGGACTTCGATTGCTCATTCGCATCAGCTTCTTCGCTACCTCCGGTTTGCGAGAAAGGTGCCAAGTCCAGGTCTTAATGCCCAAGGGCCCAGCAATGTTCCGCGTGACGTAGTCCTCCAAGTCTGTCTTCGTCAGACGTTCAATGAGCACGCCCACCCAGTCCAAGCTTGTACCTGTAAGATTGAGAATTAGCGTGAAAACAATCTTTCTCACACGTCTGGACTTCACTCACTGTAGTTCCAAACTTCTCCCGCCTCGGCGATTCGAGGAAAGGTAATCGCGTCGATGCGACCAGTAATTGGCAGCTGTGGGGTTTCACCACGTGAGTTACGCCACATAGTGAGCGTCGGGTTCATAAAATCGTATACTGCGCCGCTCGAATGCGTCAAGAGATGTCGCAATGTAATGGGATTGGTCGCATCGCGCAATTCGAAGAAATCCTTCTCCCCACTTGCAGCAATGATAGGTTGTGAGGCCAGTTCCGGAAGATGCGAATTGAGGGGCTCGTCGAGGGTGATGAGGCCACGTTCTACGCATTGCAACGCCGCAACGGAGGTGATGAGCTTTGTGCACGATGCTATCCAGAATACTTGGTCGGGTTCAAGGGCAGGTGCATCGTCTGCGACCCCACTGAAGCCTGCAACATGCTTGTATATGATGGTGCCTATGAAAAAAAAATCAGAAAAGCTGAGTGAGACACCAGACAGATAGAAACGCACCTGTTCGGTCTACGATGGCTACCGCCGCTCCTGGAACTCCGTTGGAGCCTTTCTTAGTTGCTTGAGACAGGACTTCTTCGAAGTGGTCCATGTTGAAAGAGACTAGGAGGTTGAGATGTCGCAGTGTGGTATTCTCCCAGAGGTGCAAATGCCGCCCGTTGAGAACTGTTTCTGCCTTTATACTGTGTATATATAAAGAAGGTTGCCAAGAAGAGGGGCTTCGCAAAGCAGCAAGCGCATTGCAAGGTGACCGACCAGACTCAGAAAAGCCACGGAATTAACGTTGTCTCTCGGCCGCCAAGAGGAAATAATGGTGTCTCTCTCGTCCGCTGACACGAGTTAGGAGTAAATTCAATGTCAGAGGCCACGCTCGGAGCATTCATAAACGCGAATGCTCCCAGCAACCCACGCTGATTACGCAGTGCAACCATTGAGGCCACACAAAGGAGGGCAGACCATAGCCTCGGGAGGGCAAATCATTTACCATTTGTAAGCCCGCTATATTAGCAAACAACATGAGCAGGTGGGGCTGACAAATATTGCAGGCGAACAGTTGTTTGATCACCAGGACTAAAGTTGTGTGGCAAGCAACCCTGCGCGGCATCTGGTGGAGAGTATCCCGAAAGCGTTGATGGGGTGCTGCTTGGCGAACGTGCCAGCAGGCGGGGCCCAGTAAGATCCGCTACCAAGGCAAGATCGTCCAACGAACACATCGTTATCGCAGCAGATCTGCCAATGATCGTCATCATGATCGGGAGGTGATGTCTTGGGGGACGGCCCGCCTGCTAGCTTGAGCCAGATCTAGGGCCACTGTTCGCTACACTGGATTTCGAGTAGGATGGAAATCTGCTTGTCGTTCCCTGCAAACTTCATAGATATTACGGTTGCCAGATTGAGGAAAGTTCAGGTGAGCTGTAGCAAAATTTGTGATGAGAGTTGAGTCTGTCCTCTGGCCGATATCGAGGTCCACCATGCATGCCGGATCGCTGACATGCGACACCAGCTGCATGTTGCTGTTGACCTCAGTGCTCGGTCGAGTCGCATTCAGATGTGCAGATTGACGACGCTCGTTTTTGACTTGCAATAATCGCAATTCCGGGCCTAGACATGGGTTGTTGATGACAGTGTTGTAAGTCGACCATAGGCGCCGGACGTGATCCGGAATCTCGCCCTCTTCTTTCGTCACTCCGGCATCAGCAGCGGCCTGGAGGAGTGCTTCGACGTCCATGGAGAGATCGGAGAGCACTTGTAGCACATCGTCACATCTCCTCCGCTCTGAGGCTGTGGCGCTATCTTTTCGTTTTTGGTACGCCCTTTGCGCTTCTCTAACTTGAGCCCGGCGTTTCTGCGGCCATTAGCTTCATGTACCAGGCTGAAAGTGTAAAAAATACCTCTACAGCGCTCTCGTCTCGCGGCGTCTCCACTCGCGGCCTGCCTCTTCCTCTTCGCGCAGGTACTACGTTCGTATCGAGAGACGCATTGTTGTCCGAGGCCGACGAGAGACTTTCAGTTACGTTGGAGGCATCCAGCTCCGCGTTATCCACAATTGGATGCAACCACTTCCATGTGTCAGTATCGCAAGCGCCCTCTAAGCCGAGACACATATACTTGTCCTTGGGAACATACATTGCCATAACCGAGACCGTACCCGGCATGAATGATCTCGTCATCGGTCTGAGGCTTGTTCCCGAGAAACGCATACATAATCACCCTGCAAGTAACAAACTATGTGCGAGGCTGCGAAATTGCGAGCGGTATCACTGAAGACAGCCTAGAGGATGGGGGGAGGGCATGATGCGATTGTATCATTAATCAAGAAAATAAGCGACCAACATTCGCTGGTCTGTGCGGATCACCTAGCCTGAGCGCTTTCGACGCCCTGCCACTGTCAACTCATTATCACACTCCCGCCTGAACCATCTCGAAATGGCCCGTCTGAGCCATCTCGAAACGGCCCGTCTGAGCCATCTCGAAACGGCCCGTCTGAACCATCTCGAAACGGCCCGTCTGGACCATCTCGAAGCGGTCCGTAACGCACGTTGGTAATATTCCACGTGCTTGCTCGCGTTGGGAGCCATCAACCATCTCAAAACGGCCCGTAACGCACGTCGGTAATATTCCGCATGCTTGCTCGTGTCGGGAGCCATCAACTAGCCCATCACTGTCCTCGTCCAGCGCACGATAAGAGCTAGTTCGTGATCCTGTAAGCCACCAACCCTACGAGATGCAAGGGCCCAAATATTGCCACGAATCGTCTCCAATAGACACCGAAGGGAGTCTAATCCGATCCACACTTGGTATACACCACTCCGGTTTCGTGTGTAGCCGCTCTCACAGCCCCGTCAACTTCATCAAGACATATTAGCGCTACCTACCTGCTCTTTGCCGATACATCTTTTCCCCGGGCCTTGAACTCCTCCATCTACCGCTTAGTTGCTCGTACTGATATGTACCGGTCTAGTTATCATTAGCTTCTTGTTGCAAGGGCCTATCGAAGCGGGCGCGTGCATTACCGTCTCCCCAGTTCAGCCAGGCCTCCACCCCTGCCATCACGTTGGTGAACTTGTGTTGCACCCTAAAAAGAATCATCAATTGATACGGGCCGTAACCGAGCACGCCAAACAAGCGCCAAAGAGGCAATACCTGGAGAAATGGTCAGAGAGTCGTACAGCATTGTGCTAGGTCAGGATGTTGGAAACAGATTATAGTCTGCGCTATCTAGGACGCACTACACGCCTTCCAACCCATTGACGCATACCATGAAACAGAGAACTGAGTGTTTGCATTACCTTCTTGGTCAGGTCTTCGAGCGAGAAATCCGAGAACCCAGCATCGATGATAAGCTTCTCGTATCCGCCTTCCTCCAATGTGTTTTGACAATGCGACAACCTGAGCACATTCTGGAGCTCCTTCGAATTGCGGCTGAAGTCGGCTTCGTGCAAGACCAAGACTCCGCCCGGCTTCAGTATCCGGTAGAAGTTTGCGAGGACTTTCGCGGGATCATCAGCGTGTACGAAGGTTTCCATCGTGTAGATGTCGTCGAATGACGCGTCCGGAAAGATCGAGAGGTCGTGATAGTCGGCATAATCCACCGCAATCTTATGACGAGGCCATGCTTCTTGCGTGCATCTGTTAGATGATGCGAGGTTACATCGATGGCTCGCACATTCAAGCCTTTCTGCGCCATGAACAATGCAACATAGCCCGATCCGGCGCCAGCGTCGATGACCGTCTTCCCGGGACTGAGGTTCAGCCGCGGGTAGAGTTTCTCTTCCATCGCTCTCGGGGCTGCGGCTATTGGAAATGGAGACGACTTGCTGTGCGCATAGAGAGCACAGTGTCTGCGCGCATGATCAGCATTTTCTTGGATAACCCTTGGAAGATACATAGCGTTACGACAGGGAACCAGTCTGCACAGCCTCCGTACCTTGTGTTGCTCAACAGTAGCCGGTAACCGATTCTGGACTCCCCAAGAACCTACACACGAGGTTGGCGAAGGTCACTAAAATTAGGAAAGATTTACTGTCACTCACTGTAGTACTGTTGCACGGAAGGGACTTTGTCCTCCGTGTGAGGCGCAGTCGAATTTGCGACGCTCATATTCATCGGTGAAGAGATTGAAAAGAGATATATCAATATGCAATCACACCCACCCAATTGTCCATAAAGAATAAACGGGGAAATGCAGACGGCCGGGTACAAAGTAGGTGCAATCAGCCACTGTATTGCTCTTCCGGGGGTAACACACAGGACTAAGACAATGCCAAATGGAACTGTCCTACCCGACTTTGTACCTACATGGCTAGGGCATTCATCAAAGAATGATTGTCATAACACTACTACGCACTCAGTATCGCTTCATTAGCTAAGCATACAGGCAGCTATGCTACCACCCAAAGCCCAACGTCTAACGCGGAACGCCATCTAGCTCAAGTTTATTCTATTCGACACTAGAAGCGAATGTGATGCCTCGCGCCAACGCCCAAATGCATTACCCTCGAACGCCGGGGATATCCATGAAACAAATGACCACCCATCCTCATTAAGACTTCGTAACCTAGAAACCCATCCATCCATAGCACCACCGTGACTCCAAAGAGGTCACTAGCAAAACGCCACCACATGAAAAGGAGTCCTGGAGGCAATTGAGGTGTCTAGACAGCCTCTTTGTGTTCAAGGTCCTGCGAGGCTAGGTGAACGTCCTTCTCATATCCATTGGCATGCATCTCGGACGGCTGCCACTTCTTGGACGTCCGCGGCGTCGTCTCATCGAGGAGGCAGGAGACCTGCTCAAGAGAAAGCCCTTTGGTCTCGGGCACGAGGAAGTATGCGAAGACGACGCACAGGGTGCAAGTAGCACCCCACACGAAGAAGACCTTGGACTTCAGATTGCCCTTGTCCGCGTCGACCATGTAAGGCGTGATGTATCCGATGACGAAGTTCCACAGCCAGTTCGAGGCGGTCGAGAGCGCGACGCCCTTCGCACGGATAGGGAGCGGGAAGATCTCGCCAATGACGACCCAGGCGGCGGGGCCCCAGGTAGTGGCGAAGAAGAAGATGTAGAAGCAGGTGAAGACGATGAGGCAGATGCCTGCGGCCTTGGAACCCTCATCGACAGTGCCGACGATGGCGATGATGAATTCGCACACCAGCATACCAACGGCGCCGTAAATGAGGAGCGAGCGACGGCCGAGCTTCTCGATAGCCCAAAACGAGATCGGCGTCGAGAGCACGTTGACGATGGTGGTGATCATGCTAATGAGGAACTCATTGTGAATGCCGACTTGCTTGAAGAAAGTGGTGCCATAGTAGAAGACTGATAGATGGTTAGCTTTCGAAAAACTGCACGGGCTGAGACACTTACTGAAATTGACACCGGTCCACTGCTGCATCATCTGGAGCGCAACGCCGAGCATGACGCGTCGCAGGTTGCCGGAGGGCTTCCAGCCGCCGAGGAAACAATCTAGCCAGCCGGCATTCATGTGCTCGCGCTCGAAGCGATAGTTGGCCACCATTTCCGCAAGCTCGTCTTTGATGTACGGTGAATTGATCGGTTGACCGCGGAGCTTGCTGAGGGAACAGGCAGCATCATCGAGCCTATTCTTCTTGACATAGTGACGCGGTGACTCGGGGAGCAGGAACAGCCCAGTCCCAAGGATCAACGCCCAAAGCCATTGGAGTCCCATGGGGATGCGGTATGAACCAGAACCGTCCATGCCATTCGTGCCCTGGTTAACGACAGCCGCAAGCATAAGGCCAATCGTGATGGAGAACTGGTAGCCAGACACGATAGCACCGCGTACAGCCTTGGGCGCTACTTCGGACATGTACAAGATGATAATGGCCGAAACGAACCCAACGCCAAAGCCGGCAATAAGGCGGCCTGGAATGAGAAGACCAACTGATGAAGCAGCGACTTGTAGTACAACACCGAGGGAGAAGATGATGCACCCAGCGATGATCGTAGAGCGACGGCCAATCCAGTCGGCAACGGAGCCTGCGATGAGCGCACCGAAGAAAGTACCGGCTGACAGGATGGACACGATGAGGGACTTCTGCCAGGTAGGGATCACATAATCGATACCCAATTCGCCAGTAGCTACACGGCTGTTAGTATGGTTTGACATGTTGTTGTGGGCACGAAATTTGACAGTGACGGGCTAGGGTAACATCAATCTTGGCGCACTTACCTTTGCCGAACTGCGCCTTGAAAAAGGGCATCGCCAGGACTCCAGAGATGTAGCCGGAATCATATCCAAACAGGATACCGCCAAAGGCGGCGAAGATGCAAAGAAGATAGCCCTTCAAGGTGACGGGCGCCTCGACGCGCTGATCGCCGCCGCGAAAGGCAGCGGATGGAGCCCAGCGCATTGTAGCTGGTTGAGTCGATGATCTGGAATAGAAGCAAGGAATTGTCGAGTCGAGCGGTTGTCGCGTGGATGCGGGGTTGGGTCAAAAGCGAGGAATGAGGCAGTCGTGTGTGAGGTACCGACGTGTTATATCGAGGCAGGAGCAAACGCACAAGCGCGGAAGGACCGCGTGGTTGCCGCGGCGAAAAAAATAGTCGAAAGCGACTGCTCCGTGCTCGTGACTGTTTTTTTTTTGAGTTGAAATCTGGGGTAGAGGAGGGTGAGAGACAAAAGGATGAGTTGAGTGTGACCGCCGCAATGGGAGACTTGGAATGGAAATCATGTCTTCGTGACCCAATGCGGAAGGTTTTGCGTCACCAGCTATCAAGAAGAGAAGAATATACATCGTCTGTGTGGCCTCGAACGACAATTGACACTGTAGTGTTCACGATTGCTTCCTGCACAACGGCCGCTGGGTGATACCGGGAAACTGCATCACCTCAACACCCTGCCCTGCGTCAAGCAATAGTAGCACTTGAGCTTCACAGATCCATCGAATGCCCTGCGAAGAGAGCCCGTCCCGAGGTCATGCGATGTCCTCGTGATCCTTGAAACAAACCAGAAGCAGCCCGAGCAGGCCTTTGTTCCAGGCATTGAGTGAAGACAATGACGATGTCTGAGCCCAATGCGGCGGAGAGATACATACCAAGTTGTTTCTAAGACATAACAAAGAAGACTACCTATGGTATCATTCCAACTCCTCTACGAAATACTATCGTGGAGTACCCGACCGGGTTAGTTCGACATGCAACGCTCCGCGGACCACTGCAATACCGAGGTGCGTGTAGACAAGCTTTAGCTGTGTTCTGCCTTAATGTAGCTCGAGTTTACGGGAGAGAATGCTTGACTCGATTCAGCTCCGTGAGTACTAGCATCTGTTCCTGTACCTGCATGACTGCGTCAGTACAGGCGACTGCGCATGCAATACACTTCATTTCCCATCTCACCACATTGCGTCCATTCTGTGCCAATGGACATCTCCTTGGCTCTTCCAATATGCAGGCGCTTCATGCAGGCGCTTCGTTCAATATGTTAACATCTTGCCAAAATTGAACGTTGCTAGGTATCACCGTTACACAAAACTCGCCCTGACCTCATAATTGTATCGACCGAAGTCCGGCCGTGGTGCAGTCCTCTAACCTGATCAAGCCACGACAATAGCTATTCTAGTCACCCGTGGAGGTGACAAATACCCTCACACCCTTGGAATCCAGGCTGACCACAGGAATAAAAAAGTCGTAGGCCATTTCGACGTCCGTGACATCTGTCTCGTGCAGATCGAACTTGAAGCGGCGGAACATCATCCTGAGGGTGCGGTAAAGCTCTGTCCATGCAAGCCTGCATACGTCAGTCATTGCGGTGACCCCCACGGCAGAAGAATACTTACGTGATACCCAAGCAAGACCTCGTTCCACGACCAAAAGAAACCATAGACCTGTCTAGTGGTATGCCATCACTCGTCTTCGGGTCATCCAACCAGCGCTATGGTATGAACTCGCAAGACTGAAGAAATATCTCCTCGTCGTGGCTCATGTCAGAGATGCTCATAGACAAGCAAGTGCCGGCAATAATAACCCACTCCTTGTATTGAACCGGCTTAGCGTGCGTCCGTAGGTTGCGCGCACTGAGGCCATAAGACAAGCAGACGGCTTCCATGATGCAAGCCTTCAAGTAAGGCATCTGCTCAAGCAGCTGCAGCTCAAGTGTGGTACGGTTTAAGAAAGCGTTGACGAGATCGGTATGAAGTCGGTCGTAGATGTGCAGCTTGTCAATGATATAGAAGGCAGCGATAGCTAGAGCGAATGCAGTTGTCTCGACGCCACCTCCGACAACGATTTGAGCCTCGTCTTCGAGTCGCTTTTGGCTCTTGTCTTCCAGAGAGAGTTTAGAGTCAAAGATCTCTTAGAAGATAGTCCTTTTCGCGTCGTTAGATTTGAAGTTCTCACCGCACAACGTGTGTGAAAACACGTCCTGCATATCCTATATCTTGTTTAGCAATGTCATTCAGATTACGCTATTTGACTTACACGCTTGAACTTCAACAGTGGCTTTGCGGCAGGCTGCAACCATTCAGTTGTAGCATCTAGTATAGAGCTCATGATCTTAGCCGAGTTAATTTTGTCCCTTTGAACAATAACCCCTCCATAGACATACCAGAAGTATAGCAAGAAACTAAGTCGCAACATAGCCAGTCCCGCTTACCCTCAGAAAGGCTTCGTGAAAAGAGTCAAACTCTAGGTTCTTTAGCTGGCCATAGTTGAACCCGAAGAAATAATCCATGATTATGTCTCCAGTAAGCGCCAGAAAGGCATTCGAAAGGTTAAAGGGCTCTTTACGACCCTCAAACTCCTGCATGCGCAAAGCAAACGTCTCAACATGGCGATGTATGATGTAGGCAAAGTCGATGATAGACCTCCGAGAGAACCTTTAAGTTGTGAGCACAGCAGCATGCCATCAAGGATACCCTGCATTTTCTGACGCAGATGCAGACAAACCGGTTTTACATACATCGGACTGAGGGCGAACAAGATCCCCGGGTGCAGATGTGAGACAGTTGAACAGACTAGGGGACGTGCGCCGATCAAGTGTGTTGGATGACAACGATCCATGCCGAAGCCGATGAAGAGGTTGTGTTCTTATAGGTTAAAAGCACCGCACACACTTCGGCAAGGATAATATTCTACCAAGAAAGGGATCTGCGCGGTCCCGACTAAACGCAACCAGATCTGCGTCAAGATATGATAGATGGATATAACGACAACGCCTATACCATTACGAGTAATAAAAAGGGCACCCTGCCTCTTGGTCCCCAACACCCCGTGAAATTTACCATGGCGCGCCCTGGGACGCCACCCAATCCCCAGCCTAAGAACACCATGCTAACAAGCATTTAACGCTAGACACAAGGGACAAAACATAAACCACCCCACCAGAAAGCGCCTATCCTTTGCTAACGAAACAATGCACCCTCACAGTGCCATCTTCACTCCCACTAATCAGCCGCGAGTCACTGAGGCCCACGCAGTTCACCGGGCCCTCGTGCCCCGAAAGCGTACGCTCATGCTTGCCTGTCCGGGGATCCCAGATCTTGATAAGTTTGTCCTCGGCGCCAGAGACTAGGCGTAGCGTATCGGCAGCCAGACTCCACACACCTTCGATGTGGCCGAAGAAGCGATGGATGGTACGGCCAGAAGGTACATGCCACAGCCTGATGGTCCCGTCGAGCGATCCGGTGAGCATGTACGACGGCGGAGCAGGCCGATCCGGATCGTTCGGGAAGAAAGTCTCGGTGGCAGTGGATCCAGACTGTGATGGATTCTCTGACGCGAGCGATGCCGTGTCGGAATCGTTGTTGGCATTCGGAACGAAGTCCGCCTCGTCGACCTCGAACTCGGGGGGCAGAGGCAGGACTTGCTGGACCTGTCCGACGTGGCCTTCGAACGTCTTGATGCAGGTCCTGGTTTCCAGATCCCAAAGCTTGACGGTCTGGTCGTCGGAAGCGGAGAACAGTGTGCGTGAAGGGAGATCGATCTTCACCGAGTTGACCCAATCCTCATGTCCGTGTAGCCTGAACTTCTGCTTGGTGCCCAAGTCGTGGACTGCAATGGTGTGATCTGCTGATCCGGAGGCAAGAAGCTTGTCTGCCATGTGCAAGCCGATGACCCCTTTGTCGTGGGCGGGGATGGTCAGCTTGCATTGGCCCGTTTTCCAGTCCCATACCTTCATAGTGCCGTCCAAGCTACCGGTAATCAGTCGCGCGTCGTTGAATTGCAGGCACCGTATGGGAAGTCTATGGCCAGTAAGTGTGCGGATCTCGGTTCCTGTGTTGACATCCCAAACTTTGATCGTATTATCGTACGATCCGGTGATGAGTGTCTTATCGTCGAACTGGAGGCACATGACGCCGTTCGTGTGCCCTCGAAGTACGCGAGTGGAGTAGCGGCCATACTTCCAGTTTGTGCCGACCTTGAAACGATCCTTGTAAACGTCTTTCCACGGTCGCTTCTTTGGCTGGTCTAAGTACGATGCCTGCTGGTCTCGGAGAGCGACGCTCATGGTGCAGGGGCGCTTCGATGACTCTGGCGATGAAGCGACGTCCTCAATGGGACGTTTGGATCCAGTAGAGAGGGAAGATTCAGAAAGGTCGGATGGGTGAGAAACGAGAGGCGCTGGTGAAGGAGGGGCGTCTGCAGCAGGGGAGAGTTCAGGCGACCATTCGTTTAGCCCTCGACCAGAAGCACGCAGTTGGATGCGCCTCTTTTCTGTCCGGAGTCTGCGTTGGTCTAGCAGAGGCAGACCCCAACCGCACTTGGTGCACTTTCTGTCAATGTGCTGTTCGCACATCTTATGCCACACCACGTCGTCGTCAGCCAACTGTCGCCATCGTTGGCTTACTTGAGCGGCTTTACAGAGGGAGGTAGTGTCGAGGTAGCAGAGGATTTTGAAGCCCAGCTCGGGCGGGAGTGCAGAGAGGAAGTCGATCTTGATGAGGTTGCGGACGTTCGAGGAGATGAAAGAAAGCTGGGGAAAACAGCAGGTCGACAGAATGCCTTGGAGCATGAGATTCCGCTGTCTGGCAGGTGCGGCGGAGAAGAGCGACCATACGTTGGCAATACTCTGTTGGTCGGTTTGTGATTCTTTTCCAAGCTCCTGTATGATGTTAGCGACGGTCAACGACTGCACCAGACGGCCAGGTACAAAGTAGGTGTTAGCTACTGCATTCCTCATCCTAGGGTAACACACAGGTCTAAGTCAATGCCAAATGGACCTGTCTTACCCGACCTTGTACCTACACGACTGGGCAGATGTGGGTATACATACTTCTTGCAATTGCTCCATAGTTGGCTCGTCTGCTTGCTTCCTACACAGCATGTCGGGTCGATGGCGGTAGCAGTATTTGGTGTTGGCGTTGGCGGGCACATCCTTCTCCCCGCCGCCGAGCGGGTTGTATTGCTGGGGTATGTGGTGGGCGAGGTAGGGCGCGATCATCTTCTCGATCTTCGTAGAGGTGCTCTTGTTAACGAAGGAAGGCTCAGCTTCTTGCTCCGAGTCAACTCCTCTGCGCTGTCGTACACGCTCGGCGAGGCCTTCGTGGTCGTGGCCGAGCATTAAAGCGGTGTGCGGGTCGTGGGCAGTCGCGATCTCGTCAGAAGATTGCGGAACGGACGTGCGCCATGACAGTCGTCGACGAGTTGGACTGTGCGAGGGTGGACTCGGAGGGTGATCGGTTGCGACAAGTTCCGTGGTATTTGACGCCATAATGAGGATATGCGTGCGATTGCGTAAGGAGTAAAGGGTCCCTAATAAGGTCCCGGAAGTAGCTCCCTCATGGAAGGTTCGGATAGGCTGGAAAGACGAGATATCTCGAAAGATGGCGCAATGGCTGCGAGGCAAGGTACCACCGGCGGCGGTGAGTTGGCACTAACGACAAGGTGGGGAGCGCGGGACGGAGGGTTCGGTGTTTTTATGTGTTCTACGGCTGCGCAAATGGTTCAGGCCGCTTGCGTGTTATTTCTTTTTCGTGCGGTGGGAGGTGTGGGCGTTGCTTCAGTCGCATGTGTGGGGGTGAGGCAACACTTCGACGGGTATGACTAGTGGCAGCTTGGAAAGTTGCCGCCGCCAGAAGCTCGTCAAAGCACGCAATCAGCAAATGCCATCGCGTTCGCCCACCCGCCCAGGCCAAACTCTCATGGCATGTGGGAGAGCTCTCTATACAAAGGGTAATCTCAATAAAGCCGGCCGTCATGTGACTTGCCAAGACGCTAGCGCGTCACTAGCGGAACAGAGTCTCCGAGCCTCCAAGAGCTCTGTAGAGCGTCAACACCTACACTTCAACCTCACGTTTCTCACTCAATATGGCTTCAAATCCTGCCCAAAAAAAAAAAAAAAAAACTCTCGATTGCTGTCAGAAGCCCAGCTAGCTGCTATCGTCGTTCTCAGAACATAATACAACCTCACTTTCCCAGAAATCGCCACTGATTTGGGTATAACTAACCACGCATGTAGTAAGGCATTTCGACGCGTCAAAGATGCTGCAAGGGTCGACTCACTGCAGGAATTGCTAGCTGCAACACCTACAGTCAAGCAGTCTCCTCCTGGCAGACCTGTAAAGGTACGCGATGGCTCTACGCTGAGCGCAAGACCACGGCATGACATCATCGTATATGGCACCTACCGGGTGCATGACGCTGTCAGAGACCTCTGCGCAGAAGCTGGCATCACACTTAGTGAGAATATAGTCTATAATATTGCTAGGGAGCACCGCGACAAGCAGCACCTATACGTAATAACTTATAGAGTATAACCTAAAAAACTAGCGCTTAGTAGCAACGATAAGGACTAATAACTATAGTACTATGCCTAGCTTAAGGCTAAAAATAACTTACACTTTCCACGCATTATATTTGTTTGCTATAATAAGACCTCTAAGTCTATTAGCAGGAGCAATATACGTGGCAGAAAGCAAAGGATTTTAAGATTAGTTAGATAAGATAGTAACGTCTACGCACTGCCTACAACGCTACCTAAATTTAGTTTTATAATCTACGCTGCTACTTTAACTAATACTACTTACTCCTATTAACGCCCTTACGTTATTTAGGCTTAGAATAATAATATAAGCTGTAAAGACCTTATATAACGCGACTTCTATATAAATAATATAGTAAAAGAGGCTTTTAAGGTTAAACGCTCTCGCGCGACTGTCGCTAGCACTTATAAAAAGTAGTAACTATAGGAAATTAACTATAATATTACCTATAATAATAGTTAACGCTAAGCTACTAATAAGACTACTAGTAAAAAAGGTAGAGCTCTCCGCGCAGGTATTAAGAAACCTCTTATTATAAAAAGTTCTTTAAAATAGAGGAGTTTATATGCAAAGGAGGGAAGGGCATGAATGGCATCTAGTACGTAGAGAACATACTTAAGAAACACCTATTCCTTTATTACTATACTATACGCGACAATAACTAAGGCGCAGCTATCTATTTAATTTAAAATAACGTTTACCTACACTTACTAGGCCTCTAGTACTGCCAGCCAGAAATTAAAGCTCTAAGAATTAAGTTTGGCCCTCAGCCTCCCAATTCACCCGACTTACACCCAATTAAGCGCTGTTTTGGGCGTCTAGAAGGTTTTTTGGCAAGTTACGAATGCCTATCAAGTTCCAAGGAGGCCAAAAAGGAGGTCTGGCAAGGTGATAAGACACTCAGGCAGTATATGGCCGAAAAGCTTCATCCCACCTACTTTATGCGCGTTGCAGAGCTCTGCGAGGACGCAGGTGGCCAGAACAACTTTACAGCATAATTAGAACATCTTATTTGGGTGTATTTGCTCATACTTTAGATGGAATCAAGATGCCCGACTTTTGAAGTTGCTACCCCTGCAGGAATCTCTGCTGCACGTGACGGCCGACTTTATTGAGATTATCCTTTGTAGCAGGAAAGTGTCATAAGTAACCCTAGGCCTAGGATAAGCAATACAACAGCTAACCTCGCGCTTCATGCGACCATGTGCTACCCCAGGATAGGCAATACAATAGCCAACTTTCAGCTTTACGCGAGAGGAGAGCTCGTGTACCGACCACCAACTAGCCAGATTGTCGTCGGACGCTCTCCTATCTATCTTATCAGGATGTTGTTGAATGCATGCTGCGGAGTCATTACATGTCAGCATTTGGTTGGCGCCAACAGGCGCGCTGCTCGATTCTCTGGGGGAAAGCGCCGGCAGGCGTTCCCCGCCCCACATTTCGTAGCTGCATCCCAGCGCCTCTGTGAAGCTTGCCCTGTTGCTGCTGCCTTCATCAATCATCGTGAACTCTCACCTGCGCGCACCGTTAGCTGCAGCATGTTTGCTTTACGAAATGAGCCCTGATCGTCGCACCTTATCATTCTGCTCAGTTCCCAACAAGTTAGATTAATCTTATGAATGGCCTCTCCACCATCGCCTGCCTCCTCCGCCAGCAGCGCCAGCTCCCGCAAGTCGGTGGACCAGGACCGCCCGCAGACGCTTGAAGACCTCGTGACCCACTTTGTAGCTTCCAAGCGCTCCCTCCAGACGCAGACGATCCTATGGCGCGCCAATGAGATTGTGACATCCGCGCGCCAGCTGCTGGAAGAGAATGCTGTCCTCGCGGCCAAAAACTCTTCTGTCCGGACCATCGTCGATGAACAGGTCGATTCTCTGGAAGCGGTTCGCCGGGGCATAGACGTCGTCGAAGCCGATGTGCAGGCAGAGTTCAAGGTGTGTGTCCACTCAATGCGGGTGGGATGAAAGTGCTGACTGCATTAGCAATTGCTGCATGACCTTGATACCTCGTTCGCTGGTCTAAAGTCTACCCTTGCCGTGTTGCGCGAAACTCCGATTGAGTCTGCTCTTCAGCCTCCGGACACTCCGCAGAAGCATCTTTACGACTTCATCGACAACACGACCGTCACCGCCCTAGAGCACTCGCTCAGAGCTTGCATAGACCGATACAACGAGGCCCGATCCAGCCTAGAAGAGAGCACCGATGCCTTCGATACCGCCCTAGAAAACCTACACTCGTCCATCGACAACGTCCCAAAGACGCCTGTCACCGGCTCCACGCCAAGCCCTATACCCAGCTTGTACCATGATCTCGAAGGCCATGCGAGAGAGACTGCACAGGCCTTTCAGTCTCTGGTCAGACACTATGACTTGTGTGTGACTGCTCTCCGGCACACCGAAGGCGGCGCTGCTGCTGTCACACAGGCAACAGGAGACGCTTCACTGCCTTCAGGCGACGACCATGGGCCCCCGCCGGAGCCGATTACCGAAGAAGAGCGACAGGAGATGTTGACTGTACTTGGAAAGGACGCGCAGGAAGTCGAGCATGTCGTTTCGGAGATCCGCGAACACGGGTCTGAGATGTCCTATCTTCTTTCGCAAATCGACAATCACATCACCCATCTGCGAAGCGAAGATTCTGCACTTGCGAGTATCCTCAAGATGATCGCGAACATTGCCGCAGAAGTCAAAGGACACATAGCCACCTCACGAGGCTTCCACAGCTCGTGGTTGGAGGACACACGGCCGATGCTTCTTAATGGGATTGAGGAGTGGGAAAACCAGCGAGAGTTCTATGAGCGCTTCGACTTGGCATATGCCGAGCTCCTCGTAGAAATATCATCCCGAAGGCGTAGACACGAGAGAGCGAAGCGGAAGGCCGAAGAAGCCCAGAAAGAACTCGACCGCTTGCATGCCGAGGACGAGCGCGCACGCGAGCAGTTCACCATCGCGCAAGGTGATTTCCTGCCACTGGATATCTGGCCCGGGTTGCGGGATCCTCCACGCCGCTACGAAGTACGAGCCTTACCCATTGCGCAAGAGCAAGAACTAGAAGACAGGGACGAAGGCGAAGATCTGGACTTGGTGGCAAAGAGCATCCCGCAACTAGGACGGAATGTCGTGGAGCGTGCGTTAGTCAGGGTAAAGAGAAGGATGTGAAAGGCAACTTCCACCCATTTCGGCCATGTCCATAAGAACTCGTAGAATTTTGACACTCGCAAGGCTGACTAAAAGCTAGGGGAAGGTCCTCGCCTGCGCTAGTAGAAATTGCAGTGCAGTCTGCAGTCAGACCAGTACCCGCATCATGCTTTAAATGTTGCCTTCTTCCCCAGTTGTAGCGGAGTACACCAGCCTGGTTCATCGGTCATAGGAGAAGCCGTGCGCTTTCTTGATGAGCTATGGGCGGATAGTCGCAGTCAGTACAAGACAATCAGTGGCAACGCTCTCAACGGAGTACGACATTCGTACACCAGACCCTGGCCCGCTCGTATGCGGATCTGTCAAGCCGGGCGATCTTCTTATAGCGGCCTGCGTTTAGCAACGACTCTCTTCTGCTGCGTCCCCTTCGAGGGTGTGAGAACGAGGTGTGCAGATTCATGAACTATATGGTCGGCGAGAGAAGGAAGAAGCTGCGTGTATCACTCAAATTCGGCGCGAGGAATAGGACGCTCGAGAGATGTGATGTTGATCGAGGGTAAATCCTGAGTTGCCAGTTTCGTGGCACGTATCTAAAGACTACAACTTGGAATCGTAGATACACAGGACTCTGCGTTCGTCGTTACTCTGCTCAACTTACGCTCCGTCATTGTATAGTAATGATCTTGTGAAAGACGTCGAATTGTGTTTTATTTATTATACTGACATGGAACGGCGGGCCTTGAGAGTCACCGTCGTGGTATTAGGTGCAATGCGGACCATAGGCACAGTGTAAGCTTTTCAGGCGGGTGATGCGCCCGGGCGGAGGGCCAGCGGCTAGGCTGGCGGGTGGGCACCTTGCAGCGTGACAGCCTCATTTTGGTAGAGCTGCGTTGGCATCCTACCTGGGGTGTGTACTTGGTCACGAAGAGAAGATATGGTGATCGACGAGGTGAATGCATGGTGGGTTTGGAAGGCTCTCACGTAAAGCTGAAAGCTAGCCAGGCTATACACTACGACGTTTGCAATTGAAAGTTTGGTTGTTGTATTATCTATCCTAAGGTTACTTATTAGCTTTTCCTGCTCTAGAAACTTTATGGCCCACTTCTACCTTTACGCGAGAGGAGGGGTATACTGCCACTAGCGGCTTCTGACGTGTTATCGATACGCTCACCGAGCTTTTTTTGCCCCTCACCCCGAGCCACTGTTTACGGCACAATGTACCTATAGTACGCGGCGCGGCTATTTATTCTTGCCACATTTGCTTTGTGAGCTGCCTCAAGTCGAGCCCCGACCTCTCTTTTTCGCCACGCTCAAAACTACAGAATACCAGAACTACCACGAGAAACATCACCCCAAACACCTCGAAAGGACGAATCATGGCGAGCACCGAACCCACCGTCCCAACCACGGAACCGATCGTTGACGACGAGGATGAGCACGGCGACGATATCGAAGATCTCTTCGATCCGTCTGAAGACGATGACGTCCCCGAACTCGTGTCTTCCAATGCTCAGAAGAAGTCGAAACCGACAGCAAACACCAGCGCCTCGATTGATGACCAAGTGGCGTCATTAGCCAAGCATGCCAGCCGGATACGCCTCGATGCTAAGATGGCTGGCGTTGGTGGAGGTGCAGCGCGGGACAAGGACAAGGCCGACCGCGCAACGAGCGAGCAGGTGCTGGATCCGCGAACGCGCATGATCCTGCTGCAGCTCATCAACCGCAACGTTGTGTCTGAGATTCACGGTGTCATTTCCACGGGCAAGGAGGCGAATGTATACCATGCCGTTACTATACCAGAGGACGATGCACAACCACAGCACCGCGCAATCAAGGTGTACAAGACGTCCATTCTGGTCTTCAAGGACCGCGACAAGTATGTGACGGGCGAGTACCGCTTCCGCCAGGGCTACAACAAGAGCAACAACCGCGCCATGGTTAAAGTTTGGGCAGAAAAGGAGATGCGCAACCTCCGGCGGATATACAACGCTGCCATCCCGGCTCCCGAGCCTTTGTACCTGCGCCAACACGTCCTCGTCATGGGATTCCTCGGCGACAAGAGGGGCTGGCCCGCTCCACGCCTCCGGGACGTCGTCTTCGAGGGCCTCACAGCAGAGGAGGAGGAGCAGAAGTGGAAGAGCTTATACGTGCAGCTCCTGGGCTACATGCGCACCATGTACCAGACGTGCCGCCTCGTACACGCGGATCTGAGCGAGTATAACCTACTCTACCACGCGAACAAGCTCTACATGATCGACGTTTCTCAATCCGTCGAGCACGACCACCCGCGATCCCTAGAGTTCCTGCGCATGGACGTGAAGAACGTATCCGACTTCTTCCGCACCCGAAACGTCGACGTGCTTTCCGAGCGCAACGTCTTCCTGTTCATCACTGGCGAAGAAGGCGGCAAGGAACTGGCAGATATGGAGTCTTACATTCACGCTCTGTTCGAGCGCAAGCACGCTTTGACCGAGGAAGAGCGCAAGCAGGAAGAAGACGAGGTGGTCTTCCGCAACCAGTACATCCCGCAGACGCTCGAACAGGTCTACGACATCGAGCGCGACGCCGACCTCGTAAACAGCGGCCAGAGCAACGATCTCATCTACCAAGGCTTGCTGGCCGGCAAGCCCGATGCGCCGGTCTCGCAAAACGAGTCTGACGCGTCGCAAGAGGGCAGCGATTCGGATTCGTCGGACGTGGATGAGAGCATTTTTGACAAGGGCACGCCGCGGGGAAAGCGCAACATGGATAAAGATGCCAAGCGCGACCATAAGAAGGCGGTGAAGGAGGAGAAGCGCGAGAAGCGCAAGGATAAGATGCCCAAGCATATGAAGAAGAAGCTGGTTTCGCAGACGTCGCGGAAGAAGTAGACCAATTCCATTTTGGCGTTATCTTAGTCCTGTGTGTTACCCCAGGATAAACAATACAGTGTCTAAATTCCACCTTCCGAGCCCTCCCCCTGGCTGTTGGGAACTACATTTTGTCTGGTGCTGGACCTAAGTCCTCGTTATATCGCACCCGACAAGGGAATCCACGGCGTGAGAAAAGCTGGATGTCATGTCATATTTACACGTTGAATCCAACCCTCTGCTCTGCCTACCTCTTTCAGGATGCTACAACATATTCTTCCGCCACGCCCTCGTAGCCAGGCGCTCAATCTCGCCCACCTCGACCGGGCCCCTAACCTCCCCATCCTCCAGCGCCTCCACAATCGCGTCCGCAACTGTATCCGCCTTCAACGGCTTAATCCCCCCCGCGCCCATCAACCACGTCAACCGACCCCCCACCGCGCCATTCACCATCGCTGCGATCCCGCCCGCCGCCGCAATAGGCAGCGTAAACGTCCGACTAGAATCGTACATGAACGGCGCGCGCACAAACACGCTCCTCATCTCAGGAAACCTCGACCCGATAACGTCCTCTGCCTCTCGCTTCGTCGTGATATACCTCCGCGGTAGCACAGGCGCGCCCGCCGCCGCAGAAACGTACAAGAAAGTCGGTACATGGACGTCGTGCGCTTCCTTCGCGAGACTGATAGCCGAGTCGCGATTCATGACTTCGTACGTAAGCTGGCCGTCTGGCTCCTGCGGGCGCAGCGGCTCGTTAGGTGCGCGATCGAGCGGGTTCTGCGTGCCGCGCTTGGAGGCGCTGAAGGCGCGTTGGAGGCCGGCGAAGGGGGATTCGCGGCCCGAGACGACGCCTTTGTAGTCGGCTTCGAGGAGGATGCCCATGGTGTGGATGACGGCGGTGGCGGAGGCGAGGTGGGTGGTGTAGGTGGTGGGGTCGAGGATGTCGCCGCGGACCCAGGAGACGGAGGTGGACCAGGGGGGTGGGGTGGAGGAGGAGGAGACGGAGGACCAGTTTGGGGCACCGGAGCGGCTGGATGGGGAGTTAGATGGAGGGGGTGGCGAGGTGGGTGGAGGGGAGGGGACGTACGATATTGAGGTTACGGACCAGCCGCGTTGGGTGGCTGCTCTGCATATGCGGCTTCCTAAAGATTTGTCAACATTTACCTTCGAAGTTGATATGAATTGAGATGTAGAACGATCAAAACATGTTTAATGGAAGGGAGAATACCAAGGAAGCCATTACCGCCGCAGACTACGAGCTTCTTCTTCGCTGCTGAGGCCATTGCTATGTTGTGTGAAGAAAGCTGAGCTTCAAAGCTCGAACGGTAAAGTCGTTGATGTCACTCCACTAAGCTCCGCGTAGGGCTGACAGGGGGGAGGGGCTTGTCGCCAAGACCTCCGCGGCGAAGGGCCCTTGGATTCTGGAAACTTGTACTATGGTATGAAGGCTCAACAACCGTACTGTATTACGTTGACTCCACCTACGCATATTTCTGATCGGTCGCTTGCATTCCGCTTTCGCTGCTAACCTTAAGACTCTTTTAAGACTCTTGCGAAAAGCATTTTGCAACTCGTGCACCCCGAAAAATAGCGGGCAGTGCGACGCGCACCCATCAAGATGCCCGCCCCCGCAGCGAACAAGCGCGTCAAGGCCAGTCCCAACTCACACATCCTCACTTGATCGCGTACTAACGACGCTCAGAACAAGCGCGTAAGCCGCAACATCAGTACGCACCTTCAGTACTCACGCGCAGTCCCCTCCTAACACGCGCAGTCATCGGCTCCGAAGCCTGGGCCCTCCCCCCAGTAGGTCACCCCGATCGCCCCAAGGGCGTGCCCGACGACCACACGAAGCGCTGGACAGTCTACGTGCGCCAGCCTGACGGCGACCCCTCGCTCACGACATGGCTCAACAAGGTGCAATTTAAAATCTTCAACACGTACGAGAACCCGCTGCGCACCTGCGACAACCCGCCTTTTCAGGTGACCGAGACGGGCTGGGGCGGCTTCACCATCGACATACGGCTGCACTTCCAGCCCATCAGTGGCGAGAAGGCCCAGTACCGCCAACACTTCCTGCAACTGGAGAAGTACGGCGATGTCACGTTGCAGGCGGAGCAGGAGCGCACGGGCTGTGTGCGGAGCGAGTTTCTGGAGGTCGTGCAGTTCAACGAGCCGACCGAGGCGCTGTACGAGGCGCTCACTGCGGAGGACCAGTGGAGCTATCTCGCGCTCGGTGCGAAGGGGGGTAAGAAGACCTCGAGCATGAGCACAGGGCCGAATGGGCGGCCGAAACGCGGGTTCCCGAATGGCGAGCGCTGCGCTCAGTTGCCGGAGAAGGGCGGCGAGGACCTTCCGTTTAGCCAGGAGCACGAGGCGGAGCTGATCGCCCGGCTTCGGACAAAGATGGAGGAGGTCGATGGACTATTGGAAGAGGAGGCGAAGAAGAGGGAGGCCACGTCCGCGAAGCTTAATGCGCTGAGGGCGGACCTGGGACACGAGGCTGCTCAGCAGGCGGCACAGCAGGCTAGCGGCGATAGGAGTCGGCGCAGGTGAGAAGTTGTGGAGGATGGCATCTGTCTGCACACAACTTGGTGGAGAAATTGCGCTGACATGTTTTTCAAAAGTCGGAAACCGTCGAAGTGGGCCAAAGAATCGGGATATTCGGGATGATTGGGAGTTCATTATTCCACAGCGGTTCGGGGCGTTAGAGGCGTTGGTCTATTCAGGTTGACAAACTTTGCATTTCTACGGCGTTTAGAAACCACTGCCTCGCTATTGCCGAGACAGGACAATAGTTGGTTCCACTAGGCTATTAATACCATTTTAAGATTATACATCTTCCTAACTGGTCTACCATCGCAAATCACCCACCACCTTCTAACAAAACCTACCCATCCCCTCCCAACCTCATCTCACCTCCTTCTCCCCCATATCGAAATCCTTCGCCGTCTTCACAACCACCTTCGCCTTCCGCGTAACGCCCTGCCCCGTACGCATCCCCTCGGTCCGCTCCACGTTCTTCTCAACATACTATCTCGTCTCGTTAGCCACCGCACCTCCTACTCTCCTAAGACCACAGTGGAACACAGAACACATAACACACCGCGGTCGCATCATAAGCACTCAACTCCGGCGTCGCGGGACTCAGTTCTAAAGGATTCACAACATTGCCTTTTCCAGCGGTTGCTTTTGCAGACGCGACGGAGGGGGAGGGGGAGAAGGACGCGAAGGTTTGTGCGGCCACCATGTCGTCGCCGCCGGACTGTGCATATTGGCCGCTGCGCAGGTTTATCTTGACCGGGTCGGATGCTGTGCGCTCACCCGTTTTAATGAAGTGGTCGTCTGGGACGGAAGTGGCGGTTGGTGAGCCGGAGGAGGAGCGTTTGAGGAGGGGGGCCGAGAAGGTGGAGGTAGGGGCGGAGGGGGGCGCGGAGCATCGTGAGAGATGATAACTCTGGGAGGAGGGAGGTGTGGTTTTGTGGGAAATAAGGGGGATGAGGATGTGTGTAATTGATTATGAAGTTAGGAATGAAGGTAGGGAAAGGTGAGAGGGAAGCGGAGATAGACCTCTGAGAGTACCGGAAGGGACTGTATCTGTAAAGAGGTATACGAGCGATAATTATGATTGGGCGGTGATGTAATGGGATGGTCATGGCGGCGAGTTTACTAGCGCTGATGAGGTATTTAGCATGGTTTACCCTGGATTTTAGATGGGCGAATGAGGGGCGGTGTGTATGCAGGGTCTGGCGGTGGTTCTAGCCTGTTGTGTTTCGAGGAATTGTCGGACCAAGCTGGTAGTTGGACTTTAAGGGAACTGTAGCAATCTGTTCTGATTCAACAGATATGGTACATTGAGATCACGAGTGGAGATGTACCACCCTTCGCTTGCGACCTTCTATTATAAGTGCGCCGAGTGGGCACAAGAAACCTACGCATTGCGCCTGTGCAGGAATCGAAGATTAGCACCCGCAAGAGCTGCCATACCGGTGATTACACACTGTCTGTAAGATTCTGGACACCCATTGCCACTGGGCCCCCGGTGGGAGTTTCAGGCGCAGGGTGAGACCTGTACCTCCTAGATTCCAAATTCATACCAGATTTCCACCTCCGCCATCAAGAAATCAATGGTTGACTGATCGTAGGAGCTAGTAAGCCACTCGCGAAGCTTGTTGGGCTTAAACTTCTCTCCGACTGGTGGGACGAACCTAATGTTCGGTAGATGATAGTCTGGCTGCGCTAATGGACCGACTCTATCCAGCTAATCATAAGGACACGGTGCCTAGCATGGTAAGCTATACTGTATTGCGATTACCCAGGACAAGACATCCATCGTACGACTCTTGAATAGGCACGATATAAGATACTACTCACGTTCCTTCCGCGCATTGTATTGAGAATCCAGTAGCCAGAGAGCAAGCTTCTAAGTACAGGCGCCTTATCGGCGCATGATCACGTATCACAAACATCACAAGAGCCACATATCACAATACAACACAGCTGAAATTGACGCGTCCTTCATATAGCCTAACTACATGTACTCATGACTTCTTGTACCACCCACTGCCAACAGCCTTGTACTTCGCGTCTCCAACATAAGCCTTCGCCCAAGTATCGTACTGACTGGAAGCCGTACCACTTGCATCTGGAAAGTTGACCGTGCAGCCCAACGCTTTGTACCCAGGCGCGAGCAAGGTACTCAAAGAGTTGACGACCGTTTGCAACAAAACCACCGAGTTGAACAACTCGGAAGGAAAGTTAGCGTAGATGGTATTGTACAAGAAACAGCTGAACGCTTGAGGGTTATTTGGGATATTGGCCGGACCCAAGACCCAGGACTGATCGGCGCCGGATCCGCCCATGGGAGGTTTGGCGTAGAGATAGACGTCAAGGATTCCACCTACGGCTTCAGGGATCGTCATAGGAGTTGCACGACGGTACCAGCCCTGCTCTGGAATGCGCTCCGGTACGTGTGTGTAGGTCAGCTCTGGGTCGTTCCATGCGCCTTCTCGCGTAGGCTTCGCGCCGTAGAAGCTTGTTATCGAAGCCTCGTTGGCGACACCGCCGGCTCCGATGGTGCCGTTGGAGAAGAAGCCTGGGATGAAATAGTATGCGCCCATAACCACTGCCGAAGAAGGCAGGTTGAAGTAGAATTGCTTGTTCACGGCCTTAGATGCAGCGTATCGGTTTTTGAAGTGCTCCTTGATAGCGTCAACGCTGTAAGTGCCATTTCCCTTGGTGAGTGCTTGCTGATGCATCTGCTTGAAAAGCTCCGGTTTGAAGGAGATGTTGTCCCCATGCAGGTAGAAGTCTTCGCGCGTGGCCGAAGCGTCACCCTTGTTGAACTTGCCGTGACCTACAATGCCGGATGGTGTACCGAGCAGCTAGTTGAGTGCACCGTTGAGGACTCCGACTCGGTTATCCGCACCGCCGATACTCATCTTCTGGGAAATGATGTCGCCTCCATCGATGGCGCCGCCGGTTGAGAGCAAGGTGGATAGATCGGCGCCCATGTTGAAGACGGCTGCAGTGGCGGCATTGATCTGACCAATTGTTGCAATGCCATTGCGAGGCAGATCTCATGAGTGTCAGCATTCTCATCGTCATATCAAATTACCGTATTACTCACAGCCATGGTTAGCCAATGTGTTTAGACCAGGATAAGGACCACGTTGGTCAGTTGGACCTGGTGGCTGGAATGGGTACTTTGCTAATCGAGTTTAGCCGCGTGCGGTCGAGAGATGTAACGGAAACGTACCCTCGGGAAACTTCTTCAGGCCTTTTACAGCATCGTTAGTCGGAATCAGACCCAGTACGTTGTCGAGTACTGCGCTCAGTGTACCATCCAGCAGGGTGACCAAACCTCCAACCAAACCGGTATTCAGCTGACGAGCTTCATGCTTGATGGATTGCTTTGTCTCGTGTTCGATGAGCCTCTTTCTGATCTCCGCTTGAGCTTCAGGGTGGTTCAGCAAGGCCTCCATGCCCTCTGGTCTTAACCAAGGAAAGGCATATGCCGACGACGCCACGCAGGCAACCAATATCAAGGAGGTTCTCATTGAGACGATAGCGCAAGTAAAATGACTGTAGTTCTTTCCGACTGTCCTGACAGGTTTCACCACCTTTTTATAGTTGTCCTACGGGCGGGCAGATGCGAGTCTCCATAATGACATCTGTCGATGAGCATGGAAGAGATGCAGATCAAAGAATCTCGTAGCGACGTTCGATCTCGGTCATAGGAAGTCCCGTTACATGTCGTTCATCCGTCAGCGGCTGAACGAGTGGATATGCCACGAAGTCAAAATACCAATCATCATTTCGGAACGTTCCACTGGCGCAGGCAAGCTTTCTCAGGATCCGGGGTCGCGTTCCGCGAATTCTTGTTTTGTGTTGGCGGAGCCCGATTTTGACAGCTTTGGGGCAGGGGTACTTCCGAAAAGAGTGATCCGCGAAAGCTAGTCAGGGGGAAACGATCAATTCACAGGGGCGACCGATGGAACTAAAACAGCCGTCCAATCATACGGAAAATGTTACCAAGTGTTTATACGAGGAGTGGAGTTAGTCTTCGGCATTGCGAGCATCCGCACTCTCGGTAATGCCGCCCAGACAAAGCTTTGGGTCATCAGCACTGCATCTTGCTGTCGAAACAAGATATTTGGCGGGCCTGACAGATCGGTAATTAGATTTGCACCAATTGTTATTTCCAACATCGACCGGATGAAGCGACTGCAATGAAGCTACGAGAGCAAGCTGCACCAGGACACGTCACTCCAATGTCACAGTCCACTAGGAGTGATTAAAATCCTCCATGGAATACAAGAGAGATGGTGAAAAATAGAAGAGGGCGATTTTGGTAGCACGTTGTGCGAAGTGCAAGTGAACGCGCTAGGAGTTGTAAGTTTAGTAAAAATGAGTACGGTGTTCATCCGGTACACAATACCTCCAGGGTTCGGGCTTCATACCGATGTCTACCAAGCGCATCTGCCCAACCATCACTGTCTCTTCGCCGGAGCCTTGGCTCGCTGCGAATCAGTTCAGGCGGTCGGATGCAGCCCCGCATCTGCCTAGTTTCCAAGTCTTGTACATGTCTTAGACACTCGGGCCGAGATCCGTGTTAGATTCCAAGGTAGTCGATCTGTGTACCATGGTCGAACTAAACCTTCAGCTCAGAGCTTTCGGACGAGGTGCGCCTTTAGTTGTACGCTACCGGAAGATCCACCAGCATCGCTCATTCGACCAGAGAAGATATCTCAAACCAGGCGAAACAAACCCGTAGTGTTGATGCGTTCGAAGACGTGTAGAGCTACAAAGGGCAAGCAAGTGAGTAACAAGGGTGGTCGGAGCTAGATCCTTCTTCGTGCATCTCAAATTCAGCCCCGACGGCACCCGCACGCAGATCAGTTCGCTTTGCGCTGGGCTCTGCAACCGGCTTGATCGAAACACCAAAGACAGAGAGGTATTTAAATTTAATTTACAATTCGCGCCTTGATGTGTGGAAACAGGTGCGCGTCTACACAATGAAACAGCGCTGCCAACGAATCGAACAGGATCCGAACAAGGTGCTTGTTCGTTCGTTCGGCCCACATACAAATGTACGTACGTTCGAGACGACTCGAACAGGAGCGTCTTCGAACAGTACAACGAACGTTCGGCCGAACGTTCGTATATATACAACTTTCCTAATTAGGAAGGAGGTTGGTGTTGTGGTCGAGAAACTGGCTGCCGTCCACCAGCTGGATGTTTTAGCCGGCATCCTTCTTGACGACGTGGTTGAGGAGACGTTTGCCTTGCCAGAGGCGGGTCCATACAATAGGAAAACGAGCTCCGGACGCTTTCAGCTCGCCGGGAAATTCATGCGTAGGAGCGACGGACTCCACTTCAGATGGCGAGTCATCCAAGCTCTCGAAGCTCTCCGCCATCGCCATGACAGCTGCCGTACGCGACCCGGCATGGTGATAGCTGTCAAATGCCAGCCGGGTTGACTGGGTCGACTGGGTCGACTGGGACGAGTGCGAGCGGGTAACAAATTGATCCATAACAAGATACGCTCACGGCTGACGATGGGAAACAGTGGGAGGCACGTCGACGAGAAAACTCAGAGTTTTCTTCTCCTACAAGAACGTTGCACAAGGCCAGCAGAACAAGGTAATACTCCACCAATTAGGACAGAATCCCCATACTAAATCGATCAAAAGTAGTCCCGAACAACCGAACAACCGAACGTTTGGCTCTAATAATGCGTTCGTTCGAAGCTCTGTTCGACCCACCATGCCTGTTCGTTCGTTCGATCCAAAACACCAGAAAACGCCGTTCGGATCGATTGTTCGGATCGAACGTTCTGTTCGTTGGCAGCGCTGCAATGAAAATATGAGTGCCAGGGTTGTAATGAGGCTCACATCATCACCGATCCGGTCGTATTGGTCCCTTGTTATGTCTCAGCAGGACTTAGACTTGCCCTTGCCATTCAGCTAAGCGCCACCCTCAACTAAGTAGGCCGCCGGGGCCGTCTCACCGGCAAAACCTTTTGCTAGTCTCATTCTTCACCCTAGTAGATCACAATCTGTACCAAAGAAGTACTTCGTTTCCTCCGCTTTAGTCCATGTAGTAGCCTCCTAGAGCCTCGCTACGGGAAGGATTTAGTCGTTCGGTCTGAAACAACCCCATTTGAAATGGGATTGGAAGATGCCCTTTCTACCAAATACATCTACGTCTGCATGACGTAAATTATAGTCGGGTACTCGACGAATGCGATAAGACGTCGATGGATGATCGAACACAGCCCTGGTTTTCCGTTCGTTCCTGGGTATACGGTGGGCAAAAACTCCCGCTGGTTTGTCAAACACCGTTGAAAGGGTGCCGTTATGATATAGTGACAAGACACATTAGCTTACCTTACTCAACGTCCACGTTTCAGACTAGGTCTATAGGGTCCCATCCGCGATCATTTGGTCCCATGCCCTGTATTGGTTCACCATCCATGTAGCAATGAACGTAACATTCTCCAACCAACTCATAGTTAAGGTACCCACTACCTCCGAGCCCTTTTGGACGAAGTACAAATGGTACCTCCGCGCCTTGGAGTATGCATACCACATCCTCGACATCCATAGTCATAGGGCCAATACCTATAGGCTGTATATCCAGGCGTGTGTACTGCATCTTGAAAATTCTTCGGTTGATCTGCGCAATACCGGCGGCCTGGGCGTAGCGCACGATCCGCTCTTTCTGGGGATGAGGTTGCGGAGGAGGCTGTAACCGTAGGTTCCACAGAGATCGGAAAGCAAGAAAGTCGTCGAAATGCTCGTCATAACGCTGAAGAGGTGTCTGCCGATGAGTTCTGCCAAATAATTTTATCTCTTCCTGGCTATACATCCTGCCGTCTTTGGCTTGAGGGTTGTGGATCAGACGTTCATCTTGCTTATTTTTGTTGGCACTGAAGAAGCTAGCAATGTGTCTGATATACTCCAGCTTTTTGGCCTCAGGGTACACGGCTCCGATGCGCTCGCAACGTCGCTCCTCCTCTAGCATTTCAGCAGCTTCGTCTAGTTCGCCCTCGCTTATACCCCAATAGTCGACAATCGACTCCCAGAATGTCGCACCGAGATCTTCGGACTCTAGACTCGCCGCAGCATCGAAAGGGCGACCACGGCTTACGCTTGCGCACTGGACGACCTGACCGAACACGTAGCCTTTAACCCGCAAAACGTTCTTCGGTGGTCGACCTAAAACGTCAACACCAGGATGAGGGTATAGACAAGCGTTAAATCCGTCTAATTGTGGAGATTCGGCTGGAGCTTCGTGTAGTTGGGCAAAGGATTGTATCACATCCTTCTCAACCAATTCGGTACCCAGCTAGGAAACGGTGGATTTGGTTGATTGTCATTCCACTTCTTCTTGTTCTCGGGGCTTCCGCCTTGTCTGCGACCTCTCTCTATATCATCGAGGTGCTGCACGGCCGAGAGGATTTTTAGTGACCTGGATTGCTCAGTGAGAGACATAACGAGACCTTGATAGATTCGCCATCCATGTCCCTCTTCGAAGGATAGACGTAATCTTTCGAGAATATGTAGAGCCTGATCTTGCGTCTTTCTTCGCTTGCATGGATCAGTTCGTTTTCGTCATCGACACCTTGCGATTCTTGGATAAGACTTTCGATACCGTAGATCTTGTCCGTCGCGTATGACACATCATACGGGCGAAACAGCGACAGTAGATACATCATCGGCCAGCGCCAATCCCTCCCATGTTGATTGTTCACTCTCCAAGTCAGGTATTTTCTTTGAGCGGCTTCCATGTCATCAGTGCACTCTGCGGGGGTAGGGTGGGCGCTCCTGTTGCAGATATAGAGTGCGGTAATCCCCACCTGATCCCACGGGAGCGCTATGCTTTCCAATCCGGCGTTTATCGCATCCTGGATCAAGAAGATTCTATTGCGTGACTTGATGCTTTCTTGAAAGGTCCAAGTTCGTCTCCACCAGCTTCTGCGATAGATCCTGACCAGACAGTCGTGATCGTATTGTTGCCAAGGACCAGATTTCGTTGACGAGTTGTATGCAGATACCACGCTAGGGACGAATCCAACAGCCCTCCTGATTGCTTGGTCTTTGGAGCGATCCACTCCTAAACACACGATTGTGGAGATTGCGATATTGTAAATGTCTCCCATTCGCTCCATCTGCCACCGTTTTTCGGTATTCCGTTTTGGGTGCTCGCGGAACTCATGAGCTTCCTCGCGTTGGTCGATGCATAACTGGTCAACCCAAAATATCTGATCCTCTGAAGATCGAAGCGCACGCAAGAGTTCAGCGGAAGCCGCTGTAAGCATGTAGGAAGCGATTCTGTTTGAGCCGATATGGCAGAGTAGCTTGCGATCCGCATCGCTGATGACGACTGTTTCGTCATCACGAGTCCAAGAATACGATATCGCGGTGTATTTTGGGGCGGTTGGATCATCAATCTTAATAACGTCGAGTCGACCAAAAAGAGCAGAGGACGAATCTTAGCCTTCTCGCAACCCATAAAGACGCAGTATTCTGATCTGTCCTTTTTCGGTTATGGGTGCGTGCCATCTGTGGTAGAAATCGACGATCTGGGGAGGTGAGGGTCTTCGCCGGCGACAGCAGAGATATATTATCAGCGCTAGCATGCAGAATAGGACGAATACACTACAAACGATGCCTCATATTGCCGCTTTGGGGAAGCTAGACGGGCTTTCAGTGCTTGTTCGAGTAATGCTGTCAGAAGGATCTGAGCTACTGGTGGATGTCGAAGAGCTTGTACTTGTACTGATCGAGGTAATTGAACTGGGTGTGAAGAGCCAATCAGATGATGTAGTAACGGTGTAGGAGTCTAGATTGTAGCTGGTCGTGTACGAAGTAGTGCTTGTTGAGGAATAGAAGTAAAGACCGTAACTGGTCGTATACGAAGCGGTGCTTGTTGAGGTGTCTGAGTCTAGATCGTAACTGGTTGTGTATGAGATGGTGCTTGTTGAGGGTGGGAGTGGTAAATAGCTAGTGGATGTACTGTCTATCGAGCCACAATAGGCGCCATAGATGGAGTCGTGGTAACACTCCTCTCCCGTAGAACAGCATCCAGATACGGTTGAGCACGGGCTGTAGTTCAGTGGGCAGTTCTGCTCAGTCGATCAATACATCAATTGAACAATCCGTCACATCACTTACATTTGCGTCCGATTGACCACCACATTGTGTTGAATCTGAGTCTAATGGACAGCAAGTCGGTCCGTAGGAACCATCCACGCAGTAATAGCCGGTATCGCAGCACCCGGTGCCGCAACAAGCCTGGTCAAAATAGCAGCACGTATTGAGATTGTCGATACAAGGCAGGTAGCCGCCACCAATACAGCTTTGGCGTTTGATAAGAGATACGTTAAGAAACATTCCGGTCTCATGGAAAGGAACAAACCGAGCGATAGCATCGCGCAAGTGAGGCCGCATCGTTGCTTGGCCGAACTGATATTTATTGCAGTTCAGAGGAGGTATCCTACGGAGGACACCACAAGGAAAGATATCCACACCTTATTAGTCTCAACTCTGACTTTACCCGATTTATTGGAGGGGTCAGTGAGAGGGTGTGATATCGGGCGATGCTGTCCAGCTTAGGCGAGGTTCGTATTTCGAGATACCTTCATTGGGCCGGTCGCTTTTCGGTCAATGTCACAACCAGGTTTCTCACTACATTCTAACGATAAATGCGTGCTCGTCTCTGATCTTCATCGTGTTGCCATCTTGGGGGCTAAATGCTCAAGAGATATTACCCATCAGAACACGAAGATGGGTAAGGGCCTAGATTCAAAATGACAGCCCAGTCGCGGTGAATGTTGCCCACGGATCCAGCGGGGTTCTTTCAGAGAGTTGTACCGGGAGTCTCCGGCTAGGTGGGAATATTGAAGCTGTCCATGGAAGAATTCGTGAGCTTAGGCATCATCGAAGAACTCAAATGCCGGCAAAGCGTGAAGCATTCTGCTGACGGGCTTCATGGGGTCCTCGTGCGACATTCATGTTTGATTTATCGAGTACGCAACCCTGCAGGGCGAGGCACAAACATCGCTCAGCCTTTCGTTGCGTTGACGGTGGCTTTCAAGGGGTGGAGAGTACGACTGATCTCGATCGATGTGATGACTAGGGGCTTTGCGTATCACAAGACATTCTGGAACTGTGCTATTTACCTGGGCAGGCTGACGTGTGAGCATTATGCATTATATCATAAATGCTACATTTGGAATCGCTAGAAGGGTCGTGTAGGAGGTCGCAAAGCGTGTCAAGGAGATGTAGAACAATAGATGCCAGCCTGGAATACGCGACGCGCTGGTGCTAATGCGGTTACGTAGTGCGGTATGCGCAGACTTTCGTCTTAAGGGTTCCACGAGCTTAGGGCTGCGACTGGAAGAGCCACCCGGGTTCAAGTTCGTCAATTCTCCGATTTATTTACATACGTTATTACCCAATGCAAGCCCTTCCAGAAAGGCCACTATGTAGGCTTTGAAAATGCCTGCCGCCGGAATTCCGCCTCGGTTTGCAGGAAGCAACTGCTCTGCTGCCTTCCCATCCCAGAAAATAAAACCATAACACCGGAGACTCGTAGCAAAACGCTCATCGAAAGCACGCTCACACTTCAGGCCGTCAATCATTACGCGTTCGTTCAATGAAAGTTCTGCGACATTAGAGAACTCCGTTCTCCAGATGGACACCCAGGACAAACGCGCATGCCGTTGACACCATATATTTCGCCTCGTCTTGCTCCAATCCATTCGTCTGCTCCGATCTGTTCCATTTTATACCAACGATCTTGCCCGCACCTTCCCCTTTCAGGTCAATCAAGATGAACAATTCTGCAATTTTCATCCCTGTCCAACTACGGTGGAAGTGCACCTTGAGTTTCCCGGAGTGATCTGGTCCCTCGGCGTATATGAACCATTTGTCTTCCATCGCTGTCGGTTGGAAGCCCATGACGAGGCTGTACGCTTGCTCCGGAGTCAGGAATACATTCCATGCAACGGTTTGCACGAAATGCGAAGCGGGAAACGGCGTTGTGCGCATGTCGGATGCAAGCACTCTTTGGCGCGACTCGATCTTTGGCTTTTGAGCTCTAACTGCAGGAGCTCTTTGGGGAATTTCGATCGTTTGCACATGTGTTATCATGTTCAAGTCATCCTTCGTGGGGCGCCGTTGTAACTTGCGAGGCGACGACAAGTTTGCGGGTACGGGCTGTAGAACCGGCCTGCTTTTTCTTTTGGACATGCGTCTAAAAATGGATGTCGACCTCTGCAAGAGCGACGGCGACTGCGGCTGCTGTACGGCCATCATCTTGCCAGACACCTAAGAATGCGAAAGAGTGTGAGAAGGGAAGAAAAAAGATTGGAGGTTGTCCGTTGCCACGTTCCTCGAAGAAGTGGGCCAGAAGCACAAGACATTCGCGTGCCCCTCGCAGAAGCCCAGCCGCACCAGTACCGCATGTTTCTGTTTTAAGACATTCCAATAAGCCCGCCAAGCCGACAGCGGTCGCGGTAGAGGTCTGGGGCCTGGACTAATGGGATGGTCCTCCAATGGCGTCGAGCGTACGATATTAATCTACATTCCGCGTTACCACGAGTCTCGCGATATCCGAATCGTGCAGAGATGGTGGAGGGGCTAGCCAAACGTCACCACTTCGGATCCGCGCACGCATGGCACGACCTCAAATTCGCCGAACAGTTTGTTCTACAGTGCGACACACAGCTCGTTGCAACGGCAACGACGTGGACACGGTGTGATATTTCAATCAAGGAGGGTTGTCCTCGACGACATCCGTGGTTGTGGCATCCCTTGAAGAATTGATGGAATGCAACATAGTGGCTGACGGCTCGCTTGCCAGGATTACCCTGCCGAGACAGTCAGTGCGCCGCGACACTAACGCGCCACCCCAACAGATGTAGCACCTCAACTTTGACGCGCCGCATCTCCACCAATATGGATCCGATTGAGGCTGCAATCATCGCTATTGACTCACGAGAACCTAGAGAAACTTTCTTATATAGAAAAATTGTAGAAGAATTTGGTGTTGTGCAGTCAATATTAACGCGCTGGTATAGACGCGCCATGCAGGCGCGTATACAGCTACTATAGACTCGCCAAAATCTTAACTAATAATAAGAATCTAAGCTCCTATAGTATATATAGCGTCTTACTTAGAAAGGTCTACCCCCTACGCGTTAGATAATCTAAAACTTTATATTAATTATTGCTAAAAAGGATATCTCTATATAATAGGTTAATTACTTTATTAGGCGCTACCCTAACTCCCTAATCTTACGATAGACGACTAGGCTAGATAGTAATTACTATAACGCTAATTTAGGCGCAAGATATAGGCTCTACTTTAAGCTTTTATATAAGAAAATTATAAAGTATAGCATAGAGCCTTAGCATACCTATAATATGGGCGAAAAAGGCTTCCTACTCGGCATTACCGGCAGGTCAAAAAGGATCTTCGACAGGCCTATATATGAGAGTCGCCAAGTGAGGCAATCTATCCAGGATAGTAGTCGTGAGTGGATCTCGCTCATCACATGTATATGCGCCGATAGATCTACTATTAATCTATTACTAATCTATTAATCTAACGCTAAGACTCTACAATTAAGCTAGGTTAAGGAAATTAACGTTAATTCTTATAAAGTCTTTATTACCTTATCAACCTCTGGATGGTTAAACAACGAGATAGGGCTTTAATAGCTAAAACAGGTGTTTAATCGCTGTACTAAGGAGAAGGCTTAACAGTAGTGGCGACTCTTAGTCCTTAATAGGCATAGATCTTACGTTACTATAGATTTTATTAACTACTGTGATTAGAAAAAGATCCTCCTTGCAATATTTCCCCCTTACGCTACTTATACGCTGTAGCCTTTAGACGTCTATGTGTTTAAGTCTCTTTCTATCGCCTACTCCGACGAGCTCTCCGTATACCTGTATAGGAGTTAGGGGCTATTAATAATCGCTAAAAGAAACTTCTTTATACTATTTTAGAAGGCCTAGACAACGTTAGTTACGCTGTAATTAATTACTAAAGCTTTTAAGTATATAGGTATCTCGCCGCTAGATCCTACACTAATTCTTAGTTAATTTAATAAAGATAAGTCTCTAAAATAAAGATTACGTAAAAGCTCTACTTTAGTACTTAGCGCGTCTAATTGGCGCAAAATTAATTAGCTTTTAAAGGTTATTATTAATACAGGGGGAGGTAATAAGGCCAAGAAGCTAAGTCGCACTATACACTTAATTTCTATACAAAAGTAGCTCCTAGAGCATGAGAATCAGGGGCTACGAGAAGCCCTCACAAACCAGAAACGGCGTTAAATAAAGGGCAGGACTCTACCTTTTAAGTAGCTAGATAAGTAGTATAGAAGATCTATTTTCTAGTTACCTGCCCGCGTATAGAGGGCGCGCGATTCTCTCAGCCAACAAAAGGCTAAAAAGCAACAACTACAACTCTAGAAAAGTAAGCAGAGAGAGATCTAGATAGTAAATAGGCAGCTTAAAGCTTGTCTACTATAGGAGAAGCGTGTTACGCGTATAATAGCTAAAAATACGCGCGCTAAGAAGAAAGCTAATTAGGCTATTAAGTAACGCCTCTATTAATAGGCTCGCAAGGCTTAATAACAACTTTAAAAACGTCTTAAAATTACTAAAAAGGGAAGCTAGAATACTTTAAAAGCTACTTATATAATTATAAAGAGGAAGAAGCCTACGCCGGCATCTATACGCGTTAATGTAGTAATATCTACGCTATTAGCGCTAGCATCGCGTAGTAGCTAAATAATTAGAATACTAAGTAGATATTTATAATTTAACTAGCTAGCAATCTTCTATAGCTCTATAAAATTTTAACTCTAGAAAATTTCGCGATAAAAGCTTTTGTGTAAAACTCTACAGCCTCATGTTGCTGGCTGCGGTGCTGGTGTTGGGGTGGCGCGTTAGTGTCGCGGCGCACTGACTGTCTCGGCAGGGTAGCGCGGGCATTTCTCTGCGAGAAACTAGCGTTGGGCCCGAGTAGGCTTTTCTCAAACATCGTTTCCATACAGACCTTGGAAATCATAAACCTAATTAGATGTGTGTCAAACCTGCCTGAAGGATGGAAACCAGAAGATGAAAAAAAAAAAAAAAAAAAAAAAGAAGGAAAAAAATCGCCGCCTTGTGCGCGCGTTGCTGCCGGAGGTGAAAGGAATGTTGCGCAAAGAGTATGCACGGAAGTCGAACACAGCCCGGCGTGAAACACACGAGGAAAGATTTCTTGGACCTGTCAGGCAGAGGTGCTCACAGGTCATCTTATAAGGGCATGATGGTTGTATTTATACTCTGTGGACGCCAATACATCGATGACATAAGCTTGAGGAACGCCTCCCGTGAGCCGGGATATCCATCGAGGCAGCACTATACTTCTTTGGCAACAGAGACACCCTTTCGCAGTCCTTCGTACAACACTCTTAATCAAATTACCCCTGCGTTCTGGTCGAACTTCCAACACGCCCCCCCCTTGGTCCGCTCTGTCCCTAAATTATAACCCTCACTTGTGTGCTTCTTCGCCCAAGAGGAGATTCGTCGCGGCAATGCTCCTTGGTGGAAAAAACTCGTGGCCCGGTGGCCCGACCCATCGAGTCCCGGATCACCGCACGTGGTGGGGAAATCGGGAATTGGGCAGCTGGAACGCCATACATGGTGGGCGTGATACACGGTTGAGGCATCAGCAGGCGTCGTAACTGTATATCTCCAGGCTCTTCCGCATCTTCATCATGCTGATGGCATCGTGTAAACTGGCGTCTACGTTCGCGGTGGCGCAGGAACATACAACTAGCTAATGAAAAAGCGAGAACGGCACCGGATAGAACTGTTAGGATGATAGGAATAGCGAGACTAAGAGTTGCGGGGGCCGATGGTTCGGCGGACATCGTCGGTTCGCGAGAGGTCCCGTGGACGAACAAGGGAGAGCGCGACGGAGTACCTGGAACGAAGATAAGTATGGCATCAATCTCAAGAGTTTTGCCCGAATGAACCTACTGCGAGAGCATAGAACGCAGGTATGTGGGTGGGTGGTTAGAGGTGATCGTCGGCTGTGGCAACACGCCGGTGATAGATTAAAGAGAACGGGCGGAGCAGGTTGATACTGACGTATGACGTTTTCTCGAGTCTCGCAATCACAAGCTGTGCACTTGTTACTTTGAGCCTTTGCTGCATTGTTATAAAACCGGGGCCGTAGCTTAAGTTGATTCTTGTGAGGTACTATGTTCACAAAGGCTCACAATGTATTCGGTCCCAGCGACCATGGCGGCTTTCATTGTCAGTCCACGCAATCGTTACTATACTCCTACTATATACTCTAGCTATAGTCCTAGCAACGCAGCCAATTCCTCACTCAGCCTGAGGTAACTTGGCTCATAGGACGAAGTAAATATTGCACTTGATCAGTATGACTTGCTTGAACAAACCGCCTGTATAGATTTGTTGCGAAGTTTCAACCTTCATTTTGGCGCGGTGAAGCTTCGACTGCTACCCAGGTACGCTGAGCCTGGCACGGACGCACCTGTCGCGGGCGCGCCTTCCTGTCTTGCGCACGTCAACCGCGTCACGTTTTTCACCGTGCTTTCACGGTGACAAAGGGTCCGCGCCCACCCTGCCCGCCTACTTAAAGCCTCGCAGCCGCTCTTAAAGACAGCCACCACCCACCCTCCCCAACACTTCGACAATACTCTCCACAAGCAGTCTTCAGAGTGGCAGCACACCCTCTATCGACCCTTCCCACCAGCAGTCTTCCGAGATGAGCGTCCACGAATCTTCTGCAGCCACGGCTCTACCAGAGATGCATATCTCTACCCGCGTGATCGAGCAGCAGCCCTTCACTCTCGGCATACTCGTTGCCGTCGTCGTTTTTGGTCTCGTCAACGGCGAATACACCGCACTGAAGTACCTCAGCATCATTGCGATTGCGCTTAGCGTCTTCTGCTTTGTGCAGTTCTGCGCCGCCGCACGTTCCAACAGCCTTGAGCCTCGGTCATCACTTCAAGTTCAGGAATGTGACGAAGTCAGCGGCGCTGTGGTCATATACCGCCCCTTTTTCAGCTTTATACAGATCTGGATCCGCAACTTTCCCGGCCCCGACGAGGATGGGCTGCTAGAGTCATCCTTCCCGGTATATATCTTATTGGGGAACTCTACTACTAAGCTGCCACCATTTACCAACCAGCAGCTAGTATTGTACGCCTGTGTCTCAGCGGATGGCCTCCTGATTTCCCTCTTGATCAAAATTCTCCTGGAGTACATCAATGAACTTCCTGTGGAAGAGATTGACCGTGACTGACTAGCCATCCCTGCTCCAGCGCTTCCTAAGCCCTGCGACGCAATTCTGGAGCCATTCTTCGGTCCACAGAATCGTCAGCATCGAAACGGCTCACAACCCGTTTCTATGCATTACCAACGTCCCTGGTGCCTGGGTATTTCGGCTTCCTCGTGTGGACGGAGGGCACGACTACCACATTGTTCAATAGTTGCAAGATAAACAAGTTTGGTGGTGCAACGATTACTGCCTCTTCATAACCTTCGAATACGGTTACGACAAGACTCGAGCGCTGAACCCAGTTTACGCATACGCCGCTGAGACCTTAGACATCGCACCCCATCCCAAGATTTGGATCGAGAAGTCTCTCGAAGAACGCGTTAGTCCGGCTGGCCCCTGGTGGAGCGAGACCTTTGAAGAATGCAGGCGGATCGCCTACCGGAATGGAATCCACGTCCCTGAGCAACCTCCCGCTGAAGGTCTTGTCAAAGAAGTCATACAAATACTCCGCGACCTTGTCCTCCAGCATGGTGTTGATCAGATTGTCCAAGCTCGCCAAGATCTCGTCCTTGTGCTAATTAAATGGATTGGAGAGGCAGAATGCGCAGCAGTGATCGACCAGCTCCGAAACAAAGGACACGTGCAAGCGCTAAAGTGGTACCTCACAGGATTCGCCCGCCAGCATAGCGTTCAGCAGATCTCAGAGACCCAAGAAGCAGTTCTCTCCCAGCTACGCTACTTGATGGGTGCGCAGAAGACCACCGAGTTCTTGACCCATCTTAAGAACGAGGAGCAACAAGTGCGAATGCTCAAAGCCTGGCTTGAGACGGAGATCTGCGACCACGGCAAGTGGCAGGCCTGGATTCTTCCAGAGCGCAGCCGGCTCTTTGATTTGATCGGCGAAAAGGAGTGCATAGAGTTCTTCACCAAGGTCGAACGCGAGGAAGAGATCCGGGGACTGAAACAGGATCTCAGGGCGGAAGCGAACTGAGTCGGCACGATACATATTGTGGAACTGCCAAAGTTCGTGCAGCTCCGCAACCTGATCGGTCACGAACCACTCGTCGACTTCTACCTGCAACTGCAACAACAGGAGCAGGTACAAGATCTACAAGAGCATCTTCAAGCCAAAGCCATTGACCAAGGTACCGCTAAGGCCGCTTTAGCCCTAGAGCTCGATCAGCTAGCTGGCCTGATTGGCGAAGAACAAGCGATAGACTTCTTTCGACAGATCCAAGACGAAGAACGCCGTCGTAAAGAAAATCCCAAGACGAAGCGATGTCGCCAGGATTGGCTGACATGGATCTTCAACTTCGCGGCGAAGTATACAGCAGAGAAGGCCCAGCACGAATACTTTACCAAGGCGGGGGAGCTAGTTGGCACAGAAGGCGCACAAGTCTTCTTCTCTACGCTTGGTGAGTATACCCAGGATGAGCTGTCACAATTTCTGCGACAAGCCGATAGCTACGCCCACCGTGAGGCATTCCCGAAGGAAGTACGCGAGTACGCCAAGAATCACAAACCATTGGACGTTAGAAAGGCGTATCTAGGTGCGGCTCGGTAAGGATGGCACCGAAGCCCTGTTCCGCGACATCTTCGAGGAGGAATTGCATCGACCGGAACTCAAAGCCAAGGCCTTGATCCGCAACATCGCCAAAGCTTTCGAGATCGTGTCAGTCAAGCAGATCCAGGAGCGGTACTTCGACTGGGCTGCCGGGATTCTCGGCCACGGCGAGGCTCAGCGCCTCTTTTCCAGCCTCAGCGAAGAGGAAGCCCAGCAAGTACATGTAGAGACGCTCCTGTCCCCGCAGTTATCTGACCACGAGACGGATCTGCAAAAGCTTCTGGAGGAGATAGAGGAAGAATGGGGCGAGAATGATGCGGAGTTGGCCCAGGACGAGTTCGCAGGGCGCCTTGAGGCAATGCTAGACGTCGACGCCGAATTCGCCGCACAGCTCCGCGCGTACTTCCTGCGACGTGTACACGATTTCGCAGTTCGATCTAGCGTAGGCGACGCCATCGATTTGTATGATGAGCAGGTTTATCTCATCCTACATAGCAATCTCGGGCTGGCTCATACTCACGACTTCTGGGATGAGCTCAAGAAGGTACTAGGGCTGGGCAACACCAACACCCTTCCGACTTCTGACCGTTCCGATGACACGGACGGCAGCAGGCCCAGCACTCCTACCTCTGCAGAAGAGGTCAACGACACGCTTCCTTCCTCTCCGGAGGACTTGTCGAATGGTTCCTCCCACGCGTCCGGTCCATCTCCCGCGTTCCAGTTCTCACCGCCCGGATTCAGCGGGGACTTCTTCTTCAGCTTCAAATGCACATAGTGTGTATTTTAGAGAACTGGTAAGCGTTATCCTCCTCAAAACATGCTTCTCCTACTAACCATTGCTTCCGGATCCTTGGCGAAGAGAACGCGTTGAAAAGCGCTAATGCGCTCGTTGGGCCGCCGACTTCACTAGTTCCTTCTAAGACGAAACTCCTTTACCGATTCCGTGGTTTTGGTTTTTCTGCATAGTTATCAATTTAATTTTAATCCAAATGACATACCTTCTATCTGACATCGCCATTCGGTATTAACGCTGTGACCTATATAAGTCAAAACGGATTCACATCATTCACTTAACACAAACACTCTATGTAGCCTCAGCATAGACGCAAAAGTATTCGAGATTCACTCAGCTTACGAGACAAGAGCAGATTCGACAGCTATTATTCTAGCTTGTATAATCATGGAGCTTTTAGTTCGCCTTTGCCTAAAGCAGTGCGTTAGTGTGACAATGTCTTTCACTGGCTGTAATCGGCATCCTGATGCTCTCGTCTATTTCCCACCCTGCATAGGTAGCGTAGCAGCTCTCCATACCTACGCAAAACTCCAACCCAGAAGCCCTCGGCTCTGTAGGCAGTGGGTAATCTGCTCAATATGTGGCTTCGCGTATTTAGATAAGGACGAAGGATAAGAATTTTTGAAGATTGAAGAAAGGCAATTGTCACACAGCGTAAGCTTCGAAAAGATTGGAGTACCGGTCAGCGCACCGGTAACATAGACGACAACCTTTATATTTACGTGTGGCCGAAACAAGGGATTGGGTGTTTTATATTTTTTTTTCTTTTTCCAGATTTGTAGAATCTCCTTCGCCTCTGACGGTACACACATAAACTTTAGCCATCCCCATGCTTCGTACTTATAACCGTTCGCCGTGCAAAGCCCGCTCATCTCGCTTCATAAACTCCAAAGCTTTATAAAAAGCTCACATAACTAGCACGAGACGCTGACCATCATCCATCCATCCATCCATCCGCTCACTCCACATCCTCACGCCCTAGTCATACTCAGCGCTGCCAACGAACAGAACGTTCGATCCGAACAATCGATCCGAACGGCGTTTTCTGGTGTTTTGGATCGAACGAACGAACAGGCATGGTGGGTCGAACAGAGCTTCGAACGAACGCATTATTAGAGCCAAACGTTCGGTTGTTCGGGACTACGTTTGATCGATTTAGTATGGGGATTCTGTCCTAATTGGTGGAGTATTACCTTGTTCTGCTGGCCTTGTGCCACGCGTGGCGTTGTCGTATATTGCCTTGTGCAACGTTCTTGTAGGAGAAGAAAACTCTGAGTTTTCTCGTCGACGTGCCTCCCACTGTTTCCCATCGTCAGCCGTGAGCGTATCTTGTTATGGATCAATTTGTTACCCGCTCGCACTCGTCCCAGTCGACCCAGTCGACCCAGTCAACCCGGCTGGCATTTGACAGCTATCACCATGCCGGGTCGCGTACGGCAGCTGTCATGGCGATGGCGGAGAGCTTCGAGAGCTTGGATGACTCGCCATCTGAAGTGGAGTCCGTCGCTCCTACGCATGAATTTCCCGGCGAGCTGAAAGCGTCCGGAGCTCGTTTTCCTATTGTATGGACCCGCCTCTGGCAAGGCAAACGTCTCCTCAACCACGTCGTCAAGAAGGATGCCGGCTAAAACATCCAGCTGGTGGACGGCAGCTAGTTTCTCGACCACAACACCAACCTCCTTCCTAATTAGGAAAGTTGTATATATACGAACGTTCGGCCGAACGTTCGTTGTACTGTTCGAAGACGCTCCTGTTCGAGTCGTCTCGAACGTACGTACATTTGTATGTGGGCCGAACGAACGAACAAGCACCTTGTTCGGATCCTGTTCGATTCGTTGGCAGCGCTGGTCATACTACTCGAGCCCTCCACCCACGTTTAGCGCAATCCCCCAACGGCCTCGCCATAGCTCGGTAAGCTCTCCACGCTCTCCCTCACCCGCGCCTTCTCTGGCACCTCGACGACAACTCCCATACCCTCACGGCGCTCGCCCTCGTCTTCCCACACGGGCGGAGGCGCATCCACGGTGCGCACCTGGCCCAGCTCAAGGTCCCGCTGCCAGGCCTTCTTCGCCTTGCGACAGCGGTATACGCGGTAAAATTGCAAGAGTATCAGAACCGCGACTGTGACGCCCAGGGCGACCCCAAGTTGCTTGAAACCTTCCAGGTAGACACTCGAGGATTCGATGTCGTCGTTGGAGTTGTCGGACATAGTGGTGGAGTGAGTTGACTTGGGTGTGTTAGATAGGCGATAGTGTGGTGCAGAGTGAGGGACTTACTTCTCGTACGTTGGAGAGAGACTGCTGAGGTGGAGTGGTCCGCTCGTGTCTGGGTGATTGATGTATATCTACGGCGGGAAGTTTATATAGGCAGCTCGAATGGCTTTTCGATGCTTGGAGTGAATAGCACGCATGCGCCGCTAGCGTAGCACATACGTGAAATGGAGTACTTGGGCCGCTTGAGGTGGAATAAGAGACGAGAGAAATTTTAACCAGAGAAATGAAAACTGAGGTCGGCAGGCTGCGCGGAACAGTGCTCGTCCCCGTCTTTGTGCAGGCACAATGTTGTATATCTACCACAGGTAGCGTGCGGACTAAGCTGTTGAAATTATCTCGTTGGTACATGAAAACAGTATTATCAATGAGATTTTTCACCAGCCCGCTCTCAATTAACCCGCCTCGCGCACCCGCCTACACTTACGCCCTGAAATCCGCCTACATTAGCACCCAATACCCTGCCTCTTCTTGCCCGCTGTCACCCTACCGCGGCGAACAGGCTCATTCACCACTCCGCACCCTTGAACTCCAATTACGCATCCTTAACACACCACAATGCCCGCAGTCCCCAGAGACTGGCCCACCTCCCACGACCGTGTCCGAAACTTCATCGTCGTCGTCGCCGCCAGTGGTGCACTCTGCGTGCTATACTGCACCGCTTGTTTATGGCATCACAAAAAGATGCGCGCTCGCCCCAATGCTCCCCAACCCAGCTCCGTGGAATTATGCGCCATCAGACCAGCGCAAGAGACGGAGAACGTCAGGGTCGACGGTGCAAGCGAGGAAACCGCCAGGGGCTTTCTCGTCATCGTCGCCCACGACCTAACCCGACCATGCGAAGCGCATCAAAGCGGCAGGGAGAGCGTGGACACACTGCCGCGGTATGAGGAAGTTGTCCGGGAGGATGGAAGGAGGGATGCGTTGTATCTTCCGGCGTATGTGCGGTGGAATTGAGTTGCGAGGCGGAGTGTATAAGGAAGGATGATACCTGAGCCTTGTAAAAGGTTATAGCACCTCATGGGAAAGAGAGAGTGTCTCTTCCGTTGCCGGCCCTTCGATCGTTAGGGCTGGCTTAATCAACCATCGTCGAGTTTTTCCCTTCCACTCACGCGGAGTACCACGACCGCCCTTATATCTCCACCCCACGACCACGACCACTCTTGTCTCTCCGGCCCACGACCACCACCGCCCTTATTACTCCACCCCACCTACACCTCTCACCACCACCACCCACCCGCCCACAACACCCTCCACAATGAGCTACCCATCTCCCGCACCATCCTCCTACCCAACCGCAACCACCTCCCTCCCCTCCTCCTCAGACAACGACGCCTTTAAAAACTGACCCATCCCGCACAACCGCACCCTCAACGACGTCATATTCTTCATCATTCTCTTTCCCGCCATCGGCGCACTGTATCTACTCTGCTGGGGTGTGCACAAATGCCGCCGCCGCTCGTGGGAGGAGCGCGTTATCGCGCGTGCTAATCACAACCGTGGTGACGACGTGGATTTGGAGGCTGTGGGGGTGTCTGCGAGGGCGTCGGAGGAGAGGAAAAGGTATGAGGAGGTTGTGAGGGAAGGAGGGGATGGGCGAAGGGATGCGGTGTGGCGCGCGGCGTGTGTGCGGCGGAATTGAGTATGAGAATGGGAGGCGGAGGGTGCCCGCCAGTCGTCGCGCTCGTTGGGCTTGTCGATTGTGCCGCCGGATACGAACGCACTGGAGCGAGGACGGGCTCGGAGGGATAGGAGCGGTGTGAAAGGTTGGATAACGCCGTTTGCTATATAATGCGATGGTGGACAAGTGCTACATGTACTCTATATATGTACGACCCATCCGTGTATGCTATGCAATGCACCGTATCCAATGCACCAATACCCTCCTGCACAAACAGACCCGTTCTCCTGATCATACACCATAAATACATATACAAAAGACTGTTCGTGTGGGGGAGAACGCCAAATCGCTCAACTCAACAACTCCTTAATATCCTCAATCCTCTGCGTCTTCTTCTCCTCATCACTCATCATACCCAAACTACTCGCTATAAACTTCTTCCTCTCCTGGATCCTCAGCATCTTCTCCTCGATACTCCCATTAACGATAAAGCGCGTGACTTTAACCTCCGAGTCCTGTCCCATGCGGTGCACGCGGTCGATAGCTTGGGCTTCGACGGCGAACGACCACCACGGGTCCATCATGAAGACCCTCTTCGCGCACGTAAGATTGAGGCCGACACCACCCGCACGGAGGGACAGGAGGAGGACGTAGGGCTTCGGGGAGCTGGTGAATTCTGCGAGCGTGGTTGCGCGAAGCTTCTGGCCCATCGAGCCGTCGAAGCGGAGGAAGGGGATGTGGTCGCGCGTAAGTGCTGGCTCGATCAGGTCGAGGAAAGATGTAAACTGGCTGAAGACAACGCTCTTCATGGACTTGTCCTGCTTTCGGATGCCTTTAAGATGGGTGAGAAGGGCCTGCGTCTTCGCCGAACCGCTGAGCCCGATACGGCGCAGACTAATGCGGGGTGTCTGCGTTGCGGCCGGACCGTCGACTTCATCAGCAACGTGATCGTGCCTAACGACTTCGAAGACGTCCCGTGCACTAATCGGCTCGCGACAATTGAAGCATCGGGGTAGCTCACCCTTCTCGCGCTGGTGGTTGATGTAGTTCACCAGACACTCTTTGCAGGCGGAGTGCCAGCATCCAGTAACGGCTTGGTCGATCATAGGTTCTTCGGAGCAGATGGGGCATTCTGCTTCGGCTTCGTCCTGGATCTGCTTGAGCACATTGGTGCCGTACCGGTTGACGTCCTGGTCCCGTTCACTATTGAATCGCTCGATGAGGCTTTCAAGATCCATGTCATCTGCTAATCCATTCGCGAGGTCCGATGCAAGTGCGGCATCTTCCTCGTCAGCGACCAGGTTGGCCTTGCGAGTGAGCACAGGATGGCAACATGATTGACGAAGGCGCAGGATTTGCGCGAAAATGGTGGTGTATGACTTGAGCAAGGTGCCCTTCTCGGCATTGGCGTTGAACACGGAGCGTGCACGCGCGTAAATATGGTCGTATACACTCTTTTCATCTTCCGAGAGCTGTAATCTCTCAACTTCGATTGAGCGGGGAGGAAGAGGGACGAGAGCTTTGCCATCAGGAGTCTTCATGTCCTTCGTTCTTCGGAGCACAAGTGGCTCGAGCACTGTCTGGACGACATCAAGGGCGCGGATGAATTCTCCCGATTCGAAGGGAACAGTGATGAAGGTCTTCCAGAAGGAGAAGTTGGCCCACGGCTCTACCTTCAAGAAGCGTACCAAACTAAACAGGTCTTCCAGACGATTGACGATGGGTGTACCAGTAAGCACCCAGCGGTGCTTCGCACTAAGCTCATAGCACGCTTTGGCCGTCTTCGATTGTCGGTTCTTGATGTAGTGAGCCTCATCGAGGATGATGCGGAAGTAATCAAGCGAGAAAATGCCGCCGTGGGAGCCGCTGTTGCCATCTTGCTTCACCACTTGCCCATACTCAGCGAGGACAACACCGTAGCTGGTGATGATGACATTAGGAGCATTGGCCCCGTTGGATGCGGAGCACAGCTTCTGTAAGTTGACCGCCTTTTCAGTACCGTAATATAGCATGACCTTCAAAGTCCCTTCTTTCGAAGCCTTTTCAGCTTCGCTTTGCCACTGCGCAAGCAGAGACATGGGGGCTATAACCAAAGTGGTGTATGGAGCAGGTTCGACGGCTGCACTATTCTTTGGTAGTCGCGGAAGGGCCCTTGGCGCAGAAGTATCGCTCTCGATCACTTTGTTTCGATGCGTGTGAATTAAGCTCAGCATTTCGATGGTTTTACCGAGACCCATTTCTGCAATTGTTAGCTCTGTCATGAGAATCGATGGTAAAAGAAGGCGTACCGTCAGCCAGAATACCTCCCAAGCAATTCTGCTCCTGTCTCGGGAACTCCAGGGACAGATGACCCGAGTAGGGATTCAAATAGAACAGGTTCTGGTGTTCAATAACAGGGACCGCTTCATTGTCAGCATCCTTAGTCGGCCACGCGTACTCTTCCCACAAAGGATGCATTGACTCGTCCTTGTTTTCACTGGATTCTTCCTTCTCTTTCCCAACCATCCAATGCAGGGCTTGCTTCTGGTATTTGCGGAGGTCCATGTTAAATGTATCGGCGGGTTCCATCTCCGGGGTGTTGAAATCGAACGATTGCGCTTTCTTGTACAGGGAATCCAGTTGATCCTGTTCAAGCTCTTCTCCTTCTCCTTCTTCCGTCGGAGGTGAAGACCCGGGTTCGGCGGCCTGGGTGCTACCATTCTTCGCTTTGGGCTTTGCATTTTCGTCGCTCTCAGCAGCCTGCAGAAGGCCCTGCCGTTTGTGCTTCTCTGTAGTCGCGTTCTCGCGAGTGGGGTGAAGATTGATGGCCTCGAAAAGCTTCACTAAGCCCACCTGGCGTAGGCGCAAATCCCTCTCGTCAGAGCTTTCCTTCTCTTCGAAGAGATTGACCTCACGGTTGTTGTCAGGCTTGACGAACTTCCTGCTGTCGAAGGCGCTACGTAGAAAGAAGGCGCGTAGCTGAAGAAAAACATTGTCTCCTGTTCTGAGGCGATCGGGCGTGTAAACGACGGTACCTTGGAAGCTGCAGATCTTCTGGTCTATCAGAGTAGAGATCCAAGTCGCAGAATCATTCTCCAGCCGGCCCACTTCTACGCCACGGCTGTTGGTGAACCGAACGACTATGTCCATCTTCTTGAGGTTCACTACACGCTTGATGCCTTTGCCCTGTTTTGGCTGTATCTTCTGACGCTCTATACTGATTTCTTCCTCGTGCTTCAGCAAACCGCTCCCGCTCTTGGTGGCCCAGCCCGTGACGCCAAATGAACCCACGTAACGCTTGCCAGGCATTTGTGTCAGTATCGGTGCTATCGGAGTGGACGAGCCAAAATCGGGCGTGGAGGCATTGGAGGCTTCGGAGTCGTTTCGTCTCAGAGCGTTCGCGAGGGTTTGCTGCACAGCCGAAGCACGAGACGGTGTAGAGTTCCAGGAGCCATCAAGATACAAGTTGATCGCTTCATTTGGTCAATTGAAATTCCCATTTTCCATGGTTTTTCATACCTCGCTGCACATCGCCACCACTCACGTTCTTCAACTTTAGAAGAGTCATTTGCGACAGCTCTCCTACTACTGCTTGAAGCATGTCCGCGTCGAACCCACCCAGGTCGCCCTCATTTTCTCCATCAACCTTAGCTAGTGTTTTGTCTGGTTGACTGGGCGCGCTGTCAAAGGAAGCCTTGGATGGCGATGGGATAGACGATGCAGGCGATGCAGGACGAACGGGAGAGACCTGAAGAGGCGACGAATCCTCCTGAAAGAACCTGCGCTTCTTGTGCGGCCTCTCTTCGGGGTGCGGCGACTCCATGGCGTTGTTGTCGAAGTGTGCGGGGCGTGACTTTCGTCGTACGCGTCTCGCCTTCGACGCGCTTTCACGGACGCGCCAACCAATCGGAGCAATCATAGCGTCATCGCCAAAGTGACGTCCAACGAACTTTTTGTCGCCGCCGCATCTCGTGTACCATCAGCTGGCTTCTTATTCTATGTATCATAGTTTCTTTGTTGTCCTACAGTCAATGGCGCATTGTTCGTAACATTCACCCTGAAAGTCGTCCTGCGCACCTTCTCAATGCGCCCGTCACAGCTCCCTGCAGCTTCCGTCCGGCGCATACCCACGGCAAGAGTTACATACTCAAAGAGAAGCATTCATCAGTCCCAATGCTTTACAACTTCAGCGAGCCAGCCTTCCGCTGAAGAAGTAGCCAAAGCCCGAGCATATTGCGCAAACCTCATAAGGTCCATACATCCGTGCTTGCTGCAATTGCTCCATTCTAATCATTCCACAGAGCCCACGATGCGCCTTCCCACGTCCTTCAAACCTTCATCCCTCCTTCCGCCCGCGATGCCTACCTCGCAATTCGCGCTTTCAACGTCGATGTCGCCCGCGTCGCCGACACCACATCCACGCCGACCGTCGGCATGATGCGCATGCAATTCTGGCGGGACACGGTTACAAAATCGCTCGCCGGCACGCCCCCAAAGGAGCCTGTAGCCATACTACTAGCCCACGCAGCCGAGAACCTGCACAACCGCTCCAGCGGAAAGGCAAGACTGAGCAAAAACTGGTTCCACAGGATCATCAACACACGAGAGCAGTATCTCGGGAATCCGCCGTACCCTACTCTAGCCAGCCTGGAGAGCTACGCAGAGAACACATATTCGACGCTGCTATATCTGAACCTGTCGGCACTACCGCAAGCGAGCATCACAACGGATCATGTTGCGAGTCACATTGGGAAAGCGATGGGCATCACAGCCGTGTTGAGGGGAATACCGTTCATCGCATTTCCTCCGCAGCAGTCTCTCGGCGGGTCCACTCAAGGCGCTGTCCTACTACCACTAGACGTCATGGCCGAAGCCGGTGTAAAGGAAGAGGAAGTCTTCAGGGAAGGCGCCGCCGCCCACGGGCTCCGTGACGCTGTATTCACCGTCGCTACCCGCGCCAACGACCACCTCATCACAGCGCGAGAAATGCTGATCAAGCTGCGATCCGAAGGCTCCGTCGGCCACGATTTCGAGCACCAAGACGACGCCGAGCGACAGTACGCGCCGCAGGACCAGAGCACCGGGCAGGAAAGGCAGCTGGCGGAAGTCGAGCAAGCCTTCGGCGTCTTCATGCCCACCATCTCGACACAGTCCTGGCTCGACCGTCTCCAAAAGGCCGACTTCGACCTGTTCGACCCAGAGCTGAGGAAGGTAGACTGGAAGTTACCCTGGAAAGCATACTGGGCGTATAGTAGACGGAAGCTGTAAACACAACACACTTGTACAATGAAATGATACCCCCCCCCCCCCCCCCCCCCCCATCTGCTTCATCTTTTTCTCCATCGTTCCCCTTCCCTCCCTCATCTCTATCCTCTGTTTTCTGAACCCTTTAACATTACGCATCGCACTCTCAGGCAATTTTAAAATCTTTGGTTTTTGAAGTTTTCATTAAAAGGACTACATCAGTCTTCGTGGACACTGCCACCGGTAAAGTAAAGCAACCCCCATTATCGCACCGCTGCATCGCAAAACATCCTCCAAAGCACAGAAATCAAGGAAGCACTTTTACAGAAATCAAAACTAAAGCAAGAAACTATCCTCCCTAGGTATCGTAGAGGTGTAAACTGGGGACGTGAAAACAGTCCGAGAAGAAAAGTAGATGGAGGTCCGGAAAATGTCGAAAAGAGCGTGGATGGCTGGCGTGGTGAGGTCCCGTCATCCGGTGGTATAGGATCACAATTGAAAACTGTACTCCGCATTGGGTATCGCAAGAGTGTAAACTGGAGATGTGAAAAGAGTCCGAGAAAAAAGGTGGATGGGGTCCAGAAGGTGTCGAAGAGACGGCAGAGGCCTGGCGTGGTAGGGCCGGTCATCCGCTGGTATAGGAAAGGCTACACCTACAGCTGATCGTCCCGAATAATGACCCTAAATCGCTGGTTCGGATCCACCGTACGGTCTTTCTTCTCTTAGAAAAGTTTCCGCAGCGTGCGCTCGAAGTGCATACGGCGCACAGCGTTTCCGGTGGTGCCGAAGATGTTCTCCTCCAAGACGTACTCGCGCAACTCCTTAGCCGCGGCGGCAGCGACCTTGCCATACTTCTGCGCTTTGAGGTTGGCCGACATGGCGGTCTTCGCGGTAGCATGCGCAGCGTTGTCCTCCGGGAGATGCGGGTTGTGCATAGCTTTCATGTGTGCCTTTACAGCAGCCTCGGCGGCGTTGTGCTGCGCGGCGGCGCACTCGCGAGCGTAGGCAGTCGCGGTGGCGGCGTCGCGCTTGAGACGCTGCGCGTGCGCGAGGAGGAGGGTGAAGGTCGTCGTCTTGGTCTTGTTGATCTCTTCTATCTTCTCGAAGTTGGCGATGACGCGATCACACTCTTCCGCTGCGGAGGCGAAGGCTTCGGCTTCCTCCAGGACACGGGCTTGCAGCGCTTCTTCTGCGGCTGCCTGTTCGGTGGCCTTTCGCGCGGCGCTTTTCCAAGACCTCCATCAATTGGCGAAGCGTATCCCAGAATTCCTCGTACATGCCCTCGGACAGCCGCATATCCCTGAAAGCCCGGTAGACCTTGTAACCAAATTCGCTCCGGGCTTGGCGTAGCCCTGGATGCGGCAGAAAACCTTTGCAGAGAAAAGATTCTCCCATCCTGTGCGGAAGCGGCTGACTACCTGGGAGTGGAGGTTCTCGAAGGAGCCGTGCCAATACTGCTCGCCCTTCGCGCAGATGAGGACCTCCACTCCCAGGTAGTCAGCCGCTTCCGCACAGGATGGGAGAATCAGCTTCTTCCCAATGACTATTGTCTTGCGAACATCTGCCTCGAAGTTAAAAAGTTTGCAACTGCCCTTCCGACCAAAGCCCAGTTTCAATCACAAAGCCTTAGTCTTGTACCAATAACAGGGTAGCACTTGAGAGATTATCTTTTCAGTCCAGCAACCTTGCCACAATGCATGTCAGTGATGGCTATCAGATACTCCCTTACATATGTAGCATTAACTCCCATACAGATTCGGCATTATATCATAACACTCCGGCTCGAAAAGACAGCTCGATACTTCACGTGCATGTACAAACCACTGAGACATCTAATCTTTCACGATTGTACCTCCGCCTTCCCCGCCAACAACGCCTCCCGATGCCCCAAGAACCGCCTGATACGATCTTCTTTGCTCAACGACGCAGTCTCTTCATATAGCTTCCTCAGCTCTTCAGAAACCGCCTGATGTATCTTGTGGTGTGCAAGAGCGGCCTCGCGCGACATCTTCGTCGCCCTCATCAGTTGAAGCCATGAAGTCACCGCGATGAGGAGCAGCATGGTGACTGCAGATCCCAACTTCCACACAAAGACCTCCTCTTGATTTTTATTGTGTTGATCGTCGTATTGGTCGTCGTACGGCTCTTTGGCGGGCCACTGATCGGTTCGTGTAATTGGTTTGGGAGCGAATCGCCAACCAATGCCATTTGCGTCATATGCTTGTCGCTTGACTGGATCTGAGAGTATATTGTGCGCATCCATGATCATGCAGAATCGCTCTATCACGACTTCCGCACTCAGGCTCTGGTCGGTGGAGAATTGGTGGCGATCAGGGTGGTACAGCTTTGCAAGCTCCGTGAAATTGTGTTTGCTGTATGGAGTAGATCTGCTCTGGCGAAGAACATCGTAAGGAGAGGGGTCGTGCGTGGAGGGCCAGTTGGCGAGTGCGGGCAGTGAAGCCTTTCCAGTCGTTGAGCTAAGACTGCGATAACCAGAAGGCAAGGATCTTGAACCGAAGGCTCGTGGCTTTGAGTATTCTGGAAGTACCGCAGCTCTTACGAGCAGAATAGTATACTTCGTTGAGAACAGAGCTGTAGCAGCCATAGGGATGGGTACATCAGGCGGCTTGTGAAATGAACTGAGTGTCTAAAGCGGGCGACATCTCAAGTAAGTGGAATTGCGGTGTGAATTCTGCGTTGTTTTGCTCCCATTAAACGTGTGATGTAGCTTCCGGACTACAAGTCAAGATTGAGGTTTTAGACATACTGCGTAGCGTCCCATGGTACCTACGCAAGGTACGACCCTCAACGCCAAATACGTATCGAATCATCAGATTGCGCCAGTACTCCTCCCATACGCGTCTGATGACTGTCTAGGAAAGGTGCGGCTAGCGTATAGTCCCGCTCCACGGCGTTAGTCTTCAGACTAGTCTGCGTTACGTTGCGCACATTTGCGTGGCTTTAACAGACGCAGCGGATTCGGGACACTGGCATGGTACTGGCTTCGCCTTATGACAGAAGCGACCGTATCGCATTCTCAAGGCTGTACAGCGTCGCGGCTCAAACGCTGCTATATCTCTATCACTGGACGATGGGCAAGAAGGCGGCCTCCCTAATTTGCTGCCCCAAGTAATCACCCGTTGAATCATGTCTGAGTGGCCAGATCGAACGGAGACTTGTATTGCTTCTTTCTATTAAGTGTAGCGTAGAGTTACGAGCAAGCGTATTCAGAGAGCTGTCGTAGATGTGTGTGAAGGGAAAGGCGACATGTCCATCGGCAAGCTCCTGCGATATTACAGTCCAGTGCTGCTGTCGTACTGCGTCCCATTTCATCTCCTTCGCGACCCCGCTGCACTGATCAGAGACCGACACCTGCAATCGCTGCGATGATAGCACCTGCCATTCCACTGTAGCTATTCGTCAGTACTTCCTCGATAGAAGCGATCTATCAATCGGACTAACATCGGAGCAGGCACGCTTGTCATGTGCGCTTGTCATGTGCGCTAGGCCCGGTGAAGCGGTAGTCGACGAAGCCGCAGCCGTGGCTTCGGTAGCGGACGAGTGTTCGTCTTCAGTAGCTGTCATTGCCATGGTAGTGGTGACACCGTTCATAACCATGACTGTAGTGTATACGACCGCTGATGATTCGTCACGGTCCTCGTGGCCGGCGACGTGGGCGGCTGCAAGGCCGAGAGTAAAGAGCATAAAACAAAGTATCTTGAATATGTACCGTGTTTTATCAGATGACGCACAGCCATCACTTGGCGCACGCTCACCGCCAAATTTTCGACTTCTTCACCCTCTCATAACTACACCAATATGGACCCAATTGAGGCTGCGTTAGAGTCGCTGAAATCGCTGAATCCTGGAGAAACACCTAATTACACTATAGTTGCAAAAAAGTATAGTTGTAATTAAACAACGCTATTAAAGCGCCACCGCGGGGTTTAAGGCACCTATACTTAATAAATTAATAATATACGCCTCCTTAACACCACGCAAGAGAAAGCTCTTATAACTTATATTAATAACCTTTACTAACAAGATCTACCGCCTACAAGATAAATAATATAGAATTTCGCCTTAGAAATAGCTAGAAGAACTACTAAAAAATACTAGGTTAATTACTTTATCGCTCGACATTATATTAACCTTATATTACATTAGAGCTCTAGTATAGACGCGTTATAGCACAAAGCTAATTTAGCATTTAAATATAGCCTCTACTTTAAGCTTTTAGCGCAGAAGATCGAATAGTATAACGTAGAACCGCAATATATATATAATATAGACAAAAAAGGCTTCTTAATTAGGGTACTATTAAAGATAAAGCGCATCTTCTCCCGCCGAAGATATAAGAATAGCAGAGTAAAGCAAGTTATATAAGATAGTAATAAAGAGTAGATAATAATAATTATATATATTTGCGCCGACGATAGTGCTCTTACGCTAACCTTAATTTACTAGGCTATTTCTAGTAATATACAGGACTTATAGCTTTAAGATTTTAACCTATAAGAGCATAACTATTTCTTTACTTCCTTAGCTAGTAGATAGACAAATAACAAGATTAGTATATAATAGCTAAAATAAGTATTTAATCGCAAGATAAAGGTAAAGGCGCGTCGCTCTTAGCGTCTCCTTATCCTTAATAGCTATAGCTCCTATATAATAATAGAATTTATTAAGTATTATAATAAAAATTAAATTCTCCTGGCTATCTTTCCTCCTTACGCTACCTATACTCTCTAGCCACTTAACGTTTACCTCTTTAAGCCTCTCTCTAGCGCATACTCTACCAAGCTCTCGGACTTTATATATAGCTATTAAGGCCTTACCTTTATTATAAAGCGCGACTTTTTCCGCATATTCTATCGCGCCTAAAATATAGCGTTTAAATATAAAATAATTATTAAGTCCTTTAAGGTCACTAGCCTCTCACCATTAAACGTAGAGGTAGTGTTACAAAAGTTTTAAAAGGCGAAAGTAGAGAGGCTATTATCCTCTAAAAGTAGCTTATTAGTACTTAGCGCTTTAAATTAGAGAAAGATAGAGCGCTTACTACGCAAGATTGTTAAAAATACTTATTCTAAACACTTGTAGTAGCTCTCTTAGATAATCTATTATATAGCTATGCAGAAGTAGCTTCTCTAGCATAAAAATAACTACCTTAAAGAAGCTCTTATTAATAAGAGAAAGCGGCGATAGCGTAGCAAGCCTTTACTACTTAAAGCACCGCTAGAGTATAATAGAGGCGCTGTTCTCTAGTCGCCCGCTAAAGTCTAAGACGCCCGAGATAGGCAGGCGCAGAAGGATGCCGACGAGCAGTTGCAACAACAACAGAAGAAGGAGAAACTTACTCTACAAAAGCAGCAGAAAGAACAGAAACAAGCCATGCTTAAGGAGAGGAAGCGTATAAGGCTTGCCGCCAAAGAAATCCGCCTCCAGGAGCAGCGTAGCAAGGCTGCTGCGCGTAAAGAAGCACGTATTACACGCAAGACTAAAAAATAACTCTAAAAAGATATATAATTATCCTAAAGGGGTATAAGACGTTAGCTAATTGCTTTTACTACTCTATCTTGTCTATATAAAGCGCCTAATATTACTAAGGTCGATTTCTCTTCTATTATTAATAAGGAGCCTACACCCGGCCCTAGCACGCGCACAAGAAATATACGCCTCCTATAGAGGTTTCGCATGTAAATTATTATAAGCAATCAATTATTTAAGCTCCATAGACCTCTCCACTAGAAAATCTCGCGATAATAGCTCTTATATAGAGCTCTACAGCCTCAAAAGCAGTGGGTGTGGGCATCCGGAAATCGTGCGCCAAGTGATGCCCGTGCGTCATCTGATAAAACACGGTACTCGGCCCAACAGTCGAGTTCGATTTCTCTCCGAGAAAGACCGTGCTACGCACGACCCCACACGCTCAACGATAATACTAGCTCAATGAAACAGATGCCCTAGAATGAAATTTGTATAGTAATATGTATGGTAAATACATCTTATTGCACTGCCTTTGAGTTTTACACATACCAGTCGCATTCATGACCTGTGCCTGGGGCAAAATCTCCCCCAAGTGAGGAGCTATACTTATAGAAAGGCGATGAGTAGCCCTTATTAGCGCCCTTAACGCCCTTAGGTTCTAGCGTATTAAATTAAGACAAGCTTAGCATAATAAATTAGTTATAAAGTACTTTTACTTATATAAATAAAGCTTTATTTTCTATATATAAAGCTCCTTTTTGGTATAGGAGCTATAAGTAAAACTTTAATAAGTTATAGTAAATAAGCGTAACGTTAAGCGTAGAACTTACGCTTTTAATAATAAAAACTTTAAACTTAATTAGGCCTCTATATTTTATATATTATATAAATTTTATATATAAAGCTTAGAAGCGTTTAGCTAGCTTTAAATTAATAAATTTTATACTTTTAACGCGTTAATTTACTATTAGTAGTCTTAAATACTAGGCCTATAAATACTATTATATAAGACCTAGTAAAGGTAAGTAAAAGCCCTTACTTATAACGCTTAAGTAATTTTTTATTTTAATTATATAAGATAGATATTATTTTTTTTAGATATTAAATTACTTAGTAAGCGCTTACTACTAGCGTGCTTTTATAAAAGCTTATTATTATATAGTCTTATTAGTAATCCTTTATATAGCTATTATATAGTAATTTTAAGCATAAATTAGACCTCCGCTAGCGTTAATAACACGTTAATTACACCTATAACGTTTACTACGAGCGTTCTTGGTAGCCTTTGTACGGTGGAGCGCTTGCTCTAGCCCTGCTGCGGTGCGGGCCATCGCAGAGCTGCCTTTAATTGTAGAAATCACGCCCTTTGCAACTACACAGGGCAACATCTTGCGCAGTATATAGGAAACTAATTTCTCTTGTAAATTAAGTACGCGTAAGGTCTTTGATGTACCCCAGCCTATGTCTCCAGGTGCTAGGTGAGGGCGGTGTGGTGCAAAAGGCTGGCGGAGCTCCGCCTGCAGGGGGCCGCGAGCGTCCCAGATCTGACGGAAAAATCGCTCTTAAGTGCTAGGAGAGAGGCTCCTAAGCACAGGCATGTGCCTGTACTCGTCCTCCTCCTCGCCAGAGCTCTCTACCTCTGGCGTCAGGTATCTCTGCACGTCCTCCACCTCCTCCACGGCCTCATCTTCACCCCTGCTAGCCTCTGCAGCCTTCAGAGGCTCGATTACTTGCGCTAGGCAAAAGGGCGTAAGGCCTATTTTACGCTAGCTACTCTTAATTATATTTTTCTTAAATTCGCGCCCCCTAATTTATAAAAAAATTAATAAAAATTAAAGCAACGTATATTAATAAAGTCTATATATAAGGCCTAGTTAAGTATCTAGCTATAATACTACTTTAGTTTAGAGGCTAAAAATAGCTTATATCTAAAAGCTATAAAAGGTAAGTTATATAAAAAAAAAAGAGCGTAAAGTTATATATAAAAATTTTTATAAATTTTTACAAACTCTACTATTAAGTATAACTTATATCTATTTATAAGGAGTAGTCTCTAGGTTTTTAGTAAAATACTAGTAGCTATTATCTTATTAAAATACTTACTTTAATTAATAGTAGTCTTATTATTAGCATAGCTACTATTAGTAATATTTATAAAATAAATATTACTTATTAATTTAAAATTATCTTTACCTTTATTATAAGTATAGGTAGGACTAATATGCTAATTATAAAAATATACTGTTAAGATCCCAAAGAGGTAGCTATTCTCTAAGGGGCTAAGGTTGGTTCTCGGGCAGGAGTACTAGTAGGACGGGAAAGGGTTGTAGTGATAGCTTGCGCCTGTCACTAAGGGCGTTAGTATTAAAGGTGTGTATAGCACAATCAAATCAACAAGGTTGCTTATTCAGATCTAAACGATAGATTAATGAACAGGTTGAACACGCATATCTAGAGGGATATTCGAGCTCTCTATATACCCGTAGGCTTTCTTCTGTCATCACCCGTTTTTGTGCCATCATGACCTTGGTCTGATGGTACTAGCATCAGTGATGGTACTGCCATCACTGTCTTGGCGTGATGGTGTGGCTTGGCGTGATGGTACATTACGTGACCTCGGTAGTGCGGTCCCACTATGGGTTACCCCGCCATGGCCGCCGTTGGCCCTCCTTTACTGCCGCTCGTTCAGATCCTAACATATACCTAGTAAGTAATATAAGCTCCTAATTTATTATTATAAGTATTAAGACTTTTTACTTATATTTTATATATACGTAACTATCTTTAATAATACTAATCTAGATCCTAGTTTTATCTATATTATAAGTATTTATATTTATAATTTTTAGGCATTAACGCGTCTTTTAAAGCTTTTTAAACTACTTAAAAAAGGTGTCTAGCAGTTATAGTAGGTTATTAGTGCTTTTATATATTTTTATAAGTAATATATTTACCTGCTATTACATAATTTCTCTTATAATACTAAATCTAACAGCGTTAATTGCGTTATAAAAGCGTTTAAAGGCGAGGTCTTGCTCTATAAAGAGTCTCTTATTTATAGGAGGGCGCGTTAACCTGTTATTATGGCCTTATACAGCGCGATAGACACGCTGGCGCAGGTGGTTGATGCCGCGATCCTTGAGGTATGTGGCGACGTTGGGTCGCGTCAACATGCGTAGCTCCGCAACGGCGTCGCTAACACTCTAACACTCGCGAGTGTACTGGGATACCTTATTCTTGACTTTAGGCATTTTATTGCGCTTAAATTGGGCGTGATTTAACGTTGTGGAGAGGTGCTGCAGGTAGGTGGTGTCATTGAGCTAGTATTATCGTTGAGGCGTGTGGGGCCGTGCGTAGCTATCGCGTGCAATAATCGGTAGAAATCTTGGCGCCATCGCGAAATTCGCGCCCGCCCCCGCCAAACTCCCATACAAATCGTGAATTTGACTATGACGCGTTGATAACGGCCCACCATCCGTAGAATACTCGCCCGTAAGACTTGAAGCTGTATAAATACGTATATAGGGCTATACTGACGCTTTTTTTTGGTGGAGTAGTCCGACGATATGGCTACTAATCGGCCACAGAGGGCGCGTAGGGCCCCTTTGAAGCTCACAGAGCAAGCTGCCGTCGCTGGGGTACCCGTACGGGGGCGTAAGACCCAGAAGCAGACTCCATTAACGACCCGTAAGCCTACTAGGGGGCGTTTAGCGGGTAATAAAGGATTAACAGCGCGCGTACAGCGTAAGAAAGTCCGCTAAGTAGAGCAACTAACAACTAACTTATGCCTTAGCAAAAGCAGCTACAACAGCTCCTCTAGCGCACCCTACTCAAGTTACTACACAAAGTACTCCAAAAGAGCAGCCAATCGTGCTACAGTCATCGCCGCCGCCGCTACTACCTCAGCAGCCATTACAGCAGCCTGAGGGCCTTGAGCCCGCCGTCAACCCGCCCGCGTTACTAGAGAGGCCTGTTACGCCTCGCGCGCTCCCTCCTACGCTCTATCGCTCAGCTAGCATATCGTCGCTGCCGCCACAGCCTAAGTTTGACGTAGAGGTAGACTATAAGCTTATCGTTAACGGCAAGAGCGCCGTTCACCGCGCTCCAGAGCGACACGATCGCTTTATGTGGTGGCTCAATAACGTTGAGAAAGTCGTAAACGAGATGCTAGAGCAGCCGGAGGCTCGACTGAATGGGCGCGATTATGAGATTAAAAGTCGTACAGTGGGCTTTCGAGCGGGTATAAAGACACGAAAAGTCCTAATAACGCTGGCCAACTTCAGCTAGGTGGAGGAGATAAAGCTTCACAAAGCTATAGACTATCAGGTCTCTAAAACGCCTGGCGTTCGACTTGTAGAGGTGAGCGTCGAGGTGCGAGTTAGGTCCAAGGCTCTTAAGAAAGCCTTCAAGCGTAACCAATTATTCAACGAGCCATTGTCCGATATAGGTGAAGCAGCGACGCTACTACTAGAGAGGAACTCGCGTCGTTAGCAACAGCTTCTTAACGAGGCGAGAGCTATACAGCGCGTTGATAGTTTAGCGTTGGCGCAGGACTGGGAGAGACATATCCACAAGCACTGGCTCTATCGTAACAGTGAGTGTACAAACTTCGAAAATTGGTGCTGGGTAACGCCTAGCTTCGAACACTACGCTATTGCTGCTGCCGATTCGAAGTCTTGGGCGAACGCGATTGTTGCTGGCCAGGCAGAGCTCCTCGCGCCGCCAGTTACTCTTATAGACTACTGGCGGAGCCCTGCTGGCGGTGGTAACCAGTTGAAGCGTCGGAGAGGCAAGAAGAAGCGTCGCGATGACTCTGATAGCGATGAGAGCGATGACGAGAAGGAGTTTTGGCGTAACCATCGACTCCGTGAGCGTAAGAGGGAGCGGCAGAGAGCTGAGGATGAGGCTCGCTGGCGCGACGAGAGGCATGAGTTACTCAAGCTCCAGCGCGATGGGGCCCAGCTGCAGTCAAACTTGGGCGTATTTGGCCAGCCAGCCATGCCAGTGGCTCCTCAGGTAGCCAATCCGCCATATCCTGTGGCTGCTGCTTATCCTCAGGGAGCTCCTCCGTTGCAGCTACAGCAGCTACAACAGTATTACTCGCCCTTGCCAAGTCAACGTCCGCGTACGCCGGGGAGCGCTCTCGCCATCCTAGTACCGAGTTCGAGCCCTGTAAGCGGCCAGGAAGACACAAGGGCAACCATAAGGGACTTTTTTAACTGGCTAGTCGCCTAGCAGCTAAAGGAAGATCGCTACAATTATCAGCAGGCTTAAGAGGTAGCTATATTAGAGAAGTGGACTATTAAGGATCTTAAGGAGATGTCTAACGTTAGTAGAGAGCTCTACAAGATCGCGGTCAGTAAACGCTTTAAACTTAAGGATAGAGTCGTCTGGCACCTACAAAAGGACCTTAAAAAGTTTAAATAGCACTATAAAGCTGCTGCTACTGCTGCTGCTAGGCTTGTAAATATAGGTTCTAGGGGCGTAGTGGGTGGAGGAGTAGCTTGCTAAGTTAGTAGAAGACGTAGAAGTTAGACATTAGATAGGCGATTTTATTTCACTACGTCACTAGCTCGCTTAGTAGCTATAGTACATGTAAATTTCCGACTTAACAACTTTAACAGCTCTATTAATAGCTCTACGCTCTACTACCACCCCTATATCTCTCTGCGGGCCTCCAAAAGTCGCTCCTTGCTCTTTATCCTATACAGGCCATCAGCGGCGTGCTTAAAATGCTTTTTTATAAACTGATTGCAGCGACTTTCGCGGATAAAGCCCCTTAGGAAGTCGCCAAAGTTGTTAAACCACTATTATACATGGCAGTAGTTATGGCGGATCCAAGCCTTTAAGACGCCAAAGGTGAGCTTAATTAGATTAAAATCTGGCGAATACGGCGGCAGGAACCTGATAATATAGCTAGCTTCTTTAATCACCCTTACTACCTCCCAGTTCGTATGAATCGAGACATTATTGAGTACTATAACCATTGGCTTCTGGCCGTACGCCGACTAGAGCGTTAGTAAGAGCGAGTCGCGGATTTAATCGAGAAAGTCTTCGTGGCTGTAATAGCCCTCCTTTACGCCAGTACAGGGCAGGTAACCGTTAATAGTGTACGCTGGAAGAATTGCCCAGGTTTTGCCATGCCGTACGTCCTGGAAGTATCGATTTGTGAAGCCTATTGGGGCGTAGGCCTTATGTCGCCAGCCAGTCTTCTCGTTGAAGATTGACTCGTCGAGAAACACCAAATCAGCAGCAATAAATTGTCTTATACACCTGCGATAGGCCTCCCGGAGCTCCTCGTTGCGTAATATAGATATGGGTCGCAGGGCGCGCTCGCTCCACCCACGGTCCTTAATCAGCCGACTAATTGTTGATTGGTGTACTCGAACGCCTCTCTCCATCCACAGCCAATATACAATCTCGTCCTGATATATCCAGCCGCTCTGGAAAAGCTCATCGTACAGCGCTTGCTCATCGTCGGGTGATAGTTTACGCGGGCGACCGAGTACTACGCCAGGTTTGCTGGGCTTGCGGGTGCTCCTATATAGTTTTAAGTTCTGCTCGATTTTGTACACCTCTGATAGCGACATATCTACCGTATCAGCGATATCAGCATAATGCTAACCAAGTAGTAAAAAGCGATAAATATTAAGTCGACGACGTGGATTAAGGCCATGGCTCTTTGTTATAAGCTATTAAGGCAATGCTGGCGGGCGACGCGCTTGTACGGGCGTAAGGAGATAACTACTAACGCTATAGGCTTAAAACATGGACTTCTCTACTAAAAAAAGCGTTAGTATAGCCCTATACACGTATTTGCACAGCTTTAAGTCTTACGAGCGAGTATTCTACGGATGGTGGGCTGTTATTAACGCGTTATAGTCAAATTCACGATTTGTATGGGAGTTTGGCGGGGGCGCGCGAATTTCGCGATGGCGCCAAGATTTCTACCGATTATTGCACGCGATAGAGTAACGTGTCCGTGCGCGTGATGCACGGATTCGCGTGATGCACGCTCGGCCCGAAAACATGTCAAACTTCCACACCACACAACTCCACCAATATGGCTCCGATTGACGATGCGCTTGCAGAGATAGACTCGCTAGATCCCAGCGATGAACTCTGTTATACGAAAATAGCTAACGAGCATGGCGTTGAGCGCTTAACTCTATCGCGGCGGCACCGCGCAGTTACACAGTCGCACGCATTAAAGATTACCAACCAATAAAAGCTTACTCTACAACAAGAGGCAGAGCTTATTAAATACATAGAGGGACTTATAGCGCGTTACTTACTACCTATAAGAGAGATAATATAAAATTTCGTGTTAATAATAGCTAAAGAACTAGTAAGCGAGAGCTAGGTTACTTACTTTATTAACTAATATAGTATCTACCTAATCTCTTAATAGGTAGCTAGTATGGACAGTAATTACTATAACGCTAACTTAGGTAATAAATATAGCCTATATTTTAACTTCCTACGTAATAAAATTAAGGAATATAACATCGAGCCTTGTTATATATATAATATGGATAAAAAGGGCTGCTTGATTGGTATTATTAGTAGATTAAAACGGGTGTTTAGTAGATAGATGTAGGAGAAGAAGGAGGTTAGAGTATCTCTCTAAGATAGGTCTTATAAATAGATTACTATCCTAGCATGTGTATGCGCGGATGGAGCAGCCTTGCTACTAAGCCTTATCTATTAGGCGACTAATGTTAAGTCCCTACGGGTAGCTAGTCCGAAATGGGGTTAAGGTTGGTTCTCTAGCAGGAGCGATGTCGAAGACAGGAAAGGGTGTATTAATAGCTTACGCTTATTAATAGGGTGTTAGTATTAAAGTAAGGTATATTATAATTAAATTAACAAGAGCCTGAGTGAATCCAAACGATAGATTAATAAACAGGTTAAACACGAGGTGGAAGAGTCTATCCTTATGTTCCTATATACTTAGCATGCTTAACTTACTCGCTTCGAGCATGTCGAGCGCAGCCTTAGCTTTCTACATATACTTAACTTACTCGCTTCGAGCATGTCGAGCGCAGCCTTAGCTTTCTATATATACTTAACTTGCTCGCTTCGAGCGCTTTGAGCAGTTACGTGACCTGCCTATTGCTGTGCCACCATTGGCTCCCATAAGACCTTGGCCGTCTTAGAATGTTAGCCTAGTGATGCTAAATACAGATCCTAACATCATCCCCTCTTTCTGACAATTTGTCCTTAAATTACATAACCTGTCTTACTAAATAGATAAAGTTTAGTTGCCCCGCTTCTTAGTGCGCTTTACTATAATGTCTTCCGCTAAAGCCCGCGCTATCTATTGTAGTATTAAAACTTGCTATAATAGTGTTGTCTATCCTATCTCTTATAATTATTACTTACTTTCTAGCTCTAAGTGCATCGTTATGCCGTTATCTAATCCTAACGCCTATTTAAAGTATTCTAAGTGTATCCGTGCGCAAAAGCCTTGCGTAAACTTATTATAGGCATTGTTAAACAAGACTTGTAATAAGTATAAAAAGAAGGTGGATGCGAATAAGAAATTATTAGTAAAAGTGTTAATCTAACTTCTACGAAATAAGAAAATATTACAGCAGGCTAAAGAGCGTGTTAAGAAGAAGGCGCAATGCTTTATGTCTAAAATGGATGCTACTAGAGAGTTAGAAGTAGAGGTAGCGTTAGAGGACTATCCTATCGTGGCGGCCACTATTAGCTTCTCTCCTCTAATGTGGTTGATACTAGGGTTATTAGATAATTACTCTAGTATCTTGCCTACAACCGCGAGCGGCTCTTAGGTATATTCCTGTAGTATTAGTAGAGTAATTATTTGTAGTTTGCTAAGTTTTCTTTAGGTTCCTATATATTCTTGCTATGTGGGTATCCCTTTTATTTAATAAGATATGTGCGTGGCTAATCCGTGTGTTATAGTATTTATTTAACTTCGAATTCGTTTTCTTCCTCTGGTTAGTAATAGAAGGTGGTTTCGACTGGTGTCTCTAGGTCGGCTGGTTCTAATTGGTCTATATAAAATACTGGGTGTATCTTGACGTCTGGTAGTAGTTCTAATCTATAGTTAACCAGTGATATTTGCTCGGAAATGAAAAATAGTCTGACTTTAACATAATCTAGTTTCTTGTGTTTCTTCTTCTAAGTTCGAAGATTCTTTGTAAGTAAATATGCTTTATCCCCCTTCTTTAGCTAAGGTGCCGTTTTTCGTTTTCGATTTGTGTAGGAAATAGCTTGCTATTAAGCTTTCTTAAGATTCTCTTAGAGTTGTTCGTGCGTCTTTTTTATTTTTTCTACCAAACTAATAGCTTCTTCCGTTTTAATAGTCGTAGGAAACATTTAGTTAAAGAGATATAGATATCTTTCGTAGTTTGCATAGAATAGCGTGTATCCCGTTACTACCAATATCTTGTTATTATATGCTAATTATGCCATAGGTAATAGGGAAATCTAGTTATTTTTCTAGTTGTTGCAGTAGATGCGTAGGTACGTTTTAATTGTCTGATTTGTACGTTCTGTTTGTCCATCCGTCTGTGGATAATAAGCTGTTGATAGCTTCCGTTTTATTCTAATAAGTGCTATAAGCGTTGTCTAGTAATTTAAGGTAAAGAGCTTGTCTCGATTGCTAATAATTATCTTTAGTATGCCATGGTGTTGTATAAGGCGGTCCAGGATAAGGAATGCGAGTTCTTTGGCTATAGTCGTCTTCTAGCATAGTAGTAGTTCTACGTATTTAGTAAATCGACAAACAATTACTAATATAGAATTGTACTTTATTCCTGTTGCTGGGTCCTTTAATCCAGGTAGTCTTATTATAAAGTCTATAGCGATATCTTCCTATGGTGCTATTAGTATCTGGATCGCTTGCATCTCGCCATACTTAAGATGTATTACGTGCTTGTTTTGTTGGCATTCTGCGCATTTGCGGATATACTAGGTTACTACTTCTTTGATTCCTTTGAAGCTATAATTGCGCTAGATAAGTTCTATTATTTTCTTAATTCCTGGGTGTCCGTACGCAGGGTCGTCGTGGTATTATTAGATAATCTTAGTCTATTGTTTTACGGGTACCTCTCGTGTTGTCACGAGGATTTAATTAAGTTCCGCTGTTGGTCTAAGGGATCTGTCTTTATTTTGCTATAGAATAGCAGAATAGGTTTTAATCTTATCTTTTACAAGATTGCTACGCCTGCTTAGGGCGTTTGCTTGTCTGTTTTCCTTGCCTGGAGTGTACATAATCTTGAATTTATACTGCTCTATTGTTTCTGACTATCTCGCTTAACGTGGTGTTAATTCCTTGGTTATCGTGAATCGTAAGAGATTTTTATAGTTTATAAAGATTATAAGATCTAAGCAACTGTGTGCGTAGATCCTCTAATACTTTAATGCTCTAATAATTGCGTATAGTTCTTTGTCGTGTATGTTGTATTGTAATTCCGCGTCGTTGAGTTTGCATGAGTAGTAGGCAATTAGATGCTAATGCCTATCCTTTTCTTGCTTTGCACATGCTCCTAGTGCTAAGTCGCTTACGTTCGTTTCGATCCTTAGTGGTTTATTATCTTGGAAGTGCATTAGTACTAGTAGACTAATACATGCTTACCGTAGTGCCTGGAATGCTTCTTCGCATTCTATTATCTATTTAAAGGGTACGTCCTTCTTAGTAAGGTTTATGAGCGGTATTGTGATCCTTGCGTAATCCTTAATAAATTGTCGATTAAATCCACAGAATCCTAAGAATTCCTAGATATTCTTGGCTGATTGTGGTCGTGGCTAGTCTTTAACATATTTAATTTTGTCTAGGCTCACCTTAATTCCTTTAGTGTTAATAACATGTCTAAGGAATTTAAGTTCTATTTAGAAGAACTTGCACTTTTCTAGTTTAAGTTATAAGTATAATTTATTAAGTTCCTTAAGTACCATCTTAACATGTTCCACGTGGTCGTTCATATTTTCTGAGTAGATCAGAATGTCGTCTATATATATAATAATAAAGATGTTAAAGTAGTGTTGTAAGACGTTATTAATAAGCGCCTGGAATGTAGCTAGTGCGTTTGTAAGTCTAAATAGCATAACAGTGTACTTAAATAGTCCGTATCTAGATCTAAATGCTGTTTTCTATTCTTCACCTTCCTTAATTCGTATAAGGTAGTATCCATCGCGTAGGTCTAGTGAGGTAAACATCTTTACTTGTGCTAGCCTGTCTCGTAGTTCTCTAATATTTAATAACGGGTATCAGTTCTTAATCGTTATGTTATTAAGTTTTTAATAGTCTACGCAGGGTCGCAATTCGCCGCTCTTCTTAGGTATAAATATAAATAGGCTTGCCGCTAGTAACTTTAATAGTCGTATGTATTCTTTTACTAAATTCTTCTTAATAAATTCCTTTTCTTTTTAGAGTTCTTTGCCTAATTTTGCGTATAGTAGTCTAAAGGGTGGCGTCTTCCCTTCTTCTAGGTTAATCTTATAATCCTAAAGTTAGTGCTTAGGTAGGTTTGCTTTTCCTTCCTCTTCTTAAAATAGATAGCTCTATTCTATAAACTATTTAGGGATTCCGTAGGTTGTGCGTTGCTCTCTTTCCTTTGCGGGAATTGGCTTGTCTACTGCCTTGCGCTCTGTGACCTAGTGGTTCCTGCTAGCGTCTGCCAAGGGTGATTCGATCTTGAATCTTATTTGCGAGACTATGTTGTTAATAGCTTTCTTATTTACTATCGAACTCTACTAATGCGTAGGCATTACTTATAATGTATAGTTACAGCACTTAAAGGATAGCGTTCTCCTTCTTTAGTTAATTATAGGGTTGTGCTTCCTTAACTAGGGTAGTCCTAGTATTACATCGTGACTGGCTTCCTTGAGAACGTCGAGGGTAATTGTTTCCCTATATCTATAGACCTTAAGTGTTATCTTAACCTTGTACTTAATTCGTGGCGTGCCTGGCATTAGGTGTCTATTCGCGATATAGATAATATAAGCATCCTCTTTCTTGCGCTTATAGAGTCCCGCTCTAATAAGTGCCTTTTAAGAGATATAGCTTTGTTAGGCTCCTAAATCCAGCATAGCCTTTATCCATGTTCTATTAAGCCATATTAGTAGCTTAATTAATGCTTAACTATTTATAGTATTTAATTCCTTAAAGGCGTCTTCTCGCTTGAGCCTAGGTCTAAAAAAGACAATTCCTTAGTAGGTGGCTTAGTAGGCTGAAGGTTGCCGTTTTTATCCTATAGTTAGTAGTATCGTGCTATTATCTAGGTTACTTTACCGTAGCTTCTCCCTTCTTATTAGTCCATGCGCACTAGTTCTCTATAATAGTTACTAGGTCTAAATCCAAAGAGTGCTTTATCCTATTAATGCGTTACACAGTCTAGGTGTAGGCATGTCTGCCAAATCTTTAACATGTATTTATTATTAATTAATATAGTATAGGTAAGGTTCTAGGTTTTACTAAAATATAAGAAGTATTTTGCTTCTCTTTTATCCTATAGGTGCGCGTCGCATTTAGCGATTAGATAATTAAACTATTCCTATCTGCATCGTTTCTGCGGTTATAGGAAGTATCTACACTATTTAGCGTAAAAATACGTATTGCATGCGTCAGCGGTATAGAATCTCTATCTAAGGATTCCGTGATTAGGATTTTGGTAGTCTAGGTCGTACATTAGTTTGTAGCTAAGATTCTTAATAGGGTATTTCTTCTTTAGGTCCTAGTATTTATAACTGTAGTCTGCGAATTCTTATATTACTAGGCTAATTAGTTTAGTGCGTATCGTATTTAGCTTAGTTACTATAAATCTAAAATTAGTTTCACGCGGTTAATATTAATCTAAGAATTAGAATATATTATGTTCTTCCTTATCTATAAGTTTTCTTGTATTTAGATATAGTGTAGGGGCGCGTTTCTTTAGCTCCTCTTGCTCTACCTCCAATCCTTCTTCTACATCCTTATATAGCCAAGAGTTAGGCAAGTCCGTTCGCTCTAAGTCCCTATCTTAGTTATTAAGTTATTTAATAGCACTAATAATTTACTATTCTTCGTTAGTCGCGTCCGCGTCCTCGACGGTTAGTACGTTTAACTATCTAATAACCTTATTCTTAGATCTGCAGTTCCTAGCTATGTGGCCTAGTTTGCCACACGTAAAACAAGTGCGTGTCTTGGTCCCCTGTTGTCGTCAGGTTCCATCTAAGATACGTCTTTGGTTAGGCTTCTTACGATAGCCTAGAGACTTTCCTGTTCCTTTTCTAATTGCATTAATTTGGTTATGGTACTGAATTCCTTCCATTAGCTGAGGTCCGTAGTTGTCTTGTCTCAGCCTAGAAGTCTATTAATTGCGATAATTATCGTGGCTTAAGGGTGGTCTATAGCCTTATTGTCCTAACTAGTTCTATTATATATTGCATTTTAGTTCGTACCATTCCTTATTAATCTTAATAGCTTCCTTTAACAGTGCTTCTAGTGTATCTATCTTTACTCCGCTACGCAGTAGTTCTTCGCGTAGGTTAGGCTTAAGTCCTTAATAGTATATAGTTATAAGAGTTACTTCGTTCTAATAGATTTAATTAGCGTGTCTGCGGAATTTAAAGTCATATTTAATAGCTAAGCAGACTTACTTAAGTTACTAGATAGCTCTTTTAGCAATAGCCTCCTAATTAGCTACTCTAAAGTACTATTTAACTTTCTTGCAGAACTCGTCGTAGTCTTCTATAATTTTATTAATAGTATCTCCTTCCGAGTTCTCCTTAGCTAGGTATTAGTTAAGATACGGTCGAATTTATGCAAGGGCTGGTCCTTTCATGTAAGATACCGCAAAAATAGTCTTATTAGCTTTATTCTATTCCTTCTTCGTTTCGTGGAAGTAGAGGTTAAGCTGCAGGATCTATAGTTCTATATATTTATAGTCTCCGTAAAAGAGATTAGGTTTAGCGTAAAGGCTTCCCTTAATATAGGTAATAGTAGCATCGTTGTTATTATTATCTAAAGTATTCCTTAGAATAACATCTAGTATATTAGAAAGGGTCTCGTATTTGCTTATGTTAGGGTGTTCAAGATATTAAGTCCCTATAGGTAGCTAGTCTAAAATAGGGTTAAGGTTAGTTCTCTAGCAGGAGCAATATTAAAGATAAAAAAAAGTGTATTAATAGCTCGCGCTTATTAATAGGGTGTTAGTATTAAAGTAAAGTATGTTATAATTAAATTAACAAGAGCCTAAGTGAATCTAAACGATAGATTAATAAACAGGTTAAACACAAGGTGGAAGAGTCCATCCTTATATTCCTATATACTTAGCATGCTTAACTTGCTCGCTTTAAGCATGTTAAGCGCAGCCTTAGCTTTCTGCATATGCTTGACTTGCTTACTTCAAGCATGTCGAGCGCAGCCTTGGCTTTCTACATATGCTTGACTTGCTCGCTTCGAGCGCTTCGAGCAGTCACGTGACCTGCCCATTGCTGTGCCACCATTGGCTCCCATAAGACCTTGGCCGTCTCAGAATGTTAGCCTGGTGATGCTAAATACAGATCCTAACAACTAACAAGGCTATATAATTAAGCTAGGTTAAAGATATTAAAATAGGAAAGCATGGCGTGTACATTATCTTATTATTATTAGGCTAAATAAATAATAATATTAGTCTTGCCTAGCTTAAGCAGGTGTTTAATCGCTATATAAAGGTAAAAGCTTAATAATCTTACTAGCTACTTATCCTTAATAGCTATAGATCTTACGTTACTATAAATTTTATTAATTACTATAATAGGAATAAAATCCTCTTAGCTATACTTCCCCCTTATTTAACGTATACGCTTTAGCTACTTAATATAGTGCTCTTTAAGCTTCTCTTATTAGCGTACTTAACTAAGCTTACAACCTACCTCTAAAAGAGCTAAGGTCTAGTCTTAATTAAGAAAGGTAACTTCTTCCCCCTTTTCTAAAAGGCGTAGATAAGCTCCTTTAAGAAGGAGATAATACTTAAGTCTTTTAAAATAACTAGTATATCACCATTTAATCTAGAGGTTATACTTAAAAGGTTCACCGATACTACCCTAGATAAGCAGGTATCGCGAGAGAGCTCTACGTCAGTACTTAGCGGATCTGACTGGCGTAAACTAGATCGCCTTGTATAATCTATAGTAGAGGACTAAAGTAATAAGGACGCGCAGAAGCTTAGTTGCTTACTTTACTATATCTTTATTTAAAATAAGCTCCTTTGCTATAAAATTAACGGGCTAAAGGAGGCGCTATTAGTTAGGAAGAAGTATAAGAAGAAGAGTAAGCCTCTTAACTTTTAGTAATATTAAGAATACTATAGAGGGATAGTTTTTTAGTTACTAAGGAAGGTTAGGGAGGCGCGTGTACGTTAGTCTATAAAGAAGTAAGAGGAGAGGGAGCAGAGACTTTAAAAAGCTAAGATAGCTAAGTTAAGAAAGGCAGCTAAGCTATGCAAGGAAAAAATTGCAGAGGAGAAGCGTGTGGCGCGGGAGGCAGCCAAGGTAGCCAGGGAGAAGGAGAGGGCTGAGAAGGCAGCAGAGCGCGCCCGCGAAAGGAAGGCTTGTGACGCCGCAAAAGCTCTACAATCTGCCCAAAAGGGTAAGAGAAAGGCATCGCAGCCATCCACACAGAGCAACAAGCGTCAGAAACGTGTGGTTGACGCTGTAGTTACTGCAGACGCCTCAGGTGCCGCATCAGCAGCTCCAACCAAGACTACGCGGCGCGGCCGCAACGTTAAGCTTCCAAGTAGATATCAGTAGCGCAGGTTGATCGCAAGCATCAATAGAGCACGCCACTAAAAAATCTCGCAATATTCGCTACTATACGTGGCTCTATAGCCTCATTTCTCGTAGAGCTGCTATGGTGTTGTGCGTGCATCACGCGAATCCGTGCATCACGCGCACGGACACGTTACGGCCTTTCTCGGAGAGAAATCGAACTCGACTATTTGGGCCGAGTACACGGGAGCGATTCGGAGAATATGCAGTGCAGCTGGAAAACGGAAGAGGCAAGAGTATTTGATTGCTGGTCGTCCAGATTCCTGTGAAGCGCTAACCGAAAACGATTTAGCGGCAAAACAAGGTAGTGAACGGCTTTTGCCCGCATACCCTGCCCTGCATACAGCAGTCGCGGGCATACTTGAGAAAGTCGAAAACAGTAAAACCATTATAACTTTATGAAATGTCTCAATGTGATTTCTGCTCATTATCGTGCAGCCAATTGCTTGTATTGTGCTAGCTGAAGCTTGGGGTGAGCAAGTTTGAGCATGTATGCCATACAGTCTCAATGCGCCGCGCTCCTGTCATTTCTCCACGTACCATAGATATGAGCCTAGAATTTGATGCGGGACGTTATTTCTCGCTACCGGTCTGACACCTACAGTGGCACCAATATCGTTTTACACCCGTGGACGGAGTTTCCAGCTACTGCCTTCTCCACTTAGGCTCGCAACACAGCAGCCATGGGACAAATGCAAAATATGAGTCACGAGAGCTCGGGTTCTATGGCGGCCAAAGACTCCAGTGGCACGAGCATGGCGATGGGCATGGCGAGCACCTTCTCGACATCGACACGAGCCACGCTATTCTTCGCGAATTGGACGACAGACACGCCTGCCAAATACTTCGGTACACTCATCTTTCTATTCGCGGTCACCCTCTTAAACCGCTTCTTAGGTGCATGGAGAAGCCAACTCGGTCACAAATGGGCGAACGATGCTGCTGAAGCAAGACGGAAGCTGGAGCAACGGCGCGAATACCGACGCAGTCTCAATCGAGCAAACCTGGAGTACCAGTCTCCAGATTGCTTGGAGGGAGACTCTGATGATACAGATACAGAAAAAGCGCCATTGTCGCCTTACCCGCCCGGATTAGACGTCGAGGCAGCCGAGAAGAAGCGAAACGACACACCTACGTGGATGATGGTCTTTGGAGGGCGCTGGCAGGCGGGTAATCCATGGCGGGTGAACATCGACCTTCCACGTGCGTTTCTGGAAGGTGTGAGGGCACTGATTGGGTATCTGCTGTAAGTTCCAAGACACTTCAATCCTGACTTGTCACTAACTGTCCTAGGATGCTCGCAGTAATGACTTTCAATCTCGGGTTCCTTCTAGTAGTTATACTTGGCATCATCATAGGCGAGCTTCTTCTGGGGCGGTTCATATCCGGCACTGGCTGGGAGGAAGGTGGTTGCCATGACGGATGAGAAATACGGGATGACGTCCACCTCTACGGAGCCAATCGGCTTCGAAAATTATAGTGGTTCCTATTCGATCGTATCAATCGAGACCGCTGGGCGAAATGTTGAAGGGTATGGCGACGTCAGTTAAACGAACCCATGAAGACTATATTTGGCTAACAGGTTCCACTCAGATCTTCTGAAAGATGATGAGCTCGAACAATCCGGAAAAAATATAACTTTCAGAATTCAATACCTCCCTCTTGTTTTTAACGCAAACTATTCGGGCCACTCACTTGCTCCTTGTATATTTTGAAGTCACCCGTCGTCGTGCATACAACGCACACCAACAACGAAATATACTTCCCATGGACAGCACTTAGCAGTAGCTATTTCTTGTCTTCGCTAAGTCTGCCATCCAAAGGACTCTCATCACTCACATCCCCTATATTTTTGCGCGCGTTGATTGATCTTCATGAATCCGTTAAAATACCCACCCCATCAACAGACGAGATCACACCTAGAGTGAAGAAAGTACCTTCTTCAGCAAATATCTCTGCTCCCACGATTAAATGGTCAATCTTCTCGATCTGCAGCTTCTTCCCTGATCCTTCGTGGTCGGAAAAACTTCACCCGACCCCCTTTGCATCGGCTATCACTTTCAAATCACCTTTCAATCTCGCCTCAAACATCTTCCCGGCTTACGACCCCCCGCGTGGCGCTGTAAGCATGTCCACGAGGTCGACTTCGCCGCACATGCGATTATGAGCGGCGAGGTTGCACTAACCATGCTACGCCGCAGTTACCCTCGCACCCTCATTACCTCCCTCATCCACGCATTCCTTACTACGTCACAAACTACCACCTGCACTCCAAACTTTGTTTCAAATACCACAGCCATGGATCACATTCTAACCCTCGCTACCGAGGAAGTCAAGAAGATAGCGGCCACAGCCGACGAGCCGCTCCGTCGCAAAATGATAGACACCCTCCGTGATCTGCTGTACATGCTCGAGACACCCGAGGAAACCATGCAGCGGCTCATGTTCATGATTAGATGCCTCCCCTACTCTGTATACCTGACCCTTACACAAAGTTCAGAATCTTACTATAGCGTCTATCCGCGTGAGTCTCAATTTGGGCGTGTTTAACATATTGTCTGAGAGCGATGGACCTCTTTCCCTGCAAGACCTCACGGCGCGCACGGGAGCTGATCCAGTACTTTTAGGTAAGTGTGCGAGTATTATAGAGTGTGTTTTATTTGTGCTAAGGTGGTGGGCGCAAAGGTCGTTTTCTCCGCCACCAGGCGTCCCTCGGATATATCAAAGAAACTGCCAAAGACGAGTTCACCGCTAATCACACCACGCGAAACCTCTCCGTCTCAAACATCCAAGCGGGGTTGATCTTCTGGTGCTTTACTCTCCCGCATCGGAACCCCCAAGTCTATACTATATAGTAGATACTAATCCTATACGATTTACCATGATACAGCAACGACATCCTCGGCCCCAGCTTCCAAGCCATCCCATCTTTCCTCGCAGAAAGGAAGTACAAAAACCCAACGGAGCTTCTTGACACGCCGTTTCACAAAGCGTGGAAAACGGTCGACTCGATGTATACGTGGCTGGACAAGCGGCCGCGGGAAACAGCGGTGTTTAATCAGTTTATGCACGCGCAGCGGTCGAGTGTGAAGAATTGTTTCTCTTTCCTCGCTCTGTACGAGGAGTGTAGAGACTGGTCGTCTGGACGGGGGGCCGTCTTTGTGGATGTGGGCGGCGGCACGGGACAGCAGTGTAAAGCGCTTAGGGAGAAGTTTCCGGATCTACCGGGGAAGGTCGTGTTGCAGGATCTTCCGACTATGGTGGCGAAAGCGGAGGCGCTAGAGGGGGTTGAGGCTATGGCTTATGATTTTTTCACGCCGCAGCCGATAAAGGGTGAGTAGTTCTAAGCCTGCTCGGTGGCTTTCGTGCGGAGCGTCCTGGAAGTATTTGTGTGAGCTAACACTCCCTAGGCGCGAAATACTACTACCTCCGCGCCATCCTGCACGACCATGCTGACGACAAGTGTCTCGAGATCCTGGCCAACATCGCCGATGCCATGACGGACGAGTCGACCTTGTTAATCGACGACATCGTGGTCCCGAACCAGAATGTCAGCTGGTACGTCACGCAAACGGATCTTGCCATGATGGTCCAGTTCTCGGCGACAGATCGTACAGAAGAGCAGTGGAAAGAGTTGCTGGCCAAGGCGGGGTTGGAGGTGCAGAAGGTGACGACGTACACGCATGCGTGGCAGCTGAGCGTTATTGCGGCTACGAAGGCGAAGTGAGCAGGCTGTCTGGGAAAGAACGGGCATACTGCTCAGGCTGTACGCATGTTTCGCCGCGATTTCGAACGCATTCGCATCCCCGACACTCTTTGACTGCGACTCGAAGCTATGATCTTCGTAGTTCCGCAACCTATACATCCCATACGAACGCCCCACCGGAGTATCGACTTACAGCTTCGTCTCCCTCCCCTCCTCACCAAGTACATCCCCCCTCTCCCTAACCCTCACATCCCTCGGTCCCTCTTTCTTGAACTTTGTGGTAATAACCCACCTCCCCACCACCCTACTCCCCCTCACACCCACCTCTTCCAACTCTGCCCCCGCAGAATCTAGTTTCAACACCGCAATCCCTTCTTCCAACTCCCTCCCCACCTTCCCCTGCTCCTTCTCTCCATACAGCCCACCCAGCACCACAGGACTAATAACCGCCTTGCCAACCGCGCCGTCGTCCTCGGCCAAAAACCCCATTAGGCTATCTCGCTCCCGCTGGAGTTCCTCAACGGCAGGGATAGGCAAAGATGAAGACGTTACAGTGCGTGACAGATAGTGCGAAAGATGCCAAGTGAGGAAATACTGCGGCGGAAAAAGAATAATGCGGTTCTGCGCCGCTAGCTCGAGCCATTTATTCGGGGGCAGGAAGCGTGCGGCTGTGTGCTCGATGCCGCCGTCGTGTGTGGGGTGCGGGATTACGATGTCGGGGCCCCCTTCCAGATCCTCCCCGTCCATCACCGATGCCTCTCCTGAACTTATAGGCTTTGGCTTTGAGTTGGTAGGGGGTGAAGCGGAGTTCAGAGGGAGGAAGTAGAGGTACATCTGCGTGGAAAAGCGCTTCTTCACATTCGCAGGGGTGATCCAGCGCGTGAACGGGATGAGCGCGTCTACATCGGCTTGACAGCCCCATTTCTTGAGTAGATCTGGGAATAAGGTCGTGCCAGCGTGGACTGCGCGGCGGCCTTTCTCGCGCTCGGCCTCGCTAATTTCGGTGAAGAGTCTACCATTCTTCTTGGCTAAAAGAATCCCGCTTTCTTCAAAGGTCTCACGGATGGCTGCGAGTTTGTAAGCGGAATGGTGCGGATCCGTGTCTGTAATAGGGGGTGTAGGGCCGTCGTGCTCGGGTGAGAGGGCGCCGCCGGGGAAGACATGTGCTGGTATCTCCGTCAACTTTGTTCGATCAAAGATAATTCTGCTTGAGCGGGGTGGTTTGAGGTATATGTACCAGATGAAAAGGCGCTGGCTGTCCGCACGCGGTGCAGCAGTAAGACTTGGTTTGTGGGCGATACGAGTACGACACTGTATATTTGTGAGAAGACGGACGACACCCGTATATAGTGGTTGATACTTACGAAGAGCTAGGTATCGGCACAGGAAGCGTCCTCGGTGCCTTATTCAAGGGCGTGTGGTCTGCCGCACTGGACATATTTGTTTGCTGGGCGGATCTGTATTCTTTTGCTCGTTCCAAAGTCCCGTTGATGGATATATTTTCGGCGGCTTCTGTTTGCTGGGAGGATTTATACTCCTTCACCCGATCCAACGTCTTCTTGATGAGCTTCTTCTCGGCTATCACCTTAGGTATAACTGCGTAGCGCTGCGGCGCATATACGTGTAGCGTTCTATTTGCCTCTACAGGTGGACGCAACTGCGCATGTACTTCCTGACGTGAAGCTCTGCTTGCCAACGGGACTGCGTGAAACCAATTGCTACCAATGGTCCTGGCGCAATGAATATCAGGACTGTAGAGAGAATGCGGTCGCCGCACGACCATGGCGAGTCATATGAAGATTCTATGCGAATCCCGGGTGCGCCATCGACGTGATGGTAACCTAGTTTAGCGGGGAAGATGCCGAGGTTGGATCTATCGCGTGCAATAATCGGTAGAAATCTTGGCGCCATCGCGAAATTCGCGCGCCCCCGCCAAACTCCCATACAAATCGTGAATTTGACTATGACGCGTTAATAACAGCCCACTATCCGTAGAATACTTGCTTATAAGACTTAAAGCTGTGCAAATACGTGTATAGGGCTATACTAACGCTTTTTTTAGTAGAGAAGTCCATGTTTTAAGCCCATAGCGTTAGTAGTTATCCCCTTACGCCCGCACAAGCGCGTCGCCCGCCAGCATTACCTTAACAGCTTATAACAAAGAGCCATGGCCTTAATCCACGTCGTCGACTTAATATTTATCGCTTTTTACTACTTAGTTGGCATCATGCCGATATCGCTAATACGGTAGATGTGTCGCTGTCGGAGGTGTACAAAATCGAGCAGAACTTGAAGCTATATAGGAGCACCCGCAAGCCCAGCAAACCTGGCGTAGTACTCGGTCGCCCGCGTAAACTATCACCCGACGATGAGCAAGCGCTGTACGATGAGCTTTTCCAGAGCGGCTAGATATATCAGGACAAGATTGTATATTGGCTGTGGATGGAGAGAGGCGTTCGAGTACACCAATCAACAATTAGTCGGCTGATTAAGGACCGTGGGTGGAGCGAGCGCGCCCTGCGACCCATATCTATATTACGCAACAAGGAGCTCCGGGAGGCCTATCGCAGGTGTATAAGACAATTTATTACTACTAATTTAGTGTTTCTCGACGAGTCAATCTTCAACGAGAAGACTGGCTGGCGACATAAGGCCTACGCCCCAATAGGCTTCACAAATCGATACTTCCAGGACGTACAGCATGGCAAAACCTGGGCAATTCTTCCAGCGTACACTATTAACGGTTACCTGCCCTGTACTAGCGTAAAGGAGGGCTATTACAGCCACGAAGACTTTCTCAATTAGATCCGCGACTCGCTCTTACTAACGCTCCAGTCGGCGTACAGCCAGAAGCCAATAGTTATAGTACTCGATAATGTCTCAATTCATACGAACTAGGAGGTAGTAAGGGTGATTAAAGAAGCTAGCCATATTGTCAGGTTCCTACCACCGTATTCGCCAGATTTTAATCCAATTGAGCTCACCTTTGGCGTCTTAAAGGCTTAGATCCGCCGTAACTACTACCATGTACGATAGCGGTTTAACAACTTTAGCAACTTCCTAAGGGGCTCTATCCGCGAAAGTCGCTGCAATCAGTTTGCAAAAAAGCATTTTAAGCACGCCGCTAATGGCCTGTATAAGATAGAAAGCAAGGAGCGACTTTTGGAGGCCCGCAGAGAGATGTGGGGGTAGTAGTAGAGCGTAGAGCTATTAATAGAGCTGTTAAAGTTGTCAAGTCGGAAATTTACATGTACTATAGCTACTAAGCGAGCTAGTGACGTAGTAAAACAAAATCGCCTATCTAATATCCAACTTCTGCGTCTTCTACCAACTTAGCAAGCTACTCCTCCACCCACTACGCCCCCAGAACCTATATTTACGAGCCTAGCAGCAGCAGCAGCAGCAGCTTTACAGTACTATTTAAACTTTTTAAGGTCCTCTTATAGGTGCCAGACAACTCCATCCTTAAGTTTAAAGCGTTCACTAACCGCGATCTTATAGAGCTCTCCGCTAACGTTAGACATCTCCTTGAGATCCTTAATAGTCCACTTCTCCAATATGGCTACCTCTTAAGCCTACTAATAATCGTAGCGATCTTCCTCTAGCTACTAGGTAACTAGCCAGTTGAAAAAGTCCCTCACGGTTGCCCTTATGTCTTCCTGGCCGCTTACAGGGCTCGAACTCGGTACTGGGATGGCGAGAGCGCTCCCCGGCGTACGCGGACGTTGACTTGGCAAGGGCGAGTAATACTGTTGTAGCTGCTGTAGCTGCAACGGAGGAGCTCCCTGAGGATAAGCAGCAGCCACAGGATATGGCGGATTGGCTACCTGAGGAGCCACTGGCATGGCTGGCTGGCCAAATACGCCCAAGTTTGACTGCAGCTGGGCCCCATCGCGCTGGAGCTTGAGTAACTCATGCCTCTCGTCGCGCCAGCGAGCCTCATCCTCAGCTCTCTGCCGCTCCCTCTTGCGCTCACGGAGTCGATGGTTACGCCAAAACTCCTTCTCGTCATCGCTCTCATCGCTATCAGAGTCATCGCGACGCTTCTTCTTGCCTCTCCGACGCTTCAACTGGTTACCACCGCCAGCAGGGCTCCGCCAGTAGTCTATAAGAGTAACTGGCGGCGCGAGGAGCTCTGCCTGGCCAGCAACAATCGCGTTCGCCCAAGACTTCGAATCGGCAGCAGCAATAGCGTAGTGTTCGAAGCTAGGCGTTACCCAGCACCAATTTTCGAAGTTTGTACACTCACTGTTACGACAGAGCCAGTGCTTGTGGATATGTCTCTCCCAGTCCTGCGCCGACGCTAAACTATCAACGCGCTGTATAGCTCTCGCCTCGTTAAGAAGCTGTTGCTAACGACGCGAGTTCCTCTCTGGTAGTGGCGTCGCTGCTTCACCTATATCGGACGATGGCTCGTTGAACGATTGGTTACGCTTAAAGGCTTTCTCAAGAGCCCTAGACCTAACTCGCACCTCGACGCTCACCTCTACAAGTCGAACGCCAGGCGTTTTAGAGACCTAATAGTCCATGGCTTTGTGAAGCTTTATCTCCTCCACCTGGCTGAAGTCGGCCAGCGTTATCAGGACTTTTCGTGTCTTTATACCCGCTCGAAAGCCCACTGTACGACTCTCAATCTCATAATCGCGCCCATTCAGTCGAGCCTCCGGCTGCTCTAGCATCTCGTTTACAACTTTCTCAACGTCATCAAGCCACCACATAAAGCGATCGTGTCGCTCTAGAGCGCGGTAAACAGCGCTCTTGCCGTTAACGATAAGCTTATAGTCCACCTCTACGTCAAACTCAGGCTGTGGCGGCAGCGACGATATACTAGCTAAGCGATAGAGCGTAAGAGGGAGCGCGCAAGGCGTGACAGGCCTCTCCAGCAACGCGGGCGGGTCAACGGCGGGCTCAAGGCCCTCAGGCTACTGTAATAGCTACTGAGGCAGTAGCGGCGGCGGCGATAACTATAGCACGATTGGCTACTCTTCTAGAGTACTTTATGTAGTAACTTAAGTAGGGTGCGCTAGAGGAGCTGTTATAGCTGCTTTTACTAAGGCATAAGTTAGTCGTCAGTTACTCTACCTAGCGGACTTTCTTACGCTGTACGCGCGCCGTTAATCCTTTATTACCCGCTAAACGCCCCCCAGTAGGCTTACGGGTCGTTAATAGAGTCTGCTTCTGGGTCTTACGCCCCCGTACGGGTACCCCAGCGACGGCAGCTTGCTCTGTGAGCTTCAAAGGGGCCCTACGCGCCCTCTGTGGCCGATCAGCAGCCATATCGTCGGACTACTCCACCAAAAAAAAGCGTCAGTATAGCCCTATATACGTATTTATACAGCTTCAAGTCTTACGGGCGAGTATTCTACGGATGGTGGGCCGTTATCAACGCGTCATAGTCAAATTCACGATTTGTATGGGAGTTTGGCGGGGGCGGGCGCGAATTTCGCGATGGCGCCAAGATTTCTACCGATTATTGCACGCGATAGATGTCGCTCCCGAGCCGGCATCTCGTATAAAGCTAAAAGTTGGCTATTGTATTACCCATCCTAGGGTAGCACATAGTCACTTAAAGCGCGAGGTTAGTTATTATATTACTTATGCTAGGGTAATACGCTGGCTACGATATCTAGTCCTTATAGCCAACTTTTAGGTTTACGTGAGAGCTGGCGCCTGGAGACCGACTAACCTTCCTTCGTCGCGCAACAAGCATCGCTGGCAGAGTCATTTTCTCATAATATCATGTTTGGAAAGAAAATCATTCATGGTATCATTGCTTTTGTAGTACCTTTAAACATAAGCCATCAGTCATCTCCGTATACCGGTAATCCACCAACGCCACTCCAGATGCATGCTTTTAGACTCGTCTATGAATAAAGCTTCTTGTCGAAGCTGTGCAGACCGTGAACGTTACCCTCAGCTTGTGCACTTGCAGTCCTGAGCTCGAACCTCACGGTGCCGTTCACGACACCCTCCTGCAGCTCCTTCAGGCTCTTTACGCCAATATCTTGGAGCGAGTGCTGCACGCCAGCCATGAGATATGGCACAAATTTAGTGATGGACCCACGGTCACGGACCGAGCCAGACACACCCTGCGCAACTAGAACGCGGTCACCCTCGGAGAAGTACCGCGCGGTTCCAGCGTTCTGGGCCTTCGCATCCTTGCTACCAGCGCCGGCCTTCTTGTCCTCCATCGCGTCGATGCTTCCCATACCGCGGTATGCTTTAACGAGCTGGCCGTCGTTGCTGACGTAGTACTGGCCTGGCGACTCGGTCGTACCAGCGAGCAGACCCCCCATCATCACAGTTGTCGCGCCAAGTGCAAGACCCTTGACGATGTGGCCAACGTTTTGAATACCACCATCAGCAATGCATGGGACGCCAAATCGTCGCGCGAACTGAGTGACGTTGTATACCGAAGTTGCTTGGGGACGTCCTACGGCCATGACCTCTTGGGTAATGCAAGCACTTCCGCTTCCCATACCGATACGGAGACCGTCAGCGCCGGCGGCAATAAGGGAAGCAGCCTGTTCACGGGTGACGACGTTTCCGGCGATCACGTCGAGACCCGGGTATTTCTCCTTGATGTACTTGACCATTTCGATCATGTACATCGAGTTACCCTGACTGCTGTCGAGCACCACAATATCAAGACCCGCTTCTACAAGTTTCTGAAGGCGGTTCTTGTCGTCTGGACGGGTGCCGATGGCAGCGGCAGCGATGAGCTGCTTCGAGTGGGGAAGCTTCGAGGCAAGGGGGTAGTGGAGGTTCTTCATCAAGTCGGAGCGGGAAAGCAAGGAGACGAGGTTGAAATCTTCGTCCACGATGGGGAGTTTGCCCTTCTTCGACTTGCTGAGAATGTCGTTGGCCTGGCGCAAATCAATGCCCAGGTTCGCGGTAACGAGGTCAGTGGACATGACGGCGGAGACCGGGTCGTCCAAGTTGTCATGAAACTGTACGTCTCGAGGCGTGATGATACCAACAAGCTTTGACCGGAGCTTTCCGTTCTCTGTGGATTTTATCAGCAACTGATTGTGCTAACATGGCATATACGAAGAAGGGCAGTGTTGCGCGGTCAGGTAAATCAAGTTTCCACAGTTGGCGGAACCGTTGCGGATGAACGAAAGTTATAAATAAAAAGTGAATCATCATATGCGAGGGAAAGTATAACAGGAGGAGACTTACCAGTGACGGGGAAGCCGCCGAAACCCCACGACTCCCTCAGAGCCTTTGCCTCGCGCACCGTAGTCTTAGGAGAGATGACGACGGGGTCAAGAATAAAACCGTTCTCGAATCGCTTGACCTTGCGCACCATCTCGGCTTGGTCTTCTTGCGAGCAGTTGTGGTGGATTATGCCCAAGCCGCCCAAGAGAGCGATGTGGATGGCCATGTTATGTTCCGTCACGGTGTCCATGGGCGAGGAGACGAAGGGCGTCTTGAGGGTGATTCGCTTGGTGATTGGTGTATCGAGGGTGACTTCGGAGGCAGGGAAGCCGATGTAGCCAGGGAGCATGAGGAAATCGTTGTAAGTGAGGCCGCCATTGCGCTTGGAGTCAATTAGTGTCTTGACGTCGATTCCGTCACGCTCGGGGTACTCGTTCTTGAGCACCTCGAGCGCCTTGGAGAAATCCAAAACGTCAGCCGCGCCGTTGGGCATGGCGTCACCGTTGGTGAGGGGCATAATAACGAATAAAAGGCTTCTTGAGAACCAAGAAGTGCAAGTAGGAGAAAGACTAGAGGAAATAGACCGTAGCTCGTGTATCTATGGCCGGGCAAAAGCGAGGGCTTTTCCCAAGAGAAAGAAGAAAAGAAAAGAGGCGGGCGCCCGCGCACTTTTTTTCTGTGGGGAGGAGCGCGGGAGTGCGCTAAGATAAGACGAAAGCGTCACGTGTTCGTTATCTTAGCGTGCTTTTCCGGGCCCGTTCGTTTGCGTTCAGGTACAACATCTAAACTTTGATTGCGAAGGTAGAGGAGTACAGCCAGGATTCAGCTTCACGCGGGAGGCACTCACTGACTTTGGGCGCTCTGCAGCGACGCGAACGACAGCGGCATCGCGTGTGTTTGAATCGCAAGTGCGGGAGCTTGCAGTCTGGATGTAGGTAGACGGAGGTGTGCGCGGATAGCTAAAAGTTGGCCATATAAGACTATGTTTGTAATTGATATTTAGCTATTGTATTGTCTATCCTGAGGTGACTTACTGCTTTGAACAAGCAATAGACCATACCCTTAAAGCCCACTTCTACCTTTTACGCGAGAGGTATGCGCGGATAGTCGCGGCACAGTAAAGTGGGTGAGCCGGACATGCTTGGGATCGACAGTGGACGTGGAAGTGGGAGTGGACAAAACACCAAGGTACAGCAACCGGAAAGGCAAAAAACTGGATCCGACGGAAGAGACGAACAGCAAAATCGTGCGCTCAGTGGCCTGTTTTCGCGCCGACTGATGTGTGACGGAGGGCGAGTGGGTGGGGAGTCGACGAGAACTGCTGCTTGGTCGTGGGTGTTGCTACGGGCAACGGCCAGACCCCAGCGCGGTAAACAAGCACTTCAGTGCTGGGAGTGCCCAATTCCAGCCTCCACGCTGCCGCAGCGTTCCCAGCCACAAGCTGCAATTTTCGCATTCCTCATTACTTTCTTTGGCCGTGCAGAGCGAGCGCTTTGCGGCGGACCTGGTCTATCGACCCTTTAGACGCATTAATTGCGCAGCGCAGGCCTACTTGTGCGGGCAGGCGCCTCCATCCGACTTGTAATATCACGGCCGCGAGAACGGCCTTCAATCGACCGCGACCTACGCATTCGACTCCCAGCGCTGTGCGACGCATGCCTCCTCGCCATATTCTTGACATCTGCTCCCGACATATGCGCTCGCCATGAGCCACTCCTACTCGCCGCGCACCCGCCTCGGCCACAAGGCCGCCTCGCCCTCGCCCCTCCGCCAGACATCCACAGCCTCCAATGGCTCCTCAACATATTCGGGCGACTCGAATCGATACCCGCCCAGCCGATCGAGCACCCTCTCCAGCAATGGGTCCACGACATTTCAGCCGGTGACGCTGGGGCACCGCCGGGGCAAGAGTGAAGGGACGACACTCACTCGGTCGCAAACTGACTACTTCATCATCCCAGAGAAAGAGAGCAAACCAAGTGACACTTATGCAAGCATGCGAAAGGCTCTTCGTCCGCTGCAACAGGTTCCGCAGACGCTACCCAGCCCGCCGAGTCCACAGAGCCCGCAGAGCTCTCCAATACCTGAGAAGCCTGCTCGTGCGACAAACAGTCCCACGCGCCCACATACACATACACGGGCACAAAGCGTCGATCCCTCCCGCTTGAACTCGTTCGATGGCTCCACATCACCTCCTGCCAAACCGCGTCCGCTGTCTATAGCCATCTCGCGCTCCGACTCGATACGCGCACCGACCCGCGATCACTCGGCCCGCCCACTGAGCACCGCCCATCTCGACCGACCAGAGTTGCAGCGATTCCAGAAATCATCTACCGGGCACCTCCGCACACTGTCGAAATTCGCCGAGACGGCTTCAGAAGATGATTTTACGATCAAGTCACCAGAGCAGGAGGTGGTGGGCTTGCACGGGCGAAGAAGGCTGCAGCGAACCGACTCTGCGCGCGGGAAGAAGGCAACATCGAGCTGGGCGAGCCGGAACTGGATGGATCAGCAAAGGCAGTTCTTGCAAGCATACGAATATCTCTGCCACATCGGAGAGGCCAAGGAGTGGATCGAGGACATCATCCACAAGGACATCCCGCCAGTCGTCGAAATGGAAGAAGCGCTGAGGGACGGTGTGACTTTGGCCGAGGTCGTCCAGTCGATACAAGGTCGCGCACTCCGCATATTCCGCGATCCGAAACTGCAATGGCGGCATTCGAACAACTACGCCCACTTCTTCAAGTTCCTCGCGGACGTGGAACTACCGGACCTTTTTCGATTCGAGCTTGTCGACCTATACGAGAAGAAAAACATTCCCAAAGTCATCTACTGCATCCATGCCTTGTCATGGCTGCTGTTCAGGAAGGGCATGGTCGACTTCCGCATTGGCAATCTCGTAGGTAAACTTCAGTTTGAGGACCACGAACTGGAAGCCATGCAGAAAGGTCTGGACAAGGCTGGGGTTAGCATGCCCAACTTCTCTGGCATGTCGGCAAAGTTCGAAGTCGAGCCTGAGCCCGAACCGGAGCCAGTGGAGTCAGAGGAAGACCGGATCGACCGCGAGCTCTCGGAGAATGAGACCGTCATAGTAGATCTACAGGCTCAGGTCAGAGGCGCCATCGTGCGGATACGGCTCGGCAACATGATGCAGCATCTCTGGGACAACGAAGAACTCATCGTCGACCTGCAGTCGCGCATTCGAGGAGATTGGGCCCGACAGATTACTTACTACCGCCTGGATATGCGTCGTTTTGCCGTCAGCCTCCAAAGTGCCGCGCGTGGATTCCTCTTTCGCTCACGGTTACGTGGCGAGGAGGAGTACTGGCGTGATAAGCAACCGCAGATTCTCAAAGTGCAAAATCTGTTCCGCGGACGCAAAGCTAGAGCAGAAGTCCAGTTTATGAAGTCGAAGATACTGCAACACGAAAACGGCATTCGCGAATTCCAGGCTGCTATCCGTGGTGCACTGCAGCGAATGCGGGTTGGCGACCGATATGAACAGACGCGTGAAGCCGAGCCGACGGTCCTACATATACAGTCGATGATCCGGGGCGCCTTGGTTCGACACCAAGTCGACCGAGACTATGCGGAGCTCAAGGAAAACGAGAGTCAAATCGTCGACATCCAAGCTGCTTTACGAGCAATGTTCATCCGACAAACCATGCGCGCAGACCTGGACAATCTTCGCCAGCAAGAGTCAATTATCACCTTATTGCAGGCGGCCGCCAGAGGAGCGCTCGGCAGAAAGCACAATGCGGAAGTGCAAGACAAGCTGGTAAGCACTAACGTGAATTGGTCCGGTCTTCAATCGAAAGCTCGTGGCAACTTCTTGAGAAGCTCTCTCTTGCAATTGCAAGAGGAACTTCAGGCCGAGCTACCTCACATCATTGACCTACAAGCCGTTGCTCGAGGAGGCCAGCTCCGCTCGGAGGTGGCGAATACCCTCGCCCAGCTCAATGATGAAGAGCCTGTCATTACTTCTCTGCAGTCTTATATGCGTGGTTTTCTGTCGCGACAGAGGCACTTCTCTGATCTCAAGGCTTTACAGGCTCAGACCCCAACCATACTCGACCTTCAATCGGCATGCCGGGGATTCATGCAACGACAGCGCACTTACGAGACATTGTGTGAGCTTAACAGCCAAGAGGCTGAGATCATCCAATTACAAGCTGTCGCTCGCGGGGTGAACTTGCGGATGCACATCGGCAATATCCTCGCCCAAGTTGAAGAACATGAAGATGTCATCGTGGAACTTCAAGCACTAGCACGCGGTATGATCGTACGACAAAAGTTTACTGAAAAGAAGAAGTTCTACAAGGAGAACATGGAGAAGGTCATCAAGATCCAAAGCTTCGTGCGTGGACGCCAGCAGGGCGAAGCATACAAGAGCTTGACCAGTGGCAAGAACCCACCTGTATCGACCGTGAAGAACTTCGTCCATCTCCTGAACGATAGCGACATCGACTTTGATGAAGAGATTGGTATGTGGAACATTCTAAGCCGATAGACCATGCTGACTTTGTAACAGAATTTGAGCGTTTGCGCAAAACTGTTGTGCAGCACGTGCGACAGAACGAACTTGCAGAGCAATACATCGACCAACTTGACATCAAGATCGCTCTTCTAGTCAAAAACAAGATCACGCTTGACGAAGTTGTAAAGCACCAAAAGCACTTCGGCGGTCACGTCGGAACGCTCCTCAGCACCAAAGACATATCTTCCAAGGATCCATTTGACCTCAAGGCACTCAACAAGAATTCCCGTCGGAAGCTCGAGCACTACCAAGAACTTTTCTTCATTCTTCAAACACAGCCGCAATACATGGCGCGACTCTTCAAGCGTCTTCGCGAACAAGGGCTTGCGAACAAGGACACTAAACGCATCGAGCAACTCACCATGAGTCTGTTTGGTCTGGCTCAGAAGCGGAGAGAAGAATACTACCTGTTGAAGTTGATGTCGCGGTCACTCAAGGAAGAAGTCGACGGATGCGCCTCTATCCAAGAGTTCGTGCGGAGCAACTTTTTCTGGGCGAAACTATTCAACAGCTACGTGCGCTCGCCGCGGGATCGCAAGTTTTTGAAAGACCTTTTTGGCCCGTTGATCAAGGAGAACATCATCGACAATGAACACCTTGACCTTGAGAGCGATCCTATGCAAATCTACCGCTCTGCTATTAACAACGAAGAGTTGTCAACAGGTCAACAAAGTCGTCGCGATCCAAATGTATCCAGGGACCAAGCGATAAAGGACCCGGAAACAAGAGAGACCTTCATCCACCATCTCCAAGATCTTCGTGATATAGCCGATCAATTCTTCTCGATCATCGAGGAGGTTCTGCACCGGATGCCCTTCGGTGTACGATACCTCGCTCAGCAGATGTTTGAAGAGCTCCGCTTAAAGTTCCCTTACGAACCGCAAGAGCAATTGCTTCAAGTTGTAGGGCAATGGGTATGGAAGTCATACATGCAGCCAGCACTGCTCCAACCGCAACACTGGGGCGTCGTCGACCGAGGCTTGTCCCCGCTCATGAACCGAAACCTTGGTGAAGTCTCAAAGGTCCTTGGTCAGGTGGCAGCTGGGCGCCTATTCGGTGGCGAGAACGTTTACCTGCAGCCGCTTAATAGTTACATCACAGAAGCTATTGACCGGTTACAGGACGTATGGTCAAACTGTAGGTTCATCACTTTTACCAAGCGTAACCCCTGCTGACTTAGGTGCTAGTAATCAACGTCCGCGATGCCGAAGCGCAGTTTGAGATCGATGAATTCAACGACTTGTTCGCTCGCGTGAAGCCGACGCTCTATATCAAGCTCGCCGATATATTTGCCATCCACAATCTTGTCGTGGATGACCTGCCCACTCTATGTCCCAGCCAAGATGATCCTCTCCGCGAAGTCATCCGCGAACTCGGCAGCGCGAAAAACAACGAGAGCGAGCTTTTGCACGTCAGTTCAACCGAAATCACCTTGACTCTCAACCCCAAGTTCCACGAGCAAGAGGGTAAGTCCACCCCGATGTGCATCGCCGTCCTCTGTTAACCCTTGTAGATCCCGAAGCCGACATTAAAGCGCTCTTCATGGAGACCAAGCGCTACATCCTGTACATCATTCGCATCCAGACCGGCGCCAATCTTACTGAAATAATGGTCAAACCTGTCACTCCCGACGATGAAGACCGCTGGGATGCTCTCGTTCGCGACGAAATCGCAGCCCAGATGAAGGACCGCAACCGCAAACTCCGGTCTTCCGCCGCGTCCACCTATACCACCGACATGTCATCCACTTCTGTGTTCGATTTGGATTACCCCTCCTTGAAGCGCTGCGCCCTGGAAAACATCCTGCACCTCCAGCGTGCTGGCCGCATTTCCCCTCACAACCACTACCAAGACCTGCTCAACGCCATCGCCGTCGACATCCGCACCAAACATCGCCGCCGCATTCAACGTGCCAAGGAACTGGAAGGTGTGCGCGCAACGCTCTCCGCCCTTGACGATAAAGCCCACTTCCTCGAATCCCAGCTCAAGTCCTACAACGACTACGTCGAGCAAGCCATGGTAACGCTACAGAACAAGCGCGGCAAGAAGAAGTTTCTCCTCCCCTTCACCAAACAATACAACCACATGCGCGAGCTGCAACGCTCAGGTCGCGAGTACCGCTTCGGCAGCTTCAAGTACTCAGCGCGCAACCTCGCCGACAAGGGCATCCTCGTCTCGTGGAACGGCTTCGCAGAACGCACCTGGGACCGTCTCGACATCACCATCTCGTCTAACCAGATCGGCATCTTCGAGATCCAGGGCTCCCAGGGCAGCATGATGATCCCCGGTGCGTTTGCAGAGGTCCCGCTCGACGGGCTCCTCCAGGCGCAGTTCGAAAATCACCAGTTTATGAACCTTTTCTGTGGCGAGAGCGCAGCGGTGCAGGGGAAGAAGAGCCAGGGTACGGGTGGTGAAGGTGTGGCGAGGGTTAATGTTAATTTGTTCTTGCATTTGATTTTCAAGAAGTTTTACCGGGACCAGTAGAAGCGGGCTGGGATAGGGAGTGTTTGTTGGGACGTCGGTACGAATGATTTGTATGAGATGACTTGGCTGGGTTGTTTAGCGTCTGTGGCGTTCTTGCTTCTTGCATAGCTTGGGTCGGATCGGTGTTGTAAGGTTGGGGTATGATATGGCATTTTTGATGACGAATACCCTCCTTTGAACGATGAATGTGTGTGTTGAGAGTATTAATGTACACAATGAAACGCCCGCTATCGGTCCAGGAGGTGCATAATTCAGTCGTGCAAGTAGTAGTAGTAGTATTGGTTTTACGTCCTATGTAACCTCCCAGGGGGTATGTAGACGTGCCCTGCACTTAGTAAGGGCCACTTATGCTAGTGCTACCGCTGCTATAGGAGCGGCCTCTCTTGCTGCTGTCCCTCTCTAGATAAGGGCGACTCAGCTGTTTAATCTGGCCTTTGTGTGACAATAGTGGGAAAAGGGGTGGCCTTCTAGCTGCCCCTAGTCCTGTACAGAAGCATGCCAAGACTTATTAGAGGTAAGGAAAGATATATACACGCATATAGATATATAAAAGAGAGAGCTAAGTCTTATATAGTAGATACCCTAGTAAGTTATAAGTAGGTAGTATATTTACTTTGCCTAAAGCGAGGGTTTGCGTCCGCTTGCCTATAACATAGTTAGCTAGTTACTTACTAACGTATACTATTATTAACACTAAGTATAAGAAAGGTTGCGTATTCTCTTAGGCTTAGCGCCCTAAGGTACTATATTCCTTCTCTAGTATCTATTAGGGGATGTGTTAGGCGTTGTGACTAATAGTTAAAGCGTCGCACTATCCGTAGGCAGTGTATAATATAGTCTAGGGCCAGGTCTGCTCCACAGGTGCACGTGAGGGTCTCCTCATCATGCTTAAACTTCCTATGGTACCAGGCGTAGTTGCCGTGTCTTGTCCTTATGATAGGAGCTTGGCCAGGGCGGGGCGTGTGAGCTCCAGCTCCGGCGGTTGCCTGGAGGGGGTGTATACTAGGCCCCACTAGTTGTATCATGTAGAGAGATTTAGTGTGCGTGTGCGCTACTACTCTTGTTATATAGCGCGTACGTATGCGCGCGCATTAGATCGTAGACCTAATATTATAAGGTTAGCTGCCTTCCCTATAGGTGGGCGTAGGTCCTTAGCTACTTTATCTACTAGCTAATTAGCTAGCTTATTGCCTTTAATGCCTATGTAGCCTAGTGACTATTAGATTTAAATATCCTAGGTGTCTATAGCTTCCTAGCAGCGTATAAAGGCCTACTAGGATAATGGCGCAGGGTCTCCCCTAATACCCTAGATAACTAATATACTATCTACACATATCTAGATCTAGCTTAGGCGGTGCGCCTAAGTCTGTAGCACGTGTTAAAGACCTCTCCAGGCCCCTACTACTTCTACGTCGAAGACGTGGGCCCGCGTGTTAAGGGAGCCTTTGCCTGTGTATAGTAGACTCTGGCCCTGGTACACAGCGTATCTATAGGTTACGTGGCGCTCGCCGTTTTCTGTGCGCTGTTCCGAGCCGTCTAAGAACACTGTGATTGTCTTAGTAGGCAGGCTTGTCCACCATTGTTTAAATTCTTTAGTAGCGAGCTTTTTAGGCTTATTATTTATAGGGTCTGTTCGGCACTAGTTAGAATAGTGTAATTATAGTAGTATAGGGCAAGATACTAGTGCAAATAGCTATGCGAGCAATTAAACTTTTATGCGTAGGCGCTATAGGCGTCTAGCGCCTCTTCCTCTATATGCTATAGTTAGTCGCGTGCGCGCTATAAGCGGGTAACCTTTATTAACGTAGTGTAGGCGTATAGCGAACTTTACCTTACACTCTTTAAGCGCCGTAGCTACTAAGGGAATGCCTACGTCTCTATACAGCGTAGCAGTGGGCGTGGTACGGTAAGCAGGGACAACGCCTCTAACCGCTATTATAAGGGCCTTTTCTAGGGTGGCGATATGCCACCTAAGTTATATGCTAACCTTTTAGTTCTGCGTAGCTCTTATAATCTTGGGGGGCTTCGTGCGCCCTCTATACCAGGCCTCGTTTCTATACAGTAGGCGTGGCAGTACGCATGAGATTACTACTTTGCGCAGTGAGCTGGCTGGTAGGCCGTGCTAGATCCTGGCAAGGCTATAGATATGCTATGTAACTACGCGTCCTTTAGCTACGCAGGTAATAATATGTGTTTTAAAATTAAGCTTCTTATTAAAGTAAACACCTAGCTAGCGTAGCGCCTTGTCTAGTAGTATAGGTTAGAGGATAAGCTAATCGTTAATCTAGATAGGTGGCAAATAGTTACTTTTCTACTTAGTTAGGTGTATTATTTCGAGTTTCTCTAGGGCAAATGCCACGTGATTAGCGTCTCCCTAGGAATTTATAGCGCCTATATCTTCTACTAGCATTTCCACGTTCTAGTCTAGGGAGTAGGATCGCCTATAAAGGCAGATATCGTCTACGTACCTAAAGCGCCTAGTAGGGTCTTGCTAAAGTAGCTCTACCAGATAAAGTGTGTATAGCACTAGTAATAGTGGTAAGCCCTGCGGCGTCCCGCACTATACTAGGTGGGGCGCTATAGTAGCTTCTCTTAATCGCACTTGGACGCGACGGTCCTAGAGGAATTTTTTATAATTAGGAGGGCGCTATTATGCTATCCTTAGGCTTTTATCCTATATAAAAGTCGATTTTTAAGAAGTGCGTCGAAGGCGCCTTAGACGTCTATAGTAACTATAGTGACGTGCTGGCCGTTGGAGAAGGCGTCCTCCACGTTATGTGTAAAGGTGGCTACTAGGTCTATGGCTAATCTCTTGGGGAGAGCCCCCCCGTGTTAGGGGCTTAGTATGCCATGTGCCATGGCAGTGCTGGCAAATCTCCTTGCTAAGATTCTCTCTAGGCCCTTGCCAAGGCAGGATAGCAGGGCGATGGGTCTCTATAATCTAGGGGAGGATTTGTCCTTTTTGCCTATCTTAGGTATTATAACGACCTCTGCGACCCTCCACGCGTGGGGGAAGTAGCTAAGGGCCAGACAGCGCCAGTATAGGCTGGTATTCAGTCGTGCAAGACGTGATGGACGAACAAGTGTCACATACATAAATAGAAAACACAATACATGCAGTTCTAAAGGTTATTGGGTAGTCTGTTTGAACTCAAGTGCTACCCTCATGGAGTATTACGGAAGAGAGTTTAGTTTTGAGGAAAAGCTGAGATGACGTCGTGATATTTTCTCGCTCGCTCGCTATACTAGTAGAGAAGTATCCGTCATAACGTGAATCCACAGCGTCAGTGTACCAAGAAGCCTCGGCCGTGACATTCGCAGTGTCTTTCTAGTATACCTTGTCGGGGAAGCGTAAAACCGGCTCCAGGCGGTGTTTTCGTTCTGAGCAGTGCGCTGCGATGAGTATTTCGAGGGCACGGAAGACAGTAGGTGGGCTTTCTATGTCTGTGTATACACGAATGACCTCCTGCTTGTGTTCTATACAACAAAGTGTGATCTATGTAAAATATATAGCTTATATAATTTAATAAAAAAACTTTTAAAACTTTATTTTTATTTACAGTTGAGTACTTTATTCTAACTATTTTTTTTGTTTTACCATTTTATAAATACCTTTACTTTATTAATCTATATTCACTATCTATTATTAAGCTTAATAAAAAAAAGTTCACTATATAACTATTTAATATTGATAATTTCTATTTACTGTGTATTTTTTAGGTCTACTGATATACTGATAATATATATACAGGGATAATAAATAGACATATAATTCTTTTTAATAATATAACGTGTTTTATCAGTCAGTGCGCCATATCAGTCAGTGAGCCACCCCACCAAAATCGCGACGCGTCTCTACATTGAATACACAATGCCCACCACACCGCATACCCAGGAGCTCCAAAAAGAAGCTAGAATATCTTTATTAACTTATATAATTCAGAATATGTAAATTTTAAGCTACTACTATACTATAAAGCTTTATAATATTAATTAATCTACCCTAACACAACGCGTTAATAGTACCTTATCTTAGGCATAAGCTAATGCCTAGAAATAAAAGCTATACCTTATTAAAGAGTAGTTTCTTATTTAGTAGATCCTAGACCTAAATTAACGAAGTTTTCTACCCTAGATTATTAATATATAATAAATAGTAGATAATTTACTCATTATATATAGCTAGATCCCTTCTCTATAGCTTATAGATAAATGCTAGGTATTACGCTTTATTAAGACTTAGTAAGAGCTATAAATAAAGTAAAATAGGAAGTTTTATAGCTAGCGTGCCCTTTATAAGGATCCTGTTAAGATCTCTACCTAGTACAAGCTTGTAGAGGATACCTGCCAGGCCTACGGCATACAGAATAGAGATATATATAACTTTAATAAGACTAGCTTAATAATAGGTGTTGCTGTAACGTTAAAAGTAATAATAACCTTAGATACTATTAGTAGAGTAATTAACGTATAGCTAAGTAATTATAATTAGGTTATAATAATTAAGACTATTTACATATCTAAGTAGTTTATTTTACCCTTTATTATTCTAGCTAATAAGTTTTATTAGGCTAGCTAGTATTGCAAGCTGCTTAATAGTTAGGTAATTACTATTAGTAATAATAAGTAGATAATAAATAACTTAGGTTTTACCTAGCTATAGTACTTGAATAAGTATATAAAGGCTTATATAGTAGGCACCTATTAGCTACTTATCCTTAATAGGTATAGTAGCTATGCGACACCTAAGTTTAATAACTACTATACTAAATATAAGATAATTAGCCTTTATATGCCTATACACACGAGCTATCTCTTATAGCCCCTAGATATTAGCTATTTCTTACCTCCTAAGATAGCGTATAAATATAAGATTGCTAAGCTTACCTGCTAAGGTATCTTTTATATTAATAAGGAGGAGTTCCTATCTATCTACCTACGGGTTTGTAGGACTGTCTTTACAGAACAGAACATCTAAAGTAGTTTTTAAGTAATAGGGCTTGTCCCTTCTTGTCTAGAGCGTGTCCTATTATGCCTAATAGTAGTTAAGACGCTATTTCTACTAGGGATAATAAGTGCTAAGGTAGCGTAAATAGCTAAGACGCCTTATACTACTACTAAGCTTAAAAAGTAGGCTAGACTTATACGTAATCGCCTCTAGAGACAATCTTAGAGCCCTATAAGTATTATTATTACTTAGCTTATTAAAGGCTGCTAGCTAGTAATAAACTTAATAATAATCTTATTAAAGGAGAATAAGAAGCTTTAGGTAGCTAACTATTATTAGTAATAAAAAAAGAACAGATACTAGTAGTATATTACTATAGAAGGCGCTTTATAGGCTAAGTAAAACTATACTCTAGCTACTACTACTTATTTAGCTCTTACTAAGGCTAATTAAATTAAGTCTACTCTAGCCCGCTAGCGAGCACCACTAACGTATAGTAAGTACTATAAATAAGGATATAAGAGGACTTAGTGTAGATAGTAATAAACTACCTCTATATAAAATTCTATACAAAAACCCCCTATCGTTGTGGAGATATTAGTGTTGAGGTGTTGCGCGTCTTAGTGGGGTGGCTCACTGACTGATGTGGCACACTGACTAATAAAACACGTTAAATAATATAAATTAATTTAGTAAGCGCCTAAGCGGGGCTATTATCTATATATCTATATAAGTTATATTTAAAATCAGAAAAAAAAAATTAATATATTTTTATTAATTAGTAAGGACTTTTTAGATTTTAGTAGATTCTTAAGTAGGAAAACATTTATAGTAGATAAATATATAAACTATACATATAAGCAAGTGTTTCGTTATTTTACAATTTAGCAGTACGTACTATAAGTATAGTAATAATTTTATATTAATATATGTAGAGAGCTTTAGCTTTAATAAAGAGCTTTTAATAAGCAAGAATATATATATAAAAAAACCTTATTATTAAATCAAGGTCCCTCTGGTAGCATGACTACCATGGATAACCGAGTAGGAGGAGGGACAAGGCAGGGTGGCTGCAACGTATTATATTGACTATCCTATTATGTTATTCCTCTTCCGTGTAAACAGTAACGAGGACGCTACAGTCAGCCGTGCCTCCCTCACATAGTAGGCACTACGGCCCTTCCTTCCACCAACCTAGAATGAACCCATATATTCTCAACACTCCCCCTCAAGACAGGTCTAGTCCGTAGACAACTCCGAGTTGGTTCTTAAATCTCTTAAATGCGACTCGCTATAACGGCTTTATTATTCTATTAGTAACTATGTTAGTAGTTAGCACGTAAGCTACCTTAAGTTTACCTTATTCTGCCATGTCCTAGACAAAGTAATAATAAACGTCGATGTGTTTCGATCTTTCGTGGAGGTAAGGGTTCTTTGTAAGTGCGATGGCGCCCTGGTTGTCTCCTAATATCTAAACCTTGTTAGTGTCTTTTCTGATATACTTTGGGAATCTAAGATCCCTAAATACTTAAGTAATCCACTAGCCTTGCTTACAGCATGTTAAAAGTGTAATATATTTAGACTTGTAGCTTAATGTTGCAACCAATCGTTGCTTCTTACTTAACTATAAGATTAGACCTCTATAGAACATCGTAGTGCTGCCTAAGACGCTCTTTTAGTCTATAGTATTGCTTGCCCAGTTAGCGTCTAAGTAGACAACAAACTATAAGTGTGCTCCCCCTGGTCCGTAGCGTAGTTTTATTATAACTATTAACCTTAGGTACCGCAGTAGGTTCTTTAATGCATGGCTATAGTGTTCTGCTAGATTACTTATGTATTAGCTTAGCTTTCTAAGGGTGAATACAATATCTAGACGTGTAAGTACCATGGCAAACATTAGACTTCTAATTCCTTACTAGTACTCCGTTGTATTAATCTAATTGTCGTTGTCCGTAGCTGGTCTAAATAAAGTGTAATTAGTAGATAGGATTTTCTTGTCCTTGTACTTCTTGCTTAACATTCTAAACTTATTAAGTACTACGCGTAGATATTACTCTTAGTTAAGGAAAATTATATAGTGCTTTCTGTCTCTTGTAACTCGCACTCTAAGGACCTTATATACCTCCCCTAGGTTCTTGGCGTTAAATCGTCTAGAAAGCTTCTTCTAGAACCACTTAGTTTAGGATTGCTCCTTTACCGCTACAAGAACGTCGTCAACGTAGACTAGGATTTAAATATTTCTCTCCTTATAGACAAACATGCAAGGGTCTGCAAGGCTTTGTATAAACCCCATATATAAGAAGCTCTTTTTTTATTAATAGGTTCTAGTCGCGAGCAGCCTGCTTTAGTCTATATAGGCTTTAAAGCACTTTTAAAACATGTCCTTTTTTAACACGAACTCCTTTAGGTTGCTTAAGGAGAATCTATTCTTTAAGGTAAGATTTAGTGAACGCATTCTTAATATTATAATAGAAACATTCCAAGTCTTCTGCTGCGACAGTGGCCAGGAATAGACGCAAGGTATCCATGCAGACAGTGGGTGCAAAGGTCTCATTATAGTTAATTCTATGTACTTAGGTGAAACCACGTGCCACTAGGCGCGCTTTAAATCGTTTAACTATCCTGTCTGGCTTAGTTTTAATTGTAAAAACCTACTTTAAATTAACTATATTAGCGTCTTTTGGCCGTAAAACTTCTTTCTAGGTTCTGTTTTCTATTAGCGAGATTATCTCCTCCAGCACTGCTGCTTTCCATTAATTTCCGTACTTTGGGTCGTTTATAGCTTGTTGATATGTCTGGGGGATTAGAATTCCTGCAATCTTAGTTACTAAAAAGGCTTTCTTAAAGATCTAGGCTTCTCTATCTATTTCTTTGTCCGTAAAATCAACTTGTGCTAGCATGGCTTTAATAATCTTACAAAGTCTTTTATCCTTAACAGTGTCTCCTCTAGATCTCTTGCGTTTAGACTGTCTTATAAAGTATTTTAGAGCTTCTAGCAAGGATTAAGCTGGTTCCTTAGGTTCTTTAGTCGTTAGATCCGGTACTCGCTTATCTTATAAGATGGTGGTAAGAGGAGTAATAGTTAGCTTCCTTAGTCTTCCTCTTCTACGCTTAATTAGCTTAGGAGTTAGTTCTACTTATTCCGCAGGAGGTAGTTCCATCTCGTTTACAATTAATAGTTCTATCTATTCTATAGTAGCTTGTTCTATAGGATCTGCAGAAGTCGGTTCTGCAAGAGTCGGTTCTACAGGAGTCAGTTCTGCAGGAGTTAGTTCTATAGGAGTTAGTTCTGCAGGAGTTAGTTAAGCGCGAGCTGGTTAAGTAGGATCTAGTTAAGTAGTAATTATTTTAGCAAGAGTAGGATCTTTCCTTAGTCTTCCTCTTAGTTTTTAGTCTAGTATAGTATTTGGCGTTCCCTATAATTTAGCTAGAATGTTCTGCAACCGTAGTTTAACTCTCCCTCTAGGTATGTGTTTGTCTACTAACATACGACTTAATCTTAAGATATATCCTAGTTCTAGCGAGTAGAACTTAAACTACTTGTTTATTATCTTAGAATATCCCATGAATACTCTAACTCTGCCGCGGTCTATAAGCTTGTCGTGTTGTTAATCTGCTAGAATTATCTTAGGGTGGATGTAGGAGTAGCACTTACTCCCCTATATATAAATGTAATTAATAGATGGCGTCTTTCCTGTAAAAGCCTCTTTAGGGCTAACTCGCTTACTATTAATTATAGGTCCTGTATTAGTGCGGTTTTATATATACGTGTCAGCTTCCATAGCTTTATCCTAGAATTTGATTAGCAAACTAGCGTCCTTAAGCATTACTCTTATGTTAGCTTCTATAGTTTAGATATTCCGCTTAGCTAGTCTATTCTAATGTAATAATGTAATTATGGTAGGCTATAGTTTAACTCCTTATGTAATTCTCTATTCCTTAACTTGTTGCAAGAGTTTCGGAGCGTTGTCAGTCCTAGTAGCTTTAACTTTCTTATTAGTCTAATATTTAATAAAGGTCTTCTAGACTCTAAGTTCCTTTTGTGCGTCTCCCTTCTATTTTATTAGGATAACCCAGTTCTTCCGCGTGTAGCTATTAATAATAAGGAGAAACCATTAGTTGCCTCGTAGGGATGTTAGAAAGAGTCCTGTAACGTCGAACTGTACTAGGGCTAGCTTCTTAGCTTTATAATCTCGTAGCTAATTAAGGATGCTATTCCTTATTATTATTAAGGCGCAGACTTCGCAGATTTCTTTCTTTACTAAGACTTAAATCTTCTTCTAGAGAGTTATAACTTCGTAGAGTTTAGTAATCTTTACGGGTCCCAGGTGTGCAAAGCGTCTATAGTATAGCAAGTATCTCTCCTTTTCACCAGCCTCGAGTTCGGAATCAGCTAGTGTGTAAAGGACTTCTGTATCTAGGGCTGGTGCATAGCGTTCTGTGCCTAGAAATACTATCTCTTTATATCCATCTGCAATGTGTGACACTACGTAGAGGCCATCGTCTATAGTTGCTTTAATAATCGTCTTCTTCCCTAATTTAAAGGATAGTGTGTAGGAATTAAAATAACCCTTTAGGCCTACTACACAAATTCGTCTCCCTAATAGTAAATTAACCCCAAGGTTAAGTACTAGCAGTATATCTAAAAGCCATATTAAAGATTTATTCTTATAAACTATTTAGGCTTCTCCTTTCTAGTCTGCGTGTAATTCTCCCCCTCTAACCCAAACGAGTCTCCGCTTAATCTTAATTATTCGTCTAAACAGCGAGGGTTGGTTAGACATGTGTGAGGAGGCGCTAGTGTCGCCAGCCTAGGTGGATAGAGAGGCCTTACTAAGGATATCTTTAGAGAGACGACATGTCTTAATTTCCTTATCTTTTAAGTCTAAGGTATTAGTTAATATTTTTAGCTCTAACTCTAACTTAACTTCTTTAGCTCCATATGCTTTACTAGTCTTATTATTAAGTTTCTTAAGCTTAATAAGTAGCTTAAGTAGCTTTGTAAAGGACTTCTTCTTCTTCTTCTTTTCCCTCTTAGCTTTATATTCTCTCAGGAGCTTTCAAGCCTTTACTAGTTTTAAATAGTCTTAAATATAGTAAGGTTTATTATAGAGGTAGCACTTAATAATAGGCGTAGGACTTAGTTTAGAGTTTGGTGACAGGTTCCTGCTACCTCGTTTATGCGGCGGAATGTACTTATAGGCTTTCCTAAATGCTAGAAGAGCTTGCTCGTTAGCGTCTTACTAGTTTTAAATCTCCTTCTCTTCTAGGAACTTAAGCTTTTATTTAATAGTAAGGTTAAGCTAGGCGTTTAAGGTGTTAATTGTAGTCTTAAACCTTATTAGAAGTAATTTTATAAGGATAAGTAGTAGTACTAAGTCTTTATAAGCTCTATTAGTATTAGCGTCTGCTAATACGAGCTTGCGTTAGTAATCCTTTAGCTTTTCCTATAATCTAATAATCGTGCTCTTAGAATCGAATGTAAATGTCTAGATCCTAGTTATATATATATTAGTAGCTATAGCGTTAGTTTGGGTGTACTTCTTGCGTAAGTAAGACCAGAACTAGAAGGTAGTGTCGTACTTATTAATAAAGGCCTAGTTATTATTGCTAAGGGATCTAAACAGGAGGTTAATTATAGTGGCTTTTTCCTCTAGGTACTTATCTCTCTTGTCGATATTAATGCGGGCCTTAGTAGTCTTGTCTGCGATATCTAGTCCTTTTATAGTATCTAATAGATCTCTAGCTATAGTAATTTTGTAGTGTTCCTCTAGGCTCTTTTCGCACACGTAGAAGACTCTCTTTCCTCTTAGCTTAATTTTGTTCCGGCGGAACCAAGCATCATAATTCTTAGCTATAAGCTTAGGAATCTTCTATTCTTCCCTCTCTTCAGCCATCGTGTGTGTTTAGGTGTGACAAGGCTCACACGTGCCGGTTGTAGGCGGTGGAGGCGATGCGGACGGCAAGGCAGGCGAGGCAGGCAGGCGGTGCCAGCGGTGCCAATAATGCCAGCGATGTAGGCGATGCAGGCGATATTTGCGAATAATATGCTGCAGGTAGGGTAGTCGTTGTTGGTTCTTAGGCGTAAAGAAGATAAGTAGATATGTTACGTGTTAATCGCGTTGCACATAGCTTCTAGTAATTATATTTAATTCCTGCTTAAATCTAAGTCCTTGCGACTTTAGTGGGTGTTTAATTCCTTTCGCGAATTGTAGCTAGATCCTTCGTAACCTTAGTAGTAATTTAATTCCTTCTTAAATCTAAGTCCTGCGCGACTTTAGTAGGATTAAAATAATAATGTTAGTTTTAGCAATTAGGCTTATAACCTATTAAATTAAGGTCCCTCTAGTAGCATAACTACTATAGATAACCAAGTAGGAGGAGGGACAAGGCGGGGTGGCTGTAACGTATTGTATTAACTATCCTATTATGTTATTCCTCTTCCGTGTAAACAGTAATAAGGACGCTACAGTCAGCCGTGCCTCCCTCACACAGTAGGCACTACGGCCCTTCCTTCCACCAACCTAGAATGAACCCACATATTCTTAACACTTATTATAATAAGTTAAATACATACTAGTCTACTAAATTCTTAATATTAAATTCTTAATAATATATGTATAAATAATTCTATTTTTATATATCTAGTTTATAACTTAAGCAGATCTAATCCACTATATAGATCGCTGGGGAGGGCCCGCTTACCCCATCCCCAACACGCGCGCACGAATGACCTCCCTCGCTACTGAATCAATACTCGTGAGAAGAATATAGGCGTACTTGGACTGAACCTGGAGGCAAAGTAGCTGCTGTCGGGAAACGTTTGGGCGGTGCAGAATGGCGAGGGAGAGTAGTGGAGTGGAGTTAATTGATCTGTTATGCGTCACATGCGCATATTTAGAAATGAGGGAAGGTGAAGTGTGTGGGTGAAGACGCGAAGCGGGTGGCGAGGAGTGTGCTTGTGGTGGTGACGATAGGAAACTGATAGCAGAAACTTAGGCCGGGTCATTTGCTTGACATACGGCACTGTTGCGTAGTAGAGTGTGATAGCGGAATTCGACCTAAATGGGCGCTATCTTTCGCTTTCTTCTGTAAGCGAGTGTAGCATTGCGTTATAGTTGCTATATATTATATAATCCGTTCCCGTATTGCTGTGGATAATATTAAAAGCTGCGGGCTGTAGCTTGGTCGTTTGTTCGCGGATTGAAGCGTGGTTGTGGTGTTGAGCAGCGTACCGAATTTATCTCTACCCCGGCATCCTCAACCGAGGATCGCTGAGACGAACTGGATTGAAGCGGAGTCAGTAAATACTGCTTCCTTGTCATAGTAAATTGTTCATGTGTTTTAGTTGCGCTCTTGTGGGCTAATCTTAGTGAGGATGTGGGTCGTGTGAAAAGCACATGAGGGTTGCAGACTACGTTTAGGAAGAACTTTCAGCTTAAAGCTGTCTCGTGAGTGTGGGGAATTGGCATGAAGCTGTTATTCACGCATTGAGTTCCTGCCATGCATGGTCCCGTGGCTTCAGGAAGCTTGCGAAATTTTACACTTGGAGCAAGAAAGGAGTAGTAAACCAAACACGACAACAAGGCACAAAATATGTGCAACCAGGAAACGAATTACATTCACCGTGTAGCCGTCAATCCAATTTCAATCGTAGTGGAAACGGGCTGGTATGCGCCACATTCAGATATCCTCCATGCCCCAATTGGAGTGCCAGTCCAAAACCTTCGTGTATCCGCTCTCGTGGCACAATTCAAACGAGGAAACCGGAATGCTGACTGCACCCCTCCGGCTACGAAAATCTATAGTACACATAGGATTAGCGCATGCAAGATCAAAAAGAAGAATGCATGCACCTACCAACTAGACCTCTCATATAGCAGTGTCGCGGAACGTACTGTTCACCCTGTTGCTCGTCCTCGTCTACCATTTCTGCGTCACCCGGCTCCGGGGGCGGGAATGAGGCCCGTACCATTTGGTCTGTAAGCAACCGCTTTCTTAGATAAACGATTAGTAATTTTGGAGAACTTTTCTAGATCCCTAAGAACAATTTGATTGCGCGTCCCGTCGGCCCCGGTGCCCTCTTCAACACAAACCTCATCGAATATAAACTTCCACTGCATTCATGCTTAGGGAAGGAAAGGCATTGAAGAATAAGCACTCAAATAGTGTGCTTAAGTCAAACGTGCGCATTCTCCACTCACCGTTTATAACCAGCCTTCCGAAGTCTTGCTCCTATTGGATCAGAAGCAGATGCCTAAAAGATATTGGAACCTAAATTGGAAGGCCAGAGCCACGGCGCTTCGTGCTATGGAAGATGATCTCGGGTAAGGTTCAGTGACCGTTGGTGGGGTTGAGTGAGGATTGAGAGTCATACAGGATGTAGCAATCAGGTTTCTTTTATCGTCACTCACGACCTGAACGGATGATGCGACACACAGCAACTGAGAAATATGATGATTACAGCAACGGTATACAGCCATCGAAATTGAGCTTCATCTCTATCGACTATTCACCGTCAGAGATACCTTCTTTTCTTTTCGCGTACGTAACAACTTGATGTGCTCACTGAAGTCGCTAAACAATGTCACCCCACACAACTGTTCCTAACGTTATTCGTTTGACCGCATACGGAATCCCGTGTATAAAGATAACTTCCCTACCGGCCTGCATATTTTGAAGGAAAAAAGAAGATGCTAGTGTGTTTGAAGTATTCCCTTCCTGGTACCTCTGCATCTGAAACCGAGTTGGGGGCCACTTGCGCCATAATGTCTTACCTGCAGATCGGCCCGCACAGACTGATTGGCGGGCTTATTGAGTTGCCATCTCTAGGGGTGCAGCCCACTGAGAACGGTTTTGTTTGGGGTATGTCGCAATGTGAATACCACTCGTGCGAAAGGGGTTCATTGCTTCCCTATATCATTCACCCAATACATTCTATACTCAAGACTTTCAATCTTGGGTATAGTTTTTGTTCTATCATTTCCTCCTCAACTTTCATTCTCGGTCTGCGACCATGTCTAAACTCTTTTGTTGCTTCTTTGCTACCGTTCTGTTCCTCCAATGCGCAGGCGCATTCTCACCCTTCGACTTCTCAGGCGCAGCTCTAAAAGGGACCCGAGAAAACGCCAGCTTCACAGCCCTCCCAGTCCGCCCGCTAAAATTCCAAACCTTCTACCCACAACTCCACGACGTACTAGCCGAGGTATCGGCAGGGCCCTGCCTCGTGAGTCTGCAAGCGTACGAGGGCAACCTAACCGCGCGGAAAGAAGTACGTCCAGTCCAGTCTATCATGTACCCCCTCGATACTCTAGAATGTTCACACTGACGCACTGCCCATCCTAGCTAACGCAATATGGTGGCGTAGGAAACTACTGCTACCTCCACAACGACTGCCTCCACTCCACCATCTACGAATCCAGTAAATCCAACATGGCCGCCGCCTCCGTGCTCCTCGGTCTCACGCCGACCATCCTCACAAGCTTCGGCCCCGCTATCGCGGAAATAGCACTACTTTCCTCTCGGCGCCCTCTGCTCTCGTGGCTGCTCTCCATGGGCGCCCCGGCAGCCTTCCCCTCGCGCTTCCTCGCTTTCGAAAACCCCGTCGAGCTCCTGCGTCGTCCGGAACGCCCTGGTACCCTGAGCGTGCCGCACAAGCCTGTGCGGTTCGCTTTCATCTTATCAGTTTTGCAGTATGTTCTTGCGGTCGTGGCAATCGTGAACCTAATCGCGACGTCTCTCGAACTGGGTCTCAAGACGGTCGTGAGCTGGAGATGTTCAGTGTCGTGGTTGCCGCTCATGTGGGCTTTCACACCCATAGCGTGCCATGCCCCCGCCGTGCTCAGCTTCAACGTCTACAGGAGGAGAGTCAAAGCGCAGTGGTGCGCTGATAAAAAAGAGCTGCGCTTAATCCACGCCTTAAAGGGCGAGTTCACCATCTCGGCGAATAACATGGACATTATGAATATCGCAGAGGCATCCGAGGACGTGTCTCCTGGGGTCTGGAGCATGCTGCTCCAGGGCGTAGCAACCCTGTTTGGAATTCTGCAGGTCGTGTTTGGGACTGTGGTGTTCTCGTCGCTGTTGTACATTGGAGTGGAGGACGCGACGAAATTGTTTTTGAGGTATGCGACGTCAGCGTTTTGTTGTAGGTTAATTCTGTATATGGAGCTTGAGGGGATGATTGCAGTGGCTCGGGTTGAAAAGGGAAAAGGAAAAAGAAAGGGTGAAGTATAGTGGCATACGCATGGATGGGATGAAGAGAAAGACTTGGAAGCAATATATGGTTACTTTCTTCGGGCTATGGAATTCTAATAGCCGCCCTTCTTCGGCTTGAAGCACTTCAACCACCCATCCAACGCCTTGTAGAATATGTTTCTACTTGTCTCTCCCAGAGCAACAGTGGTTCTGAAATCATAGCAATGTTGGGCGTTCTTTAACACGTACCCGAAGATTTCGTCCTCATCTTGACCCTGGCCGCACTTTGGCGGGTTTGTGAAAGCCCTCGGATGCGGTGCCCATGGCTCCGCCGAGAGAGGCGAGAGAGTCCGCCAAGGATCGAATTCACCGCCAGACCAGTACAGCTGCGAAGGACGGATGTCCCAGCCGCCGAAGATGGCGTTGGTGCGGTCGGTCTGCGGCCAGTCAGGGAAGAGGGGCGCTTTGGCGGTGGGGAACTGGCGGTGGCAGATGTCGTGCTGGTGCTTTAGGGAGTTGTACTTGGAGACAATCTGGTTGGGGCCAAGGTTGGCCGATTGGAAATAACCTGCAAAATATTAGTATACGAGCTTCAAATTCGACATTCCCATGTAGCTGTCGGACTTACCCCACTGCGTGCAGTATTGCCAGGTCCACGACACGCTGCTAGGATCGACGAAGGGCAGATCCAAGTTGCACTCCGCCGTCACGTTCTTGTCACCCGAGCAAGTCGTCGTCATGAAGTCGTTGACATTGCCAACAAAAGGTTTCCACGTGCTCCACTGGTCCACGACAAACTTCGCACCCCTGGTCTTAGCCCAACCGTCCTTGCCAGCAACCTTCGCGTTCACCGGGTCAGTCTCGATATGGTTGCAGAAATCACCCAGACTCCACGGCGAGCCGTCCATGCCGTAGGATTGCCAGTACCAAAAGATAGTGGACAATGCGTCGGCAAAGGTGGCGTGCGTATTCTTCTCTGCACCGGCGCCGAGGAACTGTTGCTTGATGGCGGCGGCGGCCTTGCCACCCTTACCAAGCTCTTCGTCAATGTACGTAATGGCAGCATGCACGTCCTTGGAGCAGTTTCCTGCTCCATACCTCTCCATGCCGCGGGCAACGGGCTCGAAGTACACGCTCATGTCGACCTTAGACTCGGTGGGAGCAGAAGACGCGAAACCAGCGAAAATAGTCTCAGGGTACTGATCGCGCATGAACGCGGTGCGCATGGCAGGGTAAGATCCGCCAATCATGATCCATGGTGTGTCTGCGGGTGTAAGCGTGTAATTGATGTTAGGGCGGGAGAATTGGTTGGCGAAGACGACGATATCCTTGAGGGACTGCTCCGTGTTCAGCCACTTGAAGACTTCTGGCTTTGTGTCGACCGTGATCGGTACATTGCCGGGGGTGGAGTTTCCGTCTACCGTATGTCAGCCTCTTTTCAATCATCTTGAAGCGAGATAAAACTCACAATACCGATGCTCCCACACAATCCCAATCCCCTGATACTTATCCACCATGCCCCTGAACATATTCGTCGTGGTCACATTCCTTCTCAATCGCGAATCCACATAAGGCGCCCCATCAGCCTCTCCAACATCGTACAAGAAAATTGGAGCACCTGGCTTATACGCATCTGTCGAGACCCAGAATCTATTATAAAACGTGCCGTCCGACGACCCCTTCTTGCCAAAGTGGTTCAGAGGCAGCTCAACGTACTCGGCCACGACCTCCTCAGGCTCGGTGACGGGTGGGGCGGCGGATGTTGAGAACGCCTGCATGACTTCCTCCGAGTGCATAGGCGTGCCATCGGGGTAGAGCCCGGACTCAGCCATCTCGCCGAACTGTCGCAGCCTCGCGAGGTCCAAGGCACTCGCGCCTTGCAGGAGCGCAAGGCAGAGCGCCTTGACGGACATTGAGGAGCGCATCGTGAGCTGAGTTACCCTGCGGTAGGGTATAGCCAATTGACAAGATATGGAGCTGGCGAAAACGACACCGACGACCTACGTCCCAAATGTCCCTCCGAAAGTTCGTGGACAGGAAGCACAAAGTCGTAAGTCGCTCGAAAAGAAAATTGTGGCAAGCATCTCATATATAGCTGTGCCACGCCGGCGGCATCCTGGTGCACGCATGCTATTGCATGCGATCCCAGCACTTAAGACCTTCCTCTCACAGCAATACAAACGATCTGTGAGTAACCGCATCTATCAAAGGCCCACCGAAGATCAATTGGTCTAGCATGGCCGATCATGGTCCGCGTGCGCTGCGATAAGGGTTCGCATTCGGGCAAATTGGCACGCATATTGCCGCGTCCTACAGGGTATACAGTGTACGAACAAACCATGTGGAATCTTCCATTCTCGCCGAGAACCTGGGACCAAGACACTAAGAAGGTGAACAATATGATATCGACCTATATAACTGGCGAGCAGTTTCGCAGTTCGTTTCTTCAAACGTACCTGATTCCACCGTATCGGATCCAACCACAGCGCACAAAGCCAGCGCACTCATCTTACGCCTATTTATTAGCCGCAGAGCGACTTAAGGCAGCGAAGCTCCTCTTGGAAGGTCCATCGGCCGCCACTGAGTCGCGCCCCAGCAACGCTCAAAAGTTTATCACCGCCTTCCATTCGCGGGGTTGCGTACCTGCCAAGCGGGACTCCGCCTTCTCATTTTAGCCTAGAGCACCACCGCAATATCAGCTTAGCCTTGCGCCGCATACAATGGGTAAGCTCAAGAAGTTCGTCCGTCACGCGCTGCAGGGATTCTTGCAGGGGTAGCAACACCGAAAGTCGCGCATCTTGTTTTTATCGAAAATAGGAGCAAATACACCAGAATAAGATATTCTTGTTATGCTGTATAGTTGTTCTGGCCACCAGCTTGCTCGCAGAGCTCTGCAACATGCAGAAGTAGGTTGGGTGAAGCTTTTCGCTCATATACTGCCTCATATCCTCGTCATCCTGCTACACGTACAAAGGCGCTCGGACCACTTCGCTTAGGGGTTATAGCGCGTCACGTGATGGACGAACTCCTTGAGCTTACCCTTTGTAATAAAGTGTTTTGTGGCGATCTCGGGACCCAGAAGAAAGGATCTCCATTCCAGGGTAGGGCATTGTAGTACAAAGGGTAATCTCAATAAAGTCGGCCGTCATGTGACTTGCCAAGAAGCTAGCGCGTCACTAGCGGAACAGAGTCTCCGAGCCTCCGAGCCTCTAAGAGTTCTGTAGAGCGTCAACACCTACACTTCAACCTCACGTTTCTCACTCAATATGGCTTTAAATCCTGCTAAAAAAAGCTCTCGATTGCTTTTAGAAGCCTAGCTAGCTGCTATCGTCGTTCTTAGGACAAAATACAACCTCACTTTCCCAGAAATCGCCACTGATTTGGGTATAACTGACCACGCCTGTAGTAAGGCATTTCGACGCGTCAAAGGCGCCGCAAAGGGCGACTCACTGTAGGAATTGCTAGCTGCAACACCTACAGTCAAGCAGTCTCCTCCTGGCAGACCTGTAAAGGTACGCGATGGCTCTACGCTGAGCGCAAGACTACGGCATGATATCATCGTATATGGCACCTACCGGGTGCATGACGCTGTCAGAGACCTCTGCGCAGAAGCTGGCATCACACTTAGTAAGAATACAGTCTATAAAATTGCTAGGGAGCACCGCGACGAGCAGCACCTATACGTAATAACTTATAAAGTATAACCTAAAAAACTAGCGCTTAGTAGTAATAATAAGGACTAGCGACTATAGTACTATGCCTAGCTTAAGGCTAAATATAACCTATACTTTCCACGCATTATATTTGTCTGCTATAATAAAATCTCTAAGTCTATTAGCGGGAGTAATATACGTGGCGGAAAGTAGAGGATTTTAAGACTAGTTAAATAAAATAGTAACGTCTACGCACTGCCTGCAACGCTACTTAAATTTAGTTTTATAATTTACGCTGCTACTTTAACTAATACTACTTACTTTTATTAACGCCCTTGCGTTATTTAGGCTTAGGATAATAATAAGAGCTAAAAGGACTTTATATAACGCGTCTCCTATATAAATAATATAGTAAAAGAGGCTTTTAAAGTTAAACGCTCTCGCGCGACTGTCGCTAGCACTAATAAAAAGTAGTAACTATAAGAAATTAACTATAATATTACCTATAATAATAGTTAACGCTAAACTACTAATAAGGCTACTAGTAAAAAGGGTGGAGCTCTCCGCGCAGGTATTAAGAAACCTTTTATTATTAAAAAGTTCTTTAAAACAGAGGAGTTTGTATATAACGGAGGGAAGGGTATAAATGGCATCTAGTACGCAGAGAACATACTTAAGAAACACCTATTCCCTTATTACTACGCTATACGCGATAATAACCTAGGCATAGCTATTTATTTAATTTAAGATAACGTTTGCCTATACTTACTAGGTCTCTAGTACTGCTAGCTAGAAATTAAAGCTCTAGGAATTAAGTTTGGCCCTCAGCCTCCTAATTCACCCGACTTACACCTAATTGAGCGCTGTTTTGGGCGTCTAGAAGGTTTTTTGGCAAGTTACGAATGCCTATCAAGTTCTAAGGAGGCCAAAAAGGCTGCAGAACAGTACATAAAGGAGGTCTGGCAAGGTGATGAGACACTCAGGCAGTATATGGCCGAAAAGCTTCATCCTACCTACTTTATGCGCGTTGCAGAGCTCTGCGAGGACGCAGGTGGCCAGAACAACTTTACAGCATAATTAGAACATCTTATTTGGGTGTATTTGCTTATACTTTAGATGGAATCAAGATGCGCGACTTTTGAAGTTGCTACCCCTGCAGGAATCCCTGCTGCACGTGACGGCCGACTTTATTGAGATTACCCTTTGTACGCTCCAGAGGCACAGCAGTGATATTCCCGAACGACAGCTGCCCTCGGCATCGTTCTTTCGTTCTCCGGTTCTTTGTGCTACGCCTTGGCGCGGCACGGCTACCTAGGTTATCCGATTCTCCCGTGACTTGATCCAAATCCCCTGATCCACATGCACCACTCAGACCGCTCTCTCCCATCATCTGCCAAGCCTGAGTTCCCATCGATACCACTCCAGTGGATCGTCTATATGCACCCAAAATATAACAATCATATAACCACGAATCTTGGCGGACAGAGCCGCACCGTATTTCAAAGATCCATATTAGGTCCCAGCCTGGAAAAAGAAAACATCCATGTGTAAATGGTAGTAAAAATCCCTGTCCATATTCGCCTGTTCGCCTTCGCTGTTATCCACACTCGCTTATATGCATATTAAACCCAGAGTGCAACGTGGTCTTAGCTACACGACCACGGAGGAAGTGACTGATGCTATTGTGTGCCGCCGTACTGTTGACGGCCAAACGCGTTATTTGCCGGCACGAACTGCATTAGAGGCCAGTTCGTCGACCCGAGCGTTTGCATGACTGATGCATCGTCCACGCCAGGGATCTGACCGCCTTGACTTCCTTGATAATTGCCATTGGTGTCGCTGCCACCAAGCGTGCGTCCATTGTTCAGGTAATCGCACTGTGATTCGGGATGTTTGTGTGCGATTGTCGCACGTGTCCACTGATGCCACTCCGCGGGGGGGATTTCATTTGCATAGGCCGGCTGGTGAGAATGAGCGGTTGCCGTGACTTGGGGATTGACGTACGCGTAGTGGACGGCGGCGTGTCGGGACGGTCCATTCGTCGGCACTTGTTGCGAGGCTGCGGCATGTGATGGAGCCATTGAAGATTCTTGACTGGTGGCATAGGGTTGTTGCCCAATGCCAGGTGCTGCTTGCTGCGACACGGACGCTGATGTTTCATTAGTATACGAATACCCGGGACCAGCTGGGGAAACGGTGTAGGCCTGTAGTTGAGGTGATCCAGCTAGGGTAGCGGTATCCGCTGTGCTGGCTCCACTCGACAATGAGGGTCGGTGGTTGCTGTTAGGATATGCGATAGGTACCGAAGGCTGCCCCGGTGGTGGCTGTAGGGCCGCTTGAGCAAGTGATTGACTGGCTGTTCGTTTGAAGATGCACTCGTTGATATTACTCAACGAACGTTCTACAATCTGAGATATCTCATCCTTGAGTTTGTCGCCGAATCCTATCTTTGTTTTAGCTACCGGTCAATTTATATACTGATCACGCTCACCTAGCAATTGCCCTGCTTCACTGATCAAGTCGACCCACTCGTCCGTGTCGCTTATCAGCGTGTCCATGTCGGCCGACGAAAGTCGATCTCGCTTTTGATAGTGGGCGAACAAAGTTGTAAATATAGCAGCAACATGTGTCACAATATTAATCCAGGTGACGTCCAAGCTTCGGAGTTTGCGCATCTCTGTAGAACATCGCAGGAGCTTCTTGGAAGCGGACAAGCACTTCTCCAGACTAGCACTGATACAAACAGGATCCTCTGACCGGCACATGGCGGGATGGTACATAAGCAGGTGGTATTCGTGGTACCAATAGTCCAGGTACACAGCGAAGATGTAGTCCTCTTGTGAAGCAGTCGCAGGGTCCCTCAGCTCCAGTGGCATTTCTTCTTTCCATTGCCATATACCGGCTTCTAGGCGTTTCACTGTCTCTTCGTACGAACTACGAGCAGAGGCGCTGATTGAGTAGAGTGTTCGATACAACAGTGATAAGTGTACGGAGAACTTGGCGACTTGTATGCCGACTTGAAAGGAGCACTTGTGAAACTCATCTAAACCAACTTCCTCGTCCGGAAGACAGTCGTTCATGGGCTCAGGGAATTCCACGTCGATGTCATCCATACTGATAGGCATTGGCCGGCCCAGCTTCCCGCTCATATGAGACGTCAGCGCATGGAGCGCCCAAAAGGTACGCTTTCTAATCTCGACCTCGAGCGGGTCCATGTTGGCATTATCGGCCCACGCTTTGGATGAGCGATGGTAACCTAGCTCGATGGCCAGTTGGAATGTGGTCGTCGCCATAATCCAGGCCGCACCAGGCTTTGGGAAGTTGCGCAGATGGTGCACGATCAAGGTCAGCGCTTGCACATCCCGCCACGTGTGTGACAACCACAAGTCCTTGAAAAAGCTCAAGGCATACCGGTAATGGCGGTGAGAGTCCTCTAATAGAGCCGGTTGACGATTTCGGACTGATATTTGATAGTTCAATGAGGCGATCACCATGTGCACACTGACAGTCTCAGACGGAGAAGGGATGAATCCGGGCTCGTGACCAATTCGCCAGATCAGTTTCATCGTGGTTGGTTTATCGAGGATCATGAGATAGGGGTGCATGGAGCGGAAGAACCAGCTACAGTAGTCCTTCAACGTCTGGTATGGAGGGAGTGAGACATGTTCAGGCTGCGTGTGGTTCAATGCCACCTCCATTACGTCGGTGTACGACATGTACGAATCGTCGTAGTCCTTGTCATCCACAAAGTCGGTGATATCGATTTCGTGACCAAAGACAGACAACGAGGTCCCGCTGATGTTACTGAGCAGGGAGTCGGCTGAAGACACGCCTAGGTAGTTGTCACCAAAGGACTGGTGTTTGAACTGGGGCAGAGGACGACTATTTTCGAGAGCAGAACTGGCTGGTGTGTAGCCCGTGGCAGGTGAGGTGCTCTCACCCCGGGTCGGTGGGCTGCCCTGGCTCTTGCTGGAGTTCGTGCTCGGCCACGGCGGGGTTGCGCTGGACCCTGGAAAGCTGGAGTAGCTCGATGCTGCACGGGGTTCAATGCCCATCTCCCTCAATTGCGCCTGCAATCCTGCGATGTGGGCGCGCAGGAAGCTGTTCTCACTCTCCATGGCCTCGACCTGGCCTCGCGTCGTCGCGCGCCCGGTGATGCGGTCGGTGGTCTTGCATGGCGTGCGGTTCTGGGCGCATGGCGAGCAGCCCTCGGGTCTCTGTACACGGTCTCAGTCAACGATGTCGGGTGGAAGTGCGGTCGTGGTGCATGCGCCTTACCGGGTCGCATCGTATCTTGCGGACCTGGCGACAACGTCAGCAGATCGTTCAACTACAACAACGGCAGTCACGTCGCCATGGCTCCTTCCTCCGTGCTCCAGTCGGGGGAGCAACGACGCGCCCCCGTCGGGCCCATGGCCGTAAAGACATACCTTGCAGCGGTCGCACGCCTGGCCGGTGCGGGATGATGTAGCTAGCCGCCTCTTCACGGAGCCAGAAAAGTCACTGCTGGGCGACGGGCGCCGTTGTGCCAACGGCGTCTGGACGAGACCGGGCTCGATCTTGGGGATTTTGGCGCTATGGGAGAGGGAAGCATCCCCGTCGGGCGACGTGTCAGGCATCCTCTTGTGATTAGAGGCGTGCAGGTGGGCCATTGCTGGTGTAGACGGCAAGTGCCGTGGAGCTCGTGCGTGCCGTTGGACGTAGCTCCTGCAAGATTCCGAACCAAGGTTCGGGGTTAGAAGGGAATGCAGGAGCGTATGGCGAGAGAATTAGTCCAGTGCAACATTGTACCATCTGTGCAAACAGATATGCGAGAGCGGGGGCTTGTTGCTGGCGGGCACAGAGGCGAACGGAGACCCCAGGGACTGGGTGTGCGCATGCACGCGCTCCCGCTCTAAAGGGCTCCAGCTGGAGCTGTCAATGCCGCCTTTGACCCTCGACCCGTTGTGTGCAGTCATAACGGCACCCGTATGTCTTGCCCCGACAGCCACTTGAGACTCATTGCCCGCCCGCATCTTACACAGCTTGACTCGAACCCGGTGCTCCGAGCGCCACGCCGAGTCACTTCCTCTTTGAGCGCCCACTACACCTGAATCGGCACCATCAGTGAAGAGCGGGAGTGGGAAGGACCCTTAGAGTTGAGGCTTCACCAACTTGACGACTGCTACTGCATTGTCTCTGTCGCTGCGGGCTGGGGAAGTGATACAGGTTAGAAAGATTGCACGGCAAACCTTGGAAACAGTCATTGCATGCAAATTCTCAAAGCAGGAATATTTCCAAACACCAGACACTATCCTGCTCTACCCTGAATATCTACTCTGGCTACAACGAGGACATTTACCGGAAGACGAGCCCGGACGATACCACAAAAGAAAAGTCTTCTGCAATTAGCAAGCACGACTGGACTGCACCTGCCTCTCCCCCCACCACCACCAGAACCCCTGGCCCCGAACTCCAAATTCTTCAACGAAAACATCAAAATGGCATCCATCTACACCCTCACCATCCCCCACTATCCCACCCACCCCATCCACATCGCCCTCTTCCGCTCCGTCCGCAACGCCGCCCACCTCCGCGCCCAACTCCTCTCGGCCAACCCCTCCTTCGACTACGCCTTCCTGGACGCCACCACCATCCTCTCCTACCACCAGCTCCTTCTCGCCGCCCAGCTCGCGCTGCACGCCCATCTAACAGGGCGAAGCAAGACGCGCACGCCGCACTCCGAGCTCGTCTTCCGCCTCCACCCGAACAACAACATCGGCGAGTCCTACCGCAAGTTCGGCATCAACAATGCCTCGAGTACGCTTATAGCCATCAAGTTCTCTCTGGACCCGGAGATCACGGGTGAGAGTGTTGCGAGGCATCTGGGTGAGGTGGTGGAAGGGGAGAGCGTGGATATTGGGCCGAATGGTGAAGAGCTGGCTATGTTCGCTGATGTTGCAAAGATACGCAAGATCTTCAAGTTGAATGATGGCGGGAAAGGCAAGGAAGGCGCAGCTGTGAACGGGGAAGCGAGGGATGAGCGGAAGCAGATGGAGAGCGTGATTCTTGGGACTATAGCGCTGAAGGGGTCGTGAGGGGCTGTATCCATGGATCGGGAGGTGGTATTATGAGAGGAGATGAATTGCGACATCACGATCCGCATTTAGAAGAAATCGAACTTGGACGAAAGTAGCATCACGGCACAGACGGATGTCGTAGATGATTGAACAGCACAAAAGACGGATGTCGTAGATGATTGAACAGCACAAAAGAAACCTCCGTTTCGACTATGCTACAGGGTTGCAGCGGAGGTACTGCACGACTGTAAAGATACACCACTAAATCTATGAGAACAGCTGAGCCAGCTTATGCGTTGAGGTATTCGGCCTTGATGAAATCCGACATGTTCTTGGGCCTGGGGTAGGGGTTCTCGTGGTGTTCGTGGCCGTGGTCGTGGGCGTGCGGGTCCTCAGCCGGGCCAACGTAGTGCATCTTGTATGCCGAGCCGCACTCCATGCAGCGCGCGACGGGCTCCTCGCGGGTCAACTGGACAGTATTAGCATTTCCATGGAGTAGATTCTTTGGCAGTATGAGGTCGTACAGTGATCCAGAGAACATTGTGCGAGTCGGCGGGGCAGCCAGTGCAGCCGACGTACTGCTCGTTGCCAGCTGAGTTGACGACGATGGGGTCATCGAGAGTGCCTGTGTGCCATCAGTCATGTCGTCCCACATGCTCGGCCATCATCATGTTGATTACATACCGACGCGGCTAGCATCCAATGGCCTCATGTCGAAAATGTCGATGCCCTGCATCTTTCCCAAAATTTCGAGACGCTCCAAACCGGTGGCTTGCTCGAGATCGGTGGGGACAGTTCCGGGCTTCGCACCGGGTGGAAGAAGATCGGCCTCGGACTTGATTTCTATACCAGCGACGTTATTAGCTATTGATAGTTTCGTCATGTATGTTGAAGCGACCCGGTCGCAGCTCGGCAGCACGGATGTCGGGCAGCGGGCAGCCAGCACGTACGGTCAAGCTTCTTGTACCCCTCGATAACACTGGGAGAGCTCGCAGAGTGGCCTGTCTCCTTGTCCGCGGTGGACTTCTCGTTCACATCGCCTGCAATGGCAGTCAGCGGTGCATCGTATGATTGAGCTCCTGGCGCGACTCACGGCGGACAAAGGTGGTGGTGAAGGTGCGACGGGCGAGCACGCGCGGGGCAGCTCGCCGTGCGACGGCAAAGGCAGAGCGCTGGACGAACATTTGGGGCGCAATTGGGGTGGAGTGGAGAGGGCGTGCGGTGGTGTGAAGCTGCAAAGTTGGCGCCGACATCCAACCAGCGATCGTGCCATGCGAAGCTTGGCGTGGAACGAGGAGCTCGGATGAGTCAGCGCTGGGAGGGCTCCGCTATCAATGAGCTGCGCATAGCCTATCTTTTGAAGCTTTGTCCGCCATGTGAGTGTCACCAGGCAGAAGCACAGCTAGTAGCGTGCAAACAGTGCTCAAGACACTTGCCAGATGTTACCTAAATAAATAGCTACCTGTCCGACGCCCACTACAGGATCGCACCTTCCACCTGCAACCATGCCCTTCAAGCCAGCCCTCGTCATTGTGGACGTGCAAGAGGACTTTTGCCCGCCCGTGAGTCGCACGTGACGATTTTTAAATAACTGCTGATAGCTTTGTCAAGAACGGATTACTCGCAGTCCAAGGCGGACGCGACATCGTCCCTCTGGTCAACGAACTGCTTGGTCGGCCCTTCCTGCTCAAGATCGCTACCAAGGACTTCCACCCGCAAGACCACATCTCCTTTGCCTCCAACCACGAAGCGCCTAATAACAAGCCCTTCGAGTCGTCCGTCATCATCAAAAATCCCCTAAACCCCTCGGAGACGCAGGAGACACGCTTATGGCCGGATCACTGTGTTCAGGGCACCAAGGGCTCTGAGCTGCTCCCAGAGCTCGACATCAAGCAAGTGCACAAGATCGTGGAGAAGGGACAAGACAAGCGCGTGGAGATGTATTCTGCATTTGCGGACCCCTTCACGAATCCATGCGTGAGCAAGAGCGAGCTGGCGAAGCTGCTGCACGATGCGGGAGTCACGGATGTGTTCGTAGCGGGGCTGGCAGCCGACTACTGCGTGCGATATACAGCGCTGGATGCCGCGAAGGAGGGCTTCAAGACTCGCGTCATCGGTGAGGCGACGAGGGCGGTTGATCCATCAGCCATGGACGAGGTCTTGAAGGAGTACGAGCAGGCGGGCGTCACTGTTATTGGCAAGGACGACGAGTCGCTCACCCTCGTGAAGTAGAGAGATCGGTTTTTCACTCTCACATCACCCCCAGTCTGCTTTGTCTGGGCGATTTCCTTGGTATGAACTGGCAGGAACGGAGCTCTGATAAGCATGATACCCGATGGGCATTTCCCTAGGCGTTCCGCTTTATCCCTTGATGAGCTGAAACGTCCAGTTATGTTTCCTATGTAGCTAATCAGGTACCATGTACCGTCAAAGTTCGTGCGCAATTTTGCGCCTTGCTTCTTGCTTCTCACCCAGTGCTACTTGTTCCGAGGATGCCGAGCCTGGGCTGCACGGGTCAGCTGCCTGTGTCGTCCGCGCCGGCAGCGAAGTGACGTGAGTGGGGTCTTCGACCACCTCACAGTATATGAGCTCAAATCCTGCGCACTTGAAGCGCCAACATAGAATTTGTGTTTGATTTGCTTCACACCACACTGCGATTAGGCGGGGGCAACTAAGCACGCACGGTAAGTTCAAAGAAGCCCGGACCGCCGAATTTTCCCCCGCGCCGGCGCGTTCCGTCATCGCTCTCTGACTGGCAGGGTCGCGGTTGGCTGCGCGACTACCACACTTCACTCAACCAGCAATCCATTCGCCTATTGTGTAGCCTTGAGACTGAGACTGCAGGATTCGTGTTATCTATTGCACTTGCCACTCACATAATCTGCCCCGGTTCTGCGCAGCGAACATATCCACCATGGTGTTGGGGCACAGGCGGCACTCGCTGACAAGTGAGTCTTGCAAAGTTCTTGCTGCCTGATCAAGCCAGAAAGCCCAAGTGCGAAACATGCTGATAGATGAATAACAGGCAACCGATCATCGATCGACTCGACCAGAGGCGATGAAGTCACAAAGGAGGACGAGACGGTGGTGGACGCGGATCAGGGCAACAGTATGTCTGCAGTGCCGCAGGATTCTGTGAAAGCTGGCTGACTGGGACAACCTGCAGTGCTCACTCACATCATATCATCTCTCCGGCCAGGCGCGGATTTGAGCCGAGTGACGCTACCAACCTTCATTTTAGAACCACGGTCCATGCTGGAAAGGATAACAAAGTGTGTTTTTGGAGTTTTCGGTGGATTCGGCGGATTTGTATGCTAACAATCTCACAGCTTTATGGCCCACCCGGAGACCCTCTTACCCATGCCTCAAATCGAAGACCCTATCCAGCGATTTGTAGCAGTGACCAAGTTCTACTTGAGTGGCTGGCACATCAAACCCCCGTATGCATCCCTATCCTACCCACAAGCACCAGCTGATGTAAGAACAGAGGCGTCAAGAAGCCGCTCAATCCGATCTTGGGCGAAATATTCACCGGTTACTGGGACTACCCCGACGGCACCCGCGGTTACTACATTTCCGAACAGACATCGCACCACCCGCCCAAGTCAAGCTACTTCTTCATGGCGCCTGAACATCACATACGGATAGATGGCACACTGAAGCCTAGGAGCAAGTTCCTGGGCAACTCTGCTGCGAGCATGATGGAGGGCATCGCAGTGATGCGCTTCTTGGACACTGGCGAACGATTGTAGGTGCGACGGCGGTAACATTCCAGCCCAGCTGACCGTGACACAGCTTCATCACGCAACCGAACATGTACGCGCGTGGCATCCTCTTCGGCAAGATGAAGTACGAACTCGGCGATCACAGCTATATTCGATGTCCCGAGACCGGCATGGAAGCAGACATCGAATTCAAGACCAAGGGCTGGGTGGGTGGCACATATAATGCAATCGGTGGCTTTATAAGTGACAAGAATGGCAAGCATCTCTTCGAACTCTCTGGTCTGTGGAATGAGGAAATGTGGATCAAAGACCTAACGGTTAGTTCAACTTCGTGTTGCTCTGGTCACAGCAGCTTTTTGGACTGATGTGTTTGCAGACGGGCAAAAAGCAGCTCCTTTTTGATGCGTCCCACGCCAAACCCTCGTACCCGAAAGCCCGACCACTCGAAGAACAGGACGAGCGTGAATCACAGAAACTGTGGCACGTTGTAACAGATGCTGTGAAGCGAAAGGACCAGGACACAGCCACCAATGACAAGGCGCGGATTGAAGATAGGCAGAGAGAAGAGGCGGCAAAGCGGAACAGCGACGGCGTCGACTGGCATCCACAGCTCTTTCGACGCGTGCAGGGAGGTCCTGGTGGAAGCGAAGAAGGCGAGGAAGATCTGGATTGGATCATCAACGCTAAAATGTAGGCAATCGAAAGTCTTCAGCTGATGCTTTACTAATTTAAATAGCGATGGCAAGACACCCGAAGAGCAAGTCAAACAGATTCTGGGGATTGCAGCAATCCTACCCGGCCAAGCGCCGCCCAACCGCAGATTCAGCATTCCCTCCCGGAGTGAACACAACGATCCATCAGCGGCAGGCAATCAGACTATTCAACAGTCCTATCTAGTGAACAACAACACAAAGCCAGAAGTCAGTCAAACAGAGCTCGATCTACCCCAGCAAAAGCAGCAAACCTCTAGCGACCTCATTGATCTCAGCGACCCAGCCCCTGACGAGGGTATGGGCGTAAATGCAAACAATCCAAAGGATGATCCGCGCCTGCCAGTCGAGAAACCAAACTCAACGCCCGAGAACTCTAATTCTGGGAAGAAGAGTCAGGATGAGTTCTCGGAATCGATGCCACCAAGCAGGCTGCTGAATTTCGTAGATGGTGAGCCGGGAGAAGGGAAGGCGTTGAAAAGGGTTGACTCGGAAACGGAAGAAGAGGAACGATTTCATGATGCACACTCATGAACGAGCGGCTTGCTTTCGTGACGCGTATCGACTCCTTGTGACCGCCTTTCTTTTTACTTCTTATCGGCCTTGCGAAATATACCATGGCATCGCGGTTCATTGGCAGGGGATCTCGAGGGAGAGGGACGTGTGGACCTAGGAATGTTTTGGGCTGGAAATACGGCAGTAATGTGAAAATGCACGCAAATTCAACGGAGCCCAGGTTCAAGTTCACTCTTTGGATCTCGGATGGATTGGGAACTTGCTAAAATGCACTACCCAAAGCCTGGACCAGGGAACATAGAGGTGAAGAAAGCAAGCTGAATTCCTGAACAGGAAGGTCTTAAAACTAGAGGTGTTTGTTTCCCGGAGACCCGTATCCGCAAGTTCTCCCATTCCTTCAGCACAATATGGACGCCACTCGCGAGTCGCCCAAGATCCGACCACCGTCCATTTGCCAGGGTAGCCCCACGTGCTGCTTGGCACGCTGGGCAGCCTAGCTACATGTCGGTTCGGCGTTGGTTCGTCACCACCGGATTCCACTTCTCTGCGTGGAACTAAGGTCAAAACCAGAGGGTGATTACCCCACGTGCGGGAGCTTTGGACCTTTCCTGGTTGTGAGCTCCGAGAGCTTCGGCAGCTCTCCGCGTCGCGATGGCTTGCAGGACGAGATAAGAGAAGCCATGGCCCCGAGAAATGTAGTGTGCGCTGCAGGAACGCATTCTTTTGGTCCCCCGTCGTTTTGAGGTCCGCCAGTCATTGAAACTGCTGTCAATCGCTCAAGATGCGCTCTGTCGTTGCCCTCGCGCTGCTGGCGACGTCCGCTGCCGCCGCTCCGTCCAAAGGCTACAACACCGGTCATGGGGCCTCTAAACTCAACGTACAAGTCGGCGACCGTCCGTACTACCTCGTCAATAACATGGACGATGGGCCGTTGAAGGAGAAACTTCAATCGTGCTCCGAAGGCCCTTTCAAGACCTCCAACTTCGTCGTGTCGCACCGCGGTGCAGCCCTCCAATTCCCCGAGCACACCGTTGAAGGTCTGACTGCGGCGCGTCGGCAAGGCGCTGGAATTCTCGAATGTGACGTAGCCTTCACAAAAGACAAGAAGCTCGTATGCCGCCATGCGCAGTGTGACCTGCACACCACGACCAACATCCTCAACACAACGCTCGGCGCGAAGTGCACTACGCCTTTCAAACCAGCGGCCGACGGCCAGCCTGCTGAGGCCAAGTGCTGCACGTCCGACATCACACAGGCGGAGTTCAAGACGCTGTGCGCGAAAATGGATGGTTCCAACCCCAACGGCACCACGGTCGAGGAGTACATGGACGGCACACCGTACTTCCGCACCGATTTGTACGCGACGTGCGGCACCGTGATGACGCTGGAGGAGTACATCAAAATCGTCGACGGCTACGGTCTCCAATTCACACCCGAGCTCAAGACACCCGAAGTCCCAATGCCCTTTGACGGTTACACCCAAGAGCAGTACGCGCAGGACCTCATCAACACCTTCAAAAAGCACAAGATCCATCCCTCCCGTGTGTGGGCGCAATCCTTTCTCCCCGCCGACATCTTCTACTGGATCAAAAACGAGCCCGCGTTCGGCCGGCAAGCCGTCTACCTCGACGAGCGCGTCGACACCCCCGAGGGCTACGTCAACGCGACCGCCTCCATCCCCGAGCTCGCGCGCCGCGGCGTCAAGGTCATGGCACCGCCATTCTTCGCGCTCACGAAGGTCAATGCGAGGGGCAAGATCGTGCCGTCTGAGTACGCGCTTGCGACGAAGAAGGCGGGCATGGATATCATCACCTGGAGCTTTGAGCGTAGCGGGTGGTTGAACCAGGGCGGCGACTATTATTATCAGTATGTCAGGGATGTGATTAATAATGATGGGGATATGTATACCGTGCTGGATGTGCTGGCACAGCAGGTTAAGATTAAGGGTCTGTTTAGCGATTGGCCGGCTACGGTTACGTATTATGCGAATTGCTTTGGGCTGTGAGAGGGCATGCTTATACAGGGCTGAGGGCGGGGGCTGTATATATTGGAATGATGTATAAATGATAATGTATTTGACGAAGAGACGTGTTCTTGGTCCCTCGAGCAGTACTGCAGTCGATGATGGTCTGCTGTCTCAAGGTGGCGAGTTGACGACCTGAACGCGTGTGACGGGTGCAGTGCGGCAGCGACGGTTGAGATGTCGCGCAATAACAGAGCTAGCTTTATAGTGACGAATTTTACAAAGCCCTCTCTACCAGAATACAGGATAGGTAAAAGGTAATTTGACGCGAGAGCAAGCTACTAGACTCTAGTACTTTGATCTTCGGACCTTGTTTAACCATCCAACACTCATGACGATGATATTTGGTATTCTCCGCTACATAGGTACCCGTTTTTCAATCTCAAACGCCTGGTCCTTTGCTCATTGCCCCAGGGTCGATATTAACCTTGCATTTTCGGACCTATTTCGAAAGAGATCACTACTTGGGTCAACACGGTATTGTCGGTAGCTGTTAGAGTGTACTTTCCCCAGGCTAGCCTAGCCCTAGCATATATAGCCTCCATAGTGTCATAGCATTCAATCCATTACGATACCTTTACAGTGGCTTCCAGCCCAGAGAGCAAAAATTTGTTTTTTTGAAGAGGCACTGGAATTCATCTTGGCCGTTACGTTCCAGCGAATACTCTAGTTGATTGCGACTATGCAACTCAAAGATGGGGTTCTGTTCCCGGCCCTCTCAATATGCTATAAGGGTTCTGAATGTGAGTGCTTCTTGACGACGTTGTCACAGTATATATATCACAGTATATATATTGACTGGTTCCTTTCTCCGTCTATCTCGCGGTCGTGTCGCCAATTTACCTACGAAATAGATCTTAGCTGGATCAGTAGTGGTGACGCCTGCTCAATGAGCCGATTTTTTCTCCGTCCGATCATACGGCCGGTTTCGCGGACATCATACAATTGCCGGGGCCGATAAGGATAGTTATGGAGCCAAAACGCAACTATTGTTGGCCCTTGTTACGTTCATGGCATCATACATGCCGCGCCGTATAGAACTTCATACGAGGAGAGGCGGATCGAGCGGCTGTGAGGGTTGCCTGTAGGAAGGGAAAACCGAGGTAGCTTAGTGGCTGGTGTAGTGTACCGGATTTCTTAACAATCTTTCTTAGTCCCTGTTTCCTATTGTATCGCGAAGCTTTCGCACACGAGTAACTTCGCCTGGTTGCACATAACATCAGTATCCTACATGGCTTCATGAGCATGAGGCACTGTTGCGGATTCCAGTTTGTGGCTCCAGTTCCAAAAAATTGCCGTCGCGATACCTTTTGATGTGATCAGTTGTGGTCATTTCTACGCTTAGCGACCTGTAGTGGTACAGGTTCCGTTTTGTCGTATGTACTCCCCTTAGACTAGCACCGGCCGTTCGAAGTAGAGTATCTCCGGAATTAAACGCCGGCTCGACAACGAGAAGCTGGTGTCATCATTGTCGGTGCCAGGTGGTGCAGCAGCTAATCAGGAGGACAACCAGAGCTCTGGGTATACCGGTGGTCTGTTTCCAATCCGGCTCGTGGAACGTGTGGGCCTGCAAACTGTCGTCGTGAAACACTACCCTCGCTAGAAGCAAACATTGCGGTACTTTGAAAGCCCAAAATTGTTCCGAGGTTGTCATCGCTGCGCTATCAAATGGTGAGATAAGTGTAGCATGCTGATGGGCGGGCCCATGCAACATGGCGATATTGCAAATGCATTGGACCTCGTAAGGGGGTCCGAGATCCAGGGTCTGAGTCGCTAGAGGGGACCAGATTCGTCAGCGCTCGGACTACCCTGCCGAGACAGTCAGTGCGCCGCGACACTAACGCGCCACCCCAACACCAGCACCGCAGCCAGCAACATGAGGCTATAGAGTTTTACATAAAAGCTTTTATCGCGAAATTTTCTAGAGTTAAGATTTTATAGAGCTATAGAAGATTACTAGCTAGTTAAATTATAAATATCTACTTAGTGTTCTAATTATTTAGCTACTGCGCGATACTGGCGCTAATAGCGTAAATATTACTATATTAATGTATATAGATGCTAGCGTAGGCTTCTTCCTCTTTATAATTATATAAGTAGCTTTTAAAGCATTCTAGCTTCCCTTTTTAGCAATTTTAAAACGTTTTTAAAGTTGTTATTAAGCCTTGCGAGCCTATTAATAAAGGCGTTACTTAGTAGCCTAATTAGCTTTCTCCTTAGCGCGCGTATTTCTAATTACTATACGCGTAATACGCTTCTCCTATAGTAAATAAGCTTTAAGCTACCTATTTACTATCTAGATCTCTCTTTGCTTACTTTTCTAGAGTTGTAGTTATTGCTTTTTAGCCTTTTATTGGCTGAGAGAATCGCGCGCCCTCTATACGCGGGCAGGTGACTAGAAAACAGATCCTCTATACTACTTATCTAGCTGCTTAAAAGGTAGAGTCCTGCCCTTTGTTTAACGCTGTTTCTAGTTTATAAGGGCTTCTCGTAGCCCCTAATTCTTATGCTCTAAGAGCTACTTCTGTATAAAAATTAAGTGTATAGTGCGATTTAGCTTCTTGGCCTTATTACCTCCCCTTGTATTAATAATAACCTTTAAAAGCTAATTAATTTTGCGCTAATTAGATATGCTAAGTACTAAAGTAGAGCTTTCGCGCGATCTTTATTCTAGAAACTTATCTCTATTAAATTAACTAAAGATTAGTGTAGGATCTGGTGGCGAGATACCTATATACTTAAAAGCTTTAGTAATTAATTACGGCGTAACTAATGTTGTCTAGGCCCTCTAGAATAGTGTAAAGAAGTCTCTTTTAGTAATTATTAATAGCCCCTAACTCCTATATAGGTATGCGGAGAGCTTGTTGGAGTAGGCGATAGAAAGAGACTTAAATATACAGACGTCTAAAGGCTATAGCGTATAAGTGGCGTAAGGGGGAAATATCGCAAGGAGGATCTTTTTCTAATCACAGTAGTTAATAAAATCTATAGTAACGTGAGATCTATACCTATTAAGGACTAAGAGTCGCTATTGCTATCGAGCCTTCTCCTTAGTATAGCGATTAAACACCTGTTTTAGTTATTAAAGCCCTATCTCGTTGTTTAACTATTTAGAGGTTAATGAGGTGATAAAGACTCTATAAGAATTAACATTAATTTCCTTAACCTAGCTTAATTGTAGAGTCTCAGCGTTAGATCGATAGATTAGTAATAGATTAATAGTAGATCTATCGGCGCATATACATGCGATGAGCGAGATCCACTCACGACTACTATCCTAAATAGATTGCCTCACTTGGCGACTCTTATATATAGGCCTGTCAAAGATCCTTTTTGACCTGCCGGTAATGCCGAGTAGGAAGCCTTTTTCGTCCATATTATAGGTATACTAAGGCTCTATGCCATACTTTATAATTTTCTTATATAAAAGCTTAAAGTAGAGCCTATATCTTGCGCCTAAATTAGCGTTATAGTAATTATTATCTAGCCTAGTCGTCCATCGCGAGATTAGGGAGTTAAGGTAGCGCCTAATAAAGCAATTAACCTATTATATAGAGATATCCTTTTTAGCAATAATTAATATAAAGTTTTAGATTATCTAACGCGTAGGGGGTAGACCTTTCTAAGTAAGACGCTATATATACTATAGAAGCTTAGATTCTTATTATTAGTTAAGATTTTAGTAAGTCTATAGTAGCTATGTACGCGCCTGCATGGCGCATCTATGCTAGCGCGTTAATATTAACCGCACAACACTAAATTCTTCTATAATTTTTCTATATAAGAAAGTTTCTCCAGGTTCTCGTAAGTCGATAGCGATAATTGCAGCCTTAATCGGATCCATATTGGTGGAGATGCGGCGCGTCAAAGTTGAGGTGCTATATCTATTAGGGTGGCGCGTTAGTGTCGCGGCGCACTGACTGTCTTGGCAGGGTAACGTGCACGGACAGCTCATGCCCGGAGACACCTCGTGCCCCGCCGAACACCAAGCCGCGTCTTAACACCACAACTTTAACAGACTATAACGCTATAGCCATGGCACCTATTAACAATGCAATTAAAGATTTGAAATCGCGTAATCTAGGAGAACACTTTACGTTAAGGGAAGTTACTAAGAAATACAAGATTAACTACTTAACGCTAAGGTAAAGGTGGAGAGGTATAATAGCGTCTTAAGAGGATAAATACTTAAATTAATAAGCTCTCGACTAATAACAAGAGCTAGAGCTTATATAATATATTATAAAGCTTACAGAGAGAGGCCTTCCTCCTATAAGAGAGATAATTAGGAATTTCTTATCTAAAGTAGCCTATTAATAGCTGAGCGATCGATGGGTTTCTCGCTTTATTATTAGACACTAGATCTATATAATCTTAAAATAAACCACCGCTATAGATCGTGTTTGCCACCTAGCTAATTCTAAGTTAAAATACCGTCTCTATTTCGAGCTACTACATCGAAAGATCACTAAATATCACCTTAAGGCTCGAGATATATATAATATAGATAAGAAGGGCTTCTTAATTGGCTTAATAGGCAAAAGCAAGAGGATATTTAGCAAGCATTAATAAGAGAAGAAGGAGGTTTAAGCATCTCTTTAGGATAAATTACGCAAGTTCCTAACACTCCTAGCCTGCTACTACGCTAATAGGAGCTCGCTACCTCTAAGCCTTATCTACGCAGCTAAAAAAGGAGCTATATAATTAAGTTAAGTAAAGGATATTAAGGCAGGAGAACATAAGGTCTTTATCTTATTATCTTTAACAGGCTAGTTAAACGACGATATAGGCCTAGCTTAGCTAGAGCAGGTGTTTAATTGCTATATAAAGTAGTAATTAGGGAGATAGTAATTACTTATCCTTAATAGTTATAAATTTTATGTCACGATAGAGTTTATTAACTACTATAATTACTATAGGATCCTCCTTATAATCCTTCCCCCCTATTTAACTTATACGCTCTAGCCGCTTAACGTAGTACTATTTAAGTCTCTCTCTTAAGCTTACTCTAATAAGCTTACTAACTATCTCTATAAGGCTTAAGGTCTTATTCTAATTAAGAAAGGAGACTTCTTCCTACTTTTCTAGAGCGCCTAAATATCCTCCTTCACGGAGAGCCTTATATTAAAGGCCTTCGAAGCTACTAGGATCTAGCCTATAGATGCCAACGTTATCCTCCGTAGATTTGCTAGCACGCCAGAAGCTAAGAGAAGCTTTTTATTAGGGCTCTTTAATTATAATTAGAGAAAGATAGATTAATTAGTTTAAGCTACTATTACTAATAACTATTAGTATAAGGCAAAAAAGCTACGTTTAAGCGTGCACCATCTCTTTGTTTAGAATAAGCTTTTAAAGCATAAGAATAAGGGCTTAAAGGAGGCTCTTTAATATAAAAAGAAGTATAGGAAGAAGGGTAAAGCTCTTAACCTTTAATAGCGCTAGGAATATTATAGTAGCGCTGTCTACTAGTCTCCTCGCAAGCTACGTAAGGCTCGAGCTAGAGAAGTAGTACAGGAGCGAGATAAGATAGAGGAGAAACTCTAAAAAGTACAGGCTAAGAAGTAGCGCAAAGAGGCTTAACTATAGTATTAAATTAAGCTTAAGGAGAAGTATATAGAGAGGTAAAGGCTTAAAAAGATAAGGGAGATTAAGTAAGCTAAGAAAGTAGCTAAACGCGCGCGTAAAGTTAAAGCTTAATATTAGAAAAAAGCTATTTAATAAGTTTAAAAACGTAAGTAACTAGCCTTATAAGTAATTTTATTAAGTAATAAGTATTAAAAACGCGCTAGCGCTACTTACGCTAGTATTTAAGCTTAAGATAAGCTATTTACTACTCCACCTAAAGTTACATTACGTGGCCGCAATATTAAGCTCCTAAGTAAATATAATTAGTTTAAATTAATCGTAAGAGTCGATATAGTGCTTTACTAGAAAATCTCATAATAATAGCTATTGTACGTGGCTCAGTAGCCTCACTTTTGAAGTGGTGGATATGGTGTTCGGCGGGGCACGAAGTGTCTCCGGGCATGAGCTGTCCGTGCACGTTAGTGTCGCGGCGCACTGACTGTCTCGGCAGGGTACGCACGGGCCTGACAGCTCAACGATAATGATAGCTTAACGATAAAATTATTTATTATCGTACGTTTTTTATAGAAATAATAAATTCTATTGCGCGCAGTACATAGTGATAGATTCTTATACCTTCTTATTGCTGTTACATATTCTAATTACACATAGAGGCGGTGATGGAGGCCTCTTCGCTGCCCTCGCGGGAGGAGTAGTATCGTGAGCCACTTAATATAGAGTTAACATTAGTCTTACTAAAGATAATTAGGCCTTAGTCTGCTTGCTTAAGGGTAAATTAAGTCTCTAGGATATCTTACAAGACTATAAGGTCGGCCTCTTAAGCTTCCTTTTTAATCCAACGCCCCTCGTTTAGCAGCAAAGTGTACGGGTCGTAAATACCTCTAGCTTGTTGCTAGCAAAACGCAACACTAAGCTGCTCTATAGAGACTTTATCCTGATAGGAGCGGCTAGCTTTATGGCGTTAATAAGTGCTTGTCTTATACTAAAACTCCTTCTTGGCAAGCTCCGCGCTGCCTCTTGGGTGTTGCAGTGTCTTTTTCTAAGTAATTCTGCAGCGATCAGTACTACGTTTTAAGTACTGTTTGCCATGATTGCGGAGGTTTGCCCGTAATTTCTTCCACTTGTTCAGGTGACTGGTGATCTCTCGCTCCTTTTTGCGGGCAAGCAGAGCTTCAGCTGCTGCTATCTCATTAATATTACGCCTCTCTACCATGGCACGGGCTTGCTGTGAGTATACGGGGCCTCCAGCGACTGCGAGGGCACGCCTTTTGCGCGCTCGACGCTCTGTTTTAGCCATCTCAGCAGCCTTTGTACGCTGTAATTGGCGCTCAAGTCCATGTGAGGAGAGGGCAAGTGCAGCGCTGCCTCTAATCGTACGCAAAACGTTAGCTGAGAGGTCTGGTGGCAGGTGCGTAGAGACTGCTTTTTTAACGCTTCTAAGCTGTAATTGTAACTGCCGAGAGGTCCTGGGCGTCTGCCAGCCAAAGTCGCCTGGGTTTAGGGGATAGTAGTCGTCGTCTTTAACCTTTGAGGCACTAAACAAGGCGACCCGGGCACTCTGCGAAGCCTTTTGGGCTGACGGAGAGCCTGCAACTTCAGCAAAGTAAGTCCGATTAGAGGGGGTCAAAGGCGAGCTTGCTGGCCCGAGGACTCCGTCCGACGACAGTATGACAGGTGTTGAGGGAGGAGAGACGTGCGGAGACTCCGATTGTGCCCCCTCATCATCTGAAGCCTCTTCTGCAGCCCTTAGAGGTGCAAGTACTTGCTCAGGGCTCCATGGATGTAGGCCACAACGCCGCCAGCCGCTCCTCACAGTGTTTCTCTTGAACGCCTCCTCCCTGATTTGGTGGAGTATTGCAAAGAAATCTGCCCTATTTATGTCCACGGAGCCATCCCTCGCTGCCCAGTCAAGCGTCTTGCCATGATAGTGCTTGAGCGGCTGAAAACAGCCTACATCTAGAGGCTGTAGGAGGTGTGTTGTATGCGGAGGGAGAGTAACAACTCGTATTTTATGCTGCTCAGCGTACTTTAGAAATTCCTTTATTTAGTAAGAGTTATGCCTATTAAGTAACAATAGTCGCTAGCGGCCCTTCACCTTGCTCTCCGTTAGCTTATTAAAATGGCAGATCCAATCGACAGCTGTAAAGTTAGTAGAGTAGCCACTATTAGTTCTATTTATAAAGTAATTATCTAGTAAATTAACTACCTATTACTCGAGTATTAAAGCTGCCTTAATAATTACTATAGGCTTAAGAACTTAGCTAGTAGCGGAGACGCACTTAATAAGCGACACTAGCTTTTAGTTATTTAAGTGCGGGATAACTATCTCTTATTAGTTTTTAGTATAAACGTAGCAGCTCTTCGCGACCCCTAATCTGTATACCGCACTCGTCTATGTTATAGCGGTGCGCAGGGAGGATTTTATAGTAGTCTATAACCTTTTAAAGCATGTTGTACTATTGCTAGAGGATTACTAGCGATTAAGTAAGCTTCCGCTGCACCTTAAGTGGCTTTGCCTTAACATACTTAAACTTTAAGTAAGCTTTAAGCCATCTTCGCGCCCATGCTGTCCCTACTTTTAGTAAAGATTTGCCGCCGTAGAGCTCCTTAAGGAGTAAGTTAGCTTAAATTTTAACTAGCATTCGCGTCACGCTGTACCTAATTAAATTAATAACGTTAACAAAGCGTAGTAGAGCTGCTTCTTGTTCGGCGGAGAGTAGCTTGTTTGTAGAAGCGCGTATAGACTTGTTATTGCTGCTATTAAAGGCGCGTCGCAGGCGTTAGTAAGGTAGTAGCGGGTTATAATAGCGCGCGTAATAAAGTAGGTTTAGCCAGGTTAACTTTCGCAACTCTACCACAGCCTTTTCGATTATATCGCGCTCGCGATTGTAAGAGGAGGTGGTATTAGAGCGATCTGGCATTTTCTTTTATTTAATTTGGCGTTGCGGTTGTCAAGATATAGAGGTTGAGGTTTTATTTATCGTTGAGCTGTCATTATCGTTGAGCTGTCAGGCCCGTGCGTAGCGCGGGCATTTCTCTGCGAGAAACTAGCGTTGGGCCCGAGTACCCAGATGACGTACAAAGGGTAATCTCAATAAAGTCGGCCGTCACGTGCAGCAGGGATTCCTGCAAGGGTAGCAACTTCAAAAGTCGCGCATCTTGATTCCATCTAAAGTATAAGCAAATACACCCAAATAAGATGTTCTAATTATGCTGTAAAGTTGTTCTGGCCACCTGCGTCCTCGCAGAGCTCTGCAACGCGCATAAAGTAGGTAGGATGAAGCTTTTCGGCCATATACTGCCTGAGTGTCTCATCACCTTGCCAGACCTCCTTTATGTACTGTTCTGCAGCCTTTTTGGCCTCCTTAGAACTTGATAGGCATTCGTAACTTGCCAAAAAACCTTCTAGACGCCCAAAACAGCGCTTAATTAGGTGTAAGTCGGGTGAATTGGGAGGCTAAGGGCCAAACTTGATTCCTAAAGCTTTAATTTCTGGCTGGTAGTACTAGAGACCTAGTAAGTGTAAGCAAACATTATCTTAAATTAAATAAATAGCTACGCCTAGGTTATTGTCGCGTATAGCGTAGTAATAAGGGAATAGGTGTTTCTTAAGTATGTTCTTTGCGTACTAGATACCGTTTATGCCCTTCCCTCCGTTGTATATAAACTCCTCTATTTTAAAGAACTTTTTAATAGTAAAAGGTTTCTTAATACCTACGCGGAGAGCTTCACCCTTCTTACTAGTAGCCTTATTAGTAGCTTAGCGTTAACTATTATTATAAGTAATATTATAGTTAATTTCTTATAGTTACTACTTTTTATTAGTACTAGCGATAGTCGCGCGAGAGCGTTTAACCTTAAAAGTCTTCTTTACTATATTATTTATATAAGAGACGCGTTATATAAGGTCTTTTTAACTTTTATTATTATCTTAAGCCTAAATAACGCAAGGGCGTTAATAGAAGTAAGTAGTATTAGTTAAAGTAGTAGCGTAGATTATAAGACTAAATTTAGATAGCGTTATAGGCAGTGCGTAGACGTTACTATCTTATTTAATTAGTCTTAAAATCTTCTACTTTCTGCCACGTATATTGCTCCTGCTAATAGACTTAGAGATCTTATTATAGCAGACGAATATAATACGTGGAAAGTATAGGTTATATTTAGCCTTAAGCTAGGCATAGTACTATAGTCGCTAGTCCTTGTTATTACTACTAAGCGCTAGTTTTTTAGGTTATACTTTATAAGTTATTACATATAGGTGCTGCTCGTCGCGGTGCTCCCTAGTAATTTTATAGACTGTATTCTTACTAAGTGTGATGCTAGCTTCTGCGCAGAGGTCTCTGACAGCGTTATGCACCCGGTAGGTGCCATATACGATGATGTCATGCCGTAGTCTTGCGCTCAGCGTAGAGCCATCGCGTACCTTTACAAGTCTACCAGGAGGAGACTGCTTGACTGTAGGTGTTGCAGCTAGCAATTCCTGCAGTGAGTCGCCCTTTACGGCGCCTTTGACGCGTCGAAATGCCTTACCACAGGCGTGGTCAGTTATACCCAAATCAGTGGCGATTTCTGGGAAAGTGAGGTTGTATTTTGTCCTGAGAACGACGATAGCAGCTAGCTAGGCTTTTAAAAGTAATTAAGAGCTTTTTTTGGCAGGATTTAAAGCCATATTAAGTGAGAAACGTGAGGTTGAAGTGTAGGTGTTGACGCTCTACAGAGCTCTTAGAGGCTCGGAGGCTTGGAGACTCTGTTCCGCTAGTGACGCGCTAGCTTCTTGGCAAGTCACATGACGGCCGACTTTATTGAGATTACCCTTTGTAGGCTTCCGCCCGTGTAAAGGTGGGGTATCCCCCGCATGGCCAACATCGCCCTGGCACGGGCCACCATTTAAGGGCCAATCGGATGAATTGCTCCGACCCGGTAGAACACCAAGAATTATGCCTCTGTAGGGTAACTTCGCATAGATTTTGCATCTCTAAGGGCTTTAAGATAGGTTTATATAATAGTTAAGCTTGCTTTTATATCTATTAACCTAATTATTTAATGCCGGCGGAGGTGCTCTATCTAATACTTAGCATTAACTTTTAGCCTATATAAAGGTAGCTAGCAAAGCGTATAGCTATAATAAGTATATAGTAGGCGTTAAAAGCTATAAGATAACTTTATATTACCTATAACTTATGCTAGAGGTGTCCAGGATTAGAGTTTCTTATTAGTTATACGTCTAGCTACTACGCAATTAACATAGCTTTTACCCTTTGTAAATAGCTTTATAAATGTGTGTAAGCTGCCAAAATTACCCTCTCCGCTAGCGAGTACGTTGTTAGGTCGCTCACGCTTATTTGAGCCTCGAGTAGGGCGGCCACCTCGCTTAAAGAGCTATTTAATAAGCTTGTATAGGAACTTCTTGTGGCCGGAGCGTTTAGCAGAGTCGCGAGAGGAGTACGAGGAGAGCCTGTAGTAATTATTAAGCGTTAGATCTAGTAGAAAGTACTAAAGCGGGCGCTAGGTACGCTAGCGGACCTGCTAAATAGAGTAGTAGCTTTTTATTTAGTTAAAGCGATTAACCTCGCTCTTATAGCAATTATAGTTATTTATTATCTAAGGGATACTTAGTAACTTAAGAGGCTTACTACTAAAGGCTTTCTTAAAGAGTTTCTTATTATTTAGAGCTATCTTAGAGCGTCGGCGGAGCTTTATAATAACCTAAGTTACTTATAGCGACTATCGTCAGCGGAGCATTAGTATGGTGTTAAGGGCAAAGTACTCACGCTTAGCGATAGTACTAGCAAAAAGAATAACCTGGTTGTCTCTCTAAGCTGCCTAAAGCACCTATTAACTCTGCAAGAGCGCCTAGTAAGTATCTCCCTACTCTAGCTTACGCGTATAGTATGTTTTAAGTTTTATTAGGTTACTATTAAAGCGCTTTTTTAAGAGTTTTACCCGCGTATAAGTGCTAATAGCTAGCGCCTTTACCTATAATTCCGCCTTTACTATTACCTTAAAAATTTCTTCTATTATTATCTTTATCGTGCAGACTGTCCTAGCGTAGCCTACGCCTTTAAATCTAAGGTATTTAAGTATAGGGATAGTGTTAAAGAGATTATTGTCCTATATAATGTAGAGATTTGGCAGAAAGAGGCGCTAGCCGGCAGCGTTTATGGCGAGTATAAAAGTAATAGGAACTAACTTTATAGGAGTAAAAGCTAGCGCGTTAGCAGGTAAGTTAAGTAAGTTAATAGGCCCTCGCCCTCTAGCATAAAATAACTAGTTTAGAATTACTTTATTATTAGCTAAGTACTAGATCTTAAAGCCTTTAAGCGTAGGCTTTGTTTTTATTATTATAACCTTACTTACGCGGCCTGTAAATCTCGTAATTACCTTATTAATATAGAGGTGTACGCTAAGCGCCTAGTACTTAAAGCTACGCTTGCGGAGCATCTCTAAGAGATCCTACACTTAGCTAAAGGGAGACTTAAAGCTCTAGTTAACCTCTATATAGTATAAGTAGTAATTAAGCTGCTGCTATCTCTCCTTCGACATGTAGCGATTAATCTTATACCGAGCCGCTGTCCTATAAAGCTTCTGCTAATATTTAACGAGCGAGGGCTCTTAGTAGACGCCTATATAAATAATAATAGCGAAGTACGTATATAGCTCGCTTAGAGAGGTAGGTTTCTATTAATAGCGGTTAGGCGTTAAGGGCGCGTTAGCCTAAAGCTTTTTAGCATGCTAATTTGTATAGTATGCAATCTAATTAACAACGCTTGTATTAAAAAACAAGTTAAATAAAGTAATAAAAGAGTTAAAATCTATATAGTTAGGTAAGAGAGCGCGTCTAAAAGTATATAGATTATTAATTTTAAGCGGTTACTATAAGGGTGGTAGCTAAGTAGGTAAATTAGGCAAATCTCCTGCCTTTAGGCTATACTTTGTATATTTTACGAAGTCGGCATTATTACTTAATAGCGCTGTATAATTAGGCATAGTTACATATATAAAAGCTTTTAAAAAAGGCGTGTTTTGGCTGGCAAACAAAAATTGCCTACATGACGACAAACATTTAGTGTTTTGATGTATTTGCATCTAATTGGCTAATAAGATGTGGCCCGTGCCAGGGCGATGTTGGCCATGCGGGGGATAGGACCGCGCCATTCTCCACACACCGGAACACTAGAGCTTTTCTGGTAAGAAATAGTGGGTCTTAATGACACGACGATGTAACTTACTCCAACTCCACGTTTGTTACAACTTATAACCAAATGGCCAATTCCTTAGCAGGCCTCATTATGCAGACGCAAAAGATTCCACTCTCACCACCGACCCTCGAAGAGATAGCTCTGGTGCTACAGTCTCCCCTTGCAGCCAATCACAAACATGCTACCGTAGAGGTAGTCCCATGTCCAGACCTGCGGGAAGCGCCCTTCCACCTAGCGACACAAGGCCTATCAGGGGACGAAAAAATCTCAGATGTAGGCGGCCAACCAAACCTCTTCCCAAAGCCACGCCTTGAATGCAAATGGAGCATGATTGACATCGCGCGAGCTATGGAAATGGATCCCCACGGTGGCGGTCTCCTCGGTGCAGGCGCAGGTCCCTACCACGTCGTAGGCCGCAACTGCGAACTAGTCCCGAACATTTCCTGGAACAACGGCTTTGACAACGTTACCAATGGAACGCGATACGCGCAAATAAAAGAGGGAAAGCCCAGCGTTGGACAGTGCCCAAGCGTTGATTGCGCACTCATGATCAATTTATACGGATCGCGAGGGGACCCAGGTCCTGTCATCAAAGTCACTGCAAAAGGTCGCGTAGGCGAGGAAAGGAGCATCACGGAATGCATTCAGAAAGCGCTCGCACATGCGTACGGTGACCGTACGGTCAGTGTCGGTGGCGTGTTTGTAGTCAAGAAGGGCAAAGCATACTACCATATCATGCCAGATTTTCCGCCCGAGGACGAGCTGCCATGGAATAATGCGAAGCAGGTGAATGATTGGCTGACATTTCACGAGTTTGAAGCGCCCATTGTATGTTTGAGCGTGCTGCACTCGGCGGACCCTGAGAAGAAGTTGGGATTGAGGATGGAGGTAAGTGGACTATTGTACGAGAGTTTTGGAAGATTGCTGAATACTTGCAGCATACGCATTGCACGTCGATGGAAGGCAAGGATGTTGGAGGACATTATCACGGCGACATTGACGGCAAAATTGAATACGAAGGGTACTTCAACGTTGCACAGACACTCTATCGGATCGAACAACCGAAGACAATAATTGAAAGGGACTCTCGCGACTAGGGAGAAACGGAGACATTGATCCTACTTAGCTGAAGAGTCAGAAGTTTTGGGATAGAAGAGACCAATTCACTTACGAAGCAATGCAACTGAATTCTGACTGGGCTTCGAGAGCTTTCATGGGCGTTTAAGAGCTATCGTAGATCTGGCCACCTAGCTTTGAAACAAGATTATATAGCAGTCAAGCTGCGTTGGAATGGGCTGAATGAAGCCTCGTGTGTGAAGCTTGCATCTCTGGGTTCCCTTTCTCAAGAAGTCATCCAAAAGCGTATGGGGTTGGTACCTGGCTTGTTATGTGCAATTCCCCATTATTGGACAACAGTTGGAAGTCCTCCAAGTCAAATAATGCGTTAGATTGAAAGAACGAATCCAATTCAGCGTGCATGAGAATGTCGCCAGCCTGGGATGATTGAGGCCACTCTGCCATGTTGTCGGCCGGCGTTGATGGGAACGAACCTAGCGGCACAGAAGGACGGATGTCTTGTATGATTTGTACCTCCGGTAGCAGCGCTTCGGGTGTTGAAGGAGAATTCCTCCGATCTCCCGACTCCCATCTTTCAAAGAGCAGGTTAACAAACTCCTGTGTGGCGGAATTCAAGTAGGCCGGGAAATCCTCTTGTGGAGCATTAATGGGCTCAGGGAGACTGACTAAGATCTCTTCGACAATACTGGGACCTTCACTTTCCACAAAGGAAATGATGCGACGTAGTTCCTTTGACTCAAGGCCGTCTAAGTAGGGTGAGTCTGGAGTGGTGTCTCCGGGAAACAACATTTTGTAGATTTGATACCAATTTTCTTCTGGGGTCTGCTTCGGAGATATCTTCTTGGAAAGTTCTCTGTTCTGGCTCTCAGTGATTCCAGTCCATTGTACTTGAGTCTTTAGTTCGCAGGGTATCGCCAACCTTGAATGCTCTACTCGATCGGCTTCACTGATGAACGTCATTGAGCATCGTTCGCAGTGAATCGGTGGCTGATGATACCGCTTGAGGTGGTATTTCACTCGCGAAATATTCTTCAATACAGTCCTTCCGCACGACCGATGAACGTGGTGATCTTTCTTCTAGAAAGGACAGGCCCACAGCCGAGTTTGTTCTTTAATCGTCGCAGCTCTTTTGATTACAAGACGATTGCTATCTCTTCGCTCTTCGACGTCACTTCCATCGCGTTCTTGTCGAGGCCGCTTCCCTGAAACTTTAGCCGATGGTGACGGATGTTTCCCACGGGAAGTGGGTTAGTTGCGGGCATCTACCGAAAACTGCGCCCTGATACTCGAGCCACGTCCGTTATCTCGGCACACGCGTGTATTTCCAGCTTCAGCTTCGCTCTGAGGACTCCATGTACTTGGGTCAGAGCAGAAACGCAGAATCAAACGTTGGGCTATCGCCGTCCTAATATCATATAAATCTTGGTTTCCAGGCTCCCAAGCTGGATCGGAATTGTCGAAAGATGAACTTTCAGAATCTGAATTGATCTCGATTTCGCCCATATAAGACCAGCTGGTAGGTTGCTCCATAATCACCGACGAAGACCAGACACTGTGCGGACTTTGCGGAGGAGATAGGGCCCTAGATATGTGATGACTCTCAGTCTCATGAGCTGGAGAGTTATCTGGCGTCAGGCTAAAAAAGGTCTTGTGGTCGGAGATGAACGCGTCCTTGGAGCGGGGGAAGGCGGCTGTCGCAAGAAATGAGGCTACCTCTGAAGGAGAGACGGGTTCCTCGATACCATCAGGCTTCACGATTTCGAAAAATTCTTCTATGCTGTGAACTTCAGCAGCATCCGAAGAAGACTCAGGCGATTCCAGAGAGAAAGTGGGTGTGGGATCGCGGCCGGCAAGATAATCCTTGCCGATCAATGAAGCATCTTCCAGTTCGTCGGGGTCGTCTTCATCCTCAGACTCCTGTAGAGTTGTTGCATATGCGCGATTAGATCCAGTTGATGGCTGAGAGCTCGCAGCCCGCGACTGAGGTCTAGTGAAACGAAATCTCGGTCCGTTTCCAATAGGCTCAATACCTGACTGTGCCGGCGTGGATTGATGACTGAAAATCGTGCCCATCTTTCTGTCGCTCGCCGTTGTATGTATGAACCCAATTGGGGTTTTCGTCGGGTCCTCTTCGAGCCATCCACGTGAGACGCTGCCATGTTCGAAAGCTCTCTCGGTAGTTCCCACGGGTCTATCGTGAGATGAAGTCGCAGAAGAAGCTCCAGAGCCACTTACAGACATGGCGAGCTCTTTCAAGGTGCTAGTCGATTTCAAAGGCAAGAATGTCGCAGCAGTTGCTGTCGAAGCGTTCCACAATCACAATGACTTGCGCAGAGTAGCATTTGGGTTTCTATGTGGTCGTATCTAGCGATATATCGGAATATTTGTGGGCTGTAGCACCGAAAGCTGCACAACACGGTCGTGCTGTTCGGTTTCGCGCTCAGCTGACGCCACATTATGAGCAGAGACAGGATGTCCAATCAGCTTCTGATTAATTTCACAGCCTTTTTTATCATTCGCACACTGGTGCTGTCAGTAAGCTGGTCGAAACTGTGATTTAGTCTGCAACTTTTCATTGTTCATCGCTATGGTGTCGAGATACCGGCGTGATGGCTTTGAACGCTTCATGTCAATTACTTGAAAAAATATGATACTACAACCGGTTGTAGCTGCCCATAATCCAGTGTACCTATTAAACCTACGATGGCAGTAACGAATGAAAGTAACCCAGCAGGAACGAGCACGGACCCAGAACTGGAGAACAGCAGGATTGTCAAACCACCACCGGTATACGTCCGTGTCGCCTTCAAGAGACAGCGGACCTTCCATACTGATTTGATCGAAACATCATCGGGTTCCAACGAAAGCGAAATCTTGCGTCTCTTGGAGCAATGCCCACGCCTGAGTCAGTGCCTTCTCGGGAACTCTCTTCGCAAACTCCAAACACTCTTTTCATGCAAAAATGCTCAGCCGAAGTTGTCCACGTCGAAAATTTACGTACGCTCCTATGTGCAAATGAGTTGATCCTAATGTGAGAACAGAAGGACCACGCCAGGCAGGAGCGGCCAGGACTCGCGTGCGAGGTTAGCGAAATTCAAACTATATCCAGACCCACATCAATAGACGACTTAGACAGCGTCGAGAAGAGTATAGGCCTCTGCTGCGCGGTGACTACGCAGACCGAAGGGCAAGGGCAATCGTGGCTGATATTACGGCTGAGTTCTCGTCCTTGTCGCAAACTTGCTGTACTATGGCTGATCCGTGCCATTCTTTTAAGTGTTTTCGGGTGTATCGCGACGACCGTATTATGAAAAGGCTGGACATCGGTCTGAGTGTCGGGGGCGCTATGTTGGCGACATCTACGGCCTTGCAGTCGGTGTTGCTGCTGACGCAGCAATGAAGCCTAATGTAGTGGCCTGATAGAGTTGTACTTAGGGGTGAATGAACATCTGCAATAGAACCCAATAAAACTCACCAAAGCACAAGATGGACACTGCATATATCCTCGAGACCACTTACAGCAGTAAAACCCGCTATTCCCGCGAGTTGGCGTTCCGGTTCCGCATAGGTAACATTTTGCAGGGTCGCTTAAGGGGCTAGAGCCAATGAGATTCAATTGTGCGTAGGGGTCACTATATGCGCATGTGCCAAGAGGGACGCCTTGCGCCTTCCTTCTATATGTCGATCATTTCTTACCGACCATCATCTACCTCTTTCTGCTCTCGCTGTTCGTCGTAGTCGGCGAAAACTTCGTGATGAGCGCTGCGAGCGAAAAGATGGGGCCCGAGGCGACGCCTGCACCCACAGGCGCATCTGGGAAAGAGATAGGGAATGGGGAAGGAGCGATGGTAGAACAGAGTAGGAGTAACGGCGACGACGATATCGCGAGTGAGGAGGTCGTTGACTGGGCCGGAGAGGATGATATCGAGAAGCCGATGAACTGGAAACGCAACCGAAAAGTCAAGAACATCGTCGTGATATGCTACAACACATTCCTGACGTACGTGTCCTTGTTCTGTTTTGGAGTTTTCATCCGTGCGTTTCTGCCAATCTGACCGGTTGCAGACCGCTTGGATCCACAATGTTCGCACCTGCAATCGGACAAGTAATGCTGACCTACCACTCCTCCAATCCGCTTCTGGCCAGCTTTGTGGTTTCGGTCTGGGTATTGGGCTACTTCTTTGGCCCACTTGTGCTTGGACCTCTGTCAGAGTTGTATGGTCGACTGCCCGTGTATATTATTTGCAGTGGTTTATTCGTTCTCGCCAACGTGGCTACAGCACTCGCGCCTTCCTTAGGTTCTTTGATCTTCTTTCGGTTCCTGGCGGGCACGTTCGGAGCATCGCCTATTACCCTTGGCGCTGGTACGTTTGGAGATCTGATCAAACCACAATTTCGCGGAAGCGTGATTGCCGTTTGGTCGCTAGGCCCACTGCTAGGCCCGATACTTGGCCCGATCGCTGGTGGGTATCTTGGTGAAGATGCCGGCTGGAGATGGATCCTGCTGGGTGAGTAGATTTCCAGCGTTCGCGGGTGGTATGTGCTCATGCATACAGGTACTGGCCATTGCTGCAGGTGTTGGATGTATCGCGACAGTCATCTTTCAGAACGAAACATATCCGGTGATACTACTCGAACGCAGAGCTGCGAGGGTGCGAAAAGAGACCGGCAAGGAGAACGTGACATCAGCTCTGGCGGGTGCAAAGCAGAAGCCGAGTAAGGCATTCTTGCGGTCTATCGTCAGGCCAATCAGGATGTTGTTCTTGAGCCCTATCGTCGCAAGCCTGAGTATCTTTCAGGGCATTGTATACGGTATGATGTATCTTCTCTTCACTACATTCCCCCTCGTGTTTCAGTCACAATACGGTTTCAGTACGGGAACGATTGGATTGACGTATCTCGGGATGGGTTTTGGATCTATAGTCGGTCTCGTATGGTGTGGTGTCTGGTCCGATAAGCTATACAAAAAGAAGGCCGCGGAAGGGGGAGGAGCCTGGAAGGCAGAGTATCGCTTGTTGCCGCTGATATTTGGAGGTTTGTTTATTCCGGTCGGATTATTTTGGTACGGATGGGCTGCTCAAGCGAAAGTACACTGGATTATCCCAATCATAGGGACAGCCTTCACGGGTGTCGGAGTGAATATGGTTATGGTAAGTCGATATTGCCCTTGACCAGAGCGCTGACGGACAAAAGGCTAGATGTGCATCATCACCTACATTATCGATTCCTACCCTCTGTACGAAGCATCCGCTTCTGGAGCTCTCACCGCTGTGCGGTCTCTCATAGGCGCTCTTGTACCATTGTTCGGGCGCTCGATGTATCAGGGTCTGGGTCTTGGCTGGGGCAACAGCTTGCTCGGATTTCTGGCCCTGGCTTTGTGTCCCTTACCATGGCACTTCTTTCTATATGGTGAAAGAATACGGACGAGCTCCAGGTTCCAGGTCAAAATGTGATATCGGCAGAGTTGTCAACAAACAAAACAAACAATATTTGAAGCTGAGTTTTGCTTTGTTTGACGATTTTATGGTGTTGTAGTTTGTTTGTTTAATTTTGATAGACTGTAGGGGTGCTTTTGTTTAAATTGTTTATTTGAATTTTAAGAAGCTAGAGACTGTAAAAGGTAATTTATATAGTAATTACTGTGGCGACTCCTTCTACTCCTCTATCCTAAAGCTTTTAATAAGCGTTTCTTTACAGTACTTTACTACTGCTATCGCGCTTAGAGGCTTAAAACCTGCCCTTATCCATCGCTGCGTACATATAAGAGTAGCCAGTAACTGTAAGCTTATTTTCCGCCTCTATGGGTCCATTATATCGCCAGTACCTAAGAAGACTCTTTCACAGTCGCTACTAGAGGCAGGAATTAAGAGTAAGTTAATTACAAGCTATAAAAGATATAGGTCCTTTAGCTTTAACCTAAGCTAGTACTATATAGCTATAACGCCTATTTTATGTTATTAAGCTGTCTATAGTAGCTCTTCTAGCTACTAATTATACTTATTCTTCGCTACCTTAGTGCACTCGCGATTGCTAGCGTTAAGTATAAAGTTAATAGCGTTGTTAAAGCTACTTATTAAGGGCTTTAGTAGTGTAACTAGTGTTATAGTTACGGCGTTAGCAGGCTTATAGGCTATCTATAGTTGCAGAAACTGCGCGTGGCAGCGATTGTAGACCTTAGGTTTATACTGCTATAAACGCTTGCAGTATGTCTTATAGCGTAGGTAAAGTGCTATAGTAGTGTAGTAAATAAGTGCTTTAAGTAGCTTTTTAAAGTATTTAATTGCTTTCTTCTTCGCGGCGCGTAGGTTAATTAGCAGGTAGTCTTTAGGCGCCTTAGTTAGGGTAAAGTTAACGCCTTTATAAGACTTAAGGCGGGCATCTAGCTTAGTAATTATAAACTTTAATATAGGAATTACCTCGTACAGCGCGCTATAATGACCGCTTTTACCATAGCCTTAGAGGCGATTAGTTACAAACTTAAGCGACTATAGTATAGCGATATAGTCGTTAATAACTGCCTAATCTATAGCTATAAGCCTTATTAACCTTATCTATCGCAGTGCTAATAAAAGCTTGTTACTGCAAGTTCGCGCAGTAGAGTTAGCTACTTTAGTCTCTATTATGTAGTAATTAGTATACGAGGTAATGGCTTGTTAAAGCTTAACCCCACGCTTAAGTGCACTATAATAGCTATTCTAGCGCGTAACTACAGGCTTAACTGGCTTGCGTATGCTAATAGAGACAGCGCTTTAAGGCATCTCTTTTATAGCCTGCCGCTAATAGCTTATAAAGAGGCTGTACTAATTTAGCGTGTTAATATAGTTTATTACATTAAAGAAGACGCCTAATAGTCTATCCTTTTACTACTCTTTTATATAAAACTCTTCCTCTTTTATATTCTTAGGCTTGTTCTTGTACGCGTCGGCGTCGCGACTAAACATAATTATTTAGCTAATAAGGTTAAGTATATAGCAAGCGTAGTAGAGGCGTTATTTAATACTATTAAAGTTATATATTATAGCAAGTTTATTAATAGTAGTGTTGTTATTAGCAGCGTTATTAAGTATAAAGTACCTAAGTTTATTGCGATTGATGCTAAAGTATTCTAGGATAGCAGCAATAGTGTTAGCGATAGCCTTGTCAGAGTAAGCATCTATAACTTGTGGCAGCGCTATAGGCAGGTTAATTATCGCGCCTTTATAGTTAACGTAGTGCGCAACTATAGTAAAGAAGCCATGTTTACCGCCTTTAGTAGTCTACCTATTAAAGCTTATATATACTTTACTCTCTACCTCCGCTAACGCGCGCACCACTTACGGCTTTATATAATTATAAAGCTTTATTACAAAGCTTGCTACGCTGTTATAAGAGCTCTATAGCGCTACCTCTACCTTAGGGTTAGCAAATCTTATTATCTTATAGAAAGCTAGTGTTTTAAACTCGCGGAGAGCTCTATTGTTATTAACTAGCTAAAGTATAGCTACCTATTAAAAGCCGTATACGTTAAAGTTACCTAGTTCGTTGAAGGTCTCTATAGTGATTTTAAGGCTACCCTTAGTAGTAAATTATAGTAATATTTAACTAGATTTACGCGTAGGCTTGCGGGCAATAGGGCCGTCTTTATAGACTTAATAGCCAGGTTTATTTTAGGCAAGATGTTGTATAGTAGCGCTAGTTAACTTTGTTATTTAGTATATAGCCCTAGGGAGATTGCGCGTGTGGCAGTACCTACTATCACGAGTCGTAGGTCGAGGGCCCTCGACGGCCCTAGTCCGCTCTAGACCGGCGCTATCCAGGCCTTCCGCCTATCTACTTCCCTCGCCGCAGCCCTTCTCTTCCCTCTCTAAGGGATCGCCTTAGTACTGTGGATAGACTAAGTCGCCCGTAGTTAGGGCGCTTTTTACAATACAATCCCTTACCCCCTTATATCTAATTCACCTGTACGATGGAATCGACACGAAGAGTTACCCGCTAGATTTTAAAAATAGCAAGAGACCCTTAAAGCAGGTTACTACTTACAGGACCCTCTAAATAAGAGCCTTTAATAGTTATAACGCCTATAGAAGACCTAACGACACCTATAGACCTAAAGGAAGACCCCCCTACCATTATAGGTAATAATAATAACTAATAATTAGAGGAAGTTACCCTTTAAGAACGCCTAGGCGTGCTATAGCTCTAATAACGCATCTAGGAACTAGAGGCCTCCCTAATAGCAAAGCGTTACTAATCTAAAGGCAAGACCCTAGTTAGGAACGAGATAATAACTATTAGTATCTCTAATAACTCCCCGGAGCCTAAGGAGGGTCACGGCAACCCGGATAAGGCTAAAGATATAAGTAATAACCTATTAAGTAATAGCTTAATAGAGGACGCGTCCTTAAGCTTAGACAATACTAGTTAAGACTAATTTAGGGCCTTTAAAAGCATCCGACGCCCGCGAAAGAAGGATAAACAAGGCCAGGCCTACACTAGTCGCGATAAAGAACGTTAGATCTAAATAGTAGCTACTACCCTAGACGTATAGCTACTAAAGCCGCTAGAACCCCCTTAATTTAAGGGTAGAGGTCGCAAGGAACTAAACTTATAGAAGAGGGCCTATAAAGACTATATTAACTTCTTACTCGCCCTTAAAACTAATAAAGCGCAGGTTAGGTTCGCAGTAAGATACTTAGGAGATACATAACGTAACTACTAGAACTAAATAGTCGCCAAGATCCTAGAGCGGAAGCGACACAGGAAAGTCACCTAGGACCTTCTATAGCAGACTATAGTGGACTCCCTAGGATTAGCCTAGGAGCGAAAGAGTGCCGCTCGCCGAAGGATTAAGGTAGCTAAATAAGGCAAGAAGACCCCCATAGAACTCCTTAACTACCTTAAGAACTAATAGGAGGAATACGACCTAGAGAAGGCCTTAGATAATAATAATAAAGACTATATTAATAACTTCTACACGGCACTAGACAAGAAAATCTAAAAACGCCTTAAATAGTAGCTACGCGAATAGAAGAGCCTCTTTCACTTAAAAGCAAAGGTAAATATATATTAGTAAGCGTTAAAACCTTACAAGTTAAGGAAATAATGTATACATAATGTTAATAACGACTTCCTTAATAAGCTAGCCAACGAAAGGCGCGATCGAAAGCGATCTAGGTTAAATAATATAAGACTATACTAGAGACGCCACGATAGCGACCGTCGCGACAAGAATAGCAAGAAGAAGGCTTAGGTAGTAGAGGATAAGGACAAGGACTAATACTTCTACTACCACGAACCAGGCTATTATAAGGCGTCTTGTTCAAAGTACAAGGCCGAGGCGGGGAAAGACAAGCTATAGACTAAGAGGCCTAATAGTCTACAGGCAAGATTAACTATAACAAGGGTTAATAATAACTAGTTGTAGTTGTAAGGACCCTTAGGGATAGGAGCAGTAGCTTACTAATTACGCTAGATAGTAAAGTACAGCACGAGGATAACTAATAATAGATTAAAGCCCTAGTAAACTACGGAGCTGAAGCGAATTTCGTTAGTAGTAATCTAATAAAGCGGTTAGGGGTTGTAGTAATAATAATAAAAGGCAAACGCTACGTGGCGCTGAATAGATAAGACTTAGGCGTTCTAGGCCAGGCGAAGCTCCCCTACACCATTATAGACAGTCGCGGTAAAACTAAGAGCGGTAGTTGCCTGTTTATAGTTAATAACATTAGTGGATTCGACATGGTCTTAGGAATGCCCTGGCTAGCAGAATAGAGCCCTATTATAAACTTCTATAACAAGACTATCCGCTTCGCCTATAGGAAGCGCAAATAGACTAAGATCTTTACTAAATTAGTAGAAGAGTTCGCTGGCATGGCTAAAGATATAGTAAATAATTATTTTGTTATATATACCACCCTAAAGGACACATTAGGAGGCCCACCCGGGACGCTACCTAAAGAATACCAGGGATGGTAGGAGGAAGCCTTCTTCGAAGAAGCCGCAAGTATTCTTACTAACCATGGCCCCCACGAGATAAAGATTGATATCGAGGAAGGCAAGGAAGTGCCTTTTAGACCACTTTATAGTTTATTAGAGTTAGAGTTAGCAGTTCTGCGCGACTATATCTAAAAGAACCTTAAACAAGGCTTTATTTAACTATCGCGATTAAGCGCCGGGGCACTAATCCTTTTCGTAAAGAAAAAGGATGGAGGCCTCCGCCTCTGCGTTAACTACAGGGGACTAAATATAGTTATAATAAAGAACTAATACCTACTTCCCTTAATACAGGAATCCCTTAACTAACTAGGGGATGCCTAGATCTACACTAAACTAGACCTAAGGGACGCCTACTATCGCGTCCGAATTAGGGCAGGAGATGAATGGAAGACAGCCTTCTAAATAAGGTATAGATAGTACGAATATATAGTAATACCTTTTAGCTTAATAAACGCGCCTGCAACCTTCTAAAGCCATATTAATAACACACTATTAGACCTTCTCGATATCTGCTGTATTATGTACCTCGACGATATTCTTATCTACTCTAAGACGAAAGAGGAACATATCTAGCACGTTTAGACGGTGCTAGAATGCCTTATTAAACGCTAGCTATACGCCAAACTGTCTAAATGCGAATTCTACACACGCAAGGTGGGATACCTAGGCTTTATAGTATCCCTAGATAGCGTAGAGATAGAGGAGGACCACGTCGCCTCTATAAAAAATTAGCCTAAACTAAACTTAGTCTAAGTAGTTAGGATCTTCCTTGGCTTTACTAACTACTATTAAAGGTTTATAGAAGGATTCTCTTAAGTGGCAGCACCCCTTCACGCCCTAATAAGAAGGCTAGAGGGAGCCACTAAGGGCGGACAGCGATAGAGACTTAAGGAATTAGTTATAATAAGCCTACTAAAGCAGGCTAAGGCCTCCTTTTACTAGCTAAAAAAAAGCTTCATGCGAGGGCCCTTACTAGCCCACTTTAACCCTAAAAGACCCTTAAGAGTGGAAACCAACGCTTTAGGTTTCGCGATCTCGGGTATCTTAAGCCAACCGCAACTAGACAAATATAAGAAGCTATAATAGCACCTAGTTACTTTTTATTCGCGTAAGATAAACTAGGCAGAACAAAACTATAACACGCATAATAGCGAGTTGCTAGTAATTATTAAAGCTTTTAAGCATTAGCAACACTACCTAGAGGGTGTTAGTAAGAAGGTTAAGCTTTTAACTAATCATGCTAACCTGCAAGGGTTTATATCTATAAAAGTCCTAACTAGATAGCAGGCAAGGTGGGCTAAATAGCTTACGACGTTTAATTTTAAAATTAAACACTATCTAGGAAAGATAAATCCCGCTAACAGACTATTACGGAGACCTAACTACAAGTCGGAGGAGGAAATAAGCTTAGGCGGGATAGGCAGTTCTTAGTAAAGACTCCTTAAGGCCCTATAGCACAAGTTATAGCTAAAAGGCGACGCTTTAGACAAAGCAGGCGTAGCAGGTAGCCTATAGCTACTAAAGCAGGTAGGAAGCCCTAGACTAGTGGTAGCGATAAGGGTCGCTAGACCTAGAACGTTAGTAACTAAGGAGGTAGTAGTAAACGATTTAGCAAGCGCTCACCCCATAGTAGACCTATTAAAGAGAAATAGCCAGGGGGACAAAACTATAGAACGAATCCTCTAGTACCTCTAAGGGCTAGAGATGGCAAAGCCGGAATGGCTAAAGCGCTAGATAATTGGACCGGCCAACCTATTACGGTACAAGAATAGGCTATACGTGCCACCTCTGGCGAGGGTACACGTCCTTTAATAATGCTATAATAACCCCCTCGCGGGCTATTTTAGCTTTATTAGGACTTTAGAGCTAGTGCTACGGGAGTTCTAGTAGCCTAGTGTCTAATAATACGTAAAAAACTATGTCTAGACCTGTTAAGCGTGCTCTAGGGCGAAACCTATCTAACACGCAACGCACGGCTAACTTAATAGCCTACTAGTTCTAAGGGGCATCTAAGAGGACATCGCTATAGACATAGTAATAGATCTACCTAAGAGTAAATTTAAAGCCTATCGTTATAACAGCATCCTAGTAATTATTAACTAGTTTTCTAAGATAGCACACTACATCCCCACGCGAAAGGACCTAAAGGTAGTAGAGCTAGCTAAGGTCTTTAAAAGAGAGGTTCTACGCCTACACGGCCCTCTAAAGTCGATAGTTACGGATAGAGGTAGCCTATTTATATTAGCTTATTAGAGCACCTTTACTTAATATTTAAGAACTAAGTAACTTCTCTCTACTGCCTTCTACCCGCAGACAGACGGACAGACAGAACGATAGAACTAAACGCTTAAATAGTACCTTTAAGTGTTCTGTAACTACGAATAATCTAATTAGGCGGACCTTCTATTCGAAGTAGAATATTCGTATAATAATAGTATCTATAGCTCTATAGGAGTGTCGCTATTTATTATAGTATATAGCCTAAATCTACTAATAGTAGGCCTGCCCCGAGAAGTACAGCTGCGCGGGTCGGTACCTATAGTAAGGGCCAGAGCGGTAGTTCTAGCCTAGACTAGGGCCTAGATAACCTAAGCAATCCTTAGGGCATAGGCGTACTAGGCGACGTGGTACAATAGGAAGCATAAGGCCCAAACCTTTATAGTAGGGGACATGGTATACCTCGACGCCCGCAACATACGGTTAACTAGGCCTAAAAAGAAACTTAACTATAAGTCCTAGGGTCCCTATAGGGTAAAACGGCGGATTAGTTAATAGGTATATGAGCTAGAGCTACTAAAGGACTTTAATATTTACCTAGTGTTCTATGTGTCTCTCCTAAACTAGGTAGCCCTAGAAGGACTGCTATAACAGGAGCAAAGCCCGCCTAAGGTTATTATACTATAAGCAAGGGAGGATATATACCTAATTAAAGGAATTAGATCTAGGGTACTCTAAGACGGAGAATGGCTGTATGAAGTTAAGTGGAAAGGATACGATAGCGATAAGAACTAATAGTTATCTATAGAGGAGATCTCTAAAGGGGCGATAAAGCAGTTCCTAAAGGGCTTAGACAAGGAAACTAAAGGTCGCCCTAGATAAGAGCCTAAGAGGCGGGGTCGCCCCCCTAGAGAAGGAGGAAGACAGCACTTAATAGTAATTAGTAATAGATTATCCTAGAGAGTACACTTTATAGGCTACGAAATACTAGAATAAACAGGGCAAAGGATTCTTAAATAGACTAAAGACTAGAACAAGCTATCTAGGCCTATTCACGCCTCTCGGGGCCTAACAGAGGCTCACAAGCCTATTTGGACCGTACCCAACGCGATTATAGCCAACCGAAACCTAATTAAAACCGCCTAAGGGTATAGAACGTGAATAAAATCCGGACACTATTAATAGGGGCAGGAATCCCTAGATTATACTAGATAACCCTCTTAATTAGTTAGGCGCTTAGACTCGTAGGCTTGCTAGAAAGTCTCTTAACCGCCCTTACTCTTAATCTTCTTCTTTACTTCTTTCGCGAGGAAGTCTAGCGTGGCTAGGACACTAGCCTTAAACGCTAACTACCCTAAATTAGCATTAATAACCCGGGATTAGGGTTAAGGACCCTTATTAACTTAGGAGTAACCTTCTTGCGCCTAGGGGTGAGAGCACTAGTAGTAACTAGGGAGGTTAGACTACCCCCCTTTATAGCAAAAGCTTTCCTCTTCCGCTTCTCCTTAACAGAGAGGCCCACTACCGGAATAATCTCCTTAGGAGGCCAGGTGTTATAACCTAAGTAGTAGGGGGTTAACGGGTTTCCGTAGAATTTGGATCCGGTAGCCTTATACAACTTAGTCTAGATAACCCTTAACTATACTAGATAATACTTATATAATAATATTACTCTATTCTGTCTCTAGTACCTGCGCGGTGGCCTTTACTAATGCCTTATCTAATCTAGAGAGGTCGATCTTATCGCATGTGTACGTATTAATTTGGCTTAAGCGCGGTATAAGGGTAATTAGGGCACTTAACACGTTCTCTAAGTTGTCTTTAGGTATCTGCTACTAATTAGCCTCGAAACCTCTATATAACCCTCGAAGCGCTGACTTACCTACTAATAATTCTTACTATCGCCGTAGCAGGCATCGTAGTGGCAGATTAAATTATAGTCCTCTAAATCTATTAGGCCGAGATTAATATATACTGCCTTAGACTAGATATAACGCATCTCCTTAACCTAAAACTAGCAAAGCTTTATCTTCTTGTAATTAGACTACTTAAGGCTGTCTAGGATAATAGGAAGGCAGGTATAGCATAGGTTAATAGTACTAACTACGCTCGCACGCGCCTTATTAACTAGGGCCTTAAGGATAGTGTTCGCGGTACTTATAGTACTAAATAGCGTAGGTATATCTAGACAAAGTCCGAAGGTTACTAAAGAGGGCGGTAGAGAAGTAATAAGTACGGGGACGACTTAGTAGGCCTGCACCGGGTTAGTCTACCTTCACAACCCCTAAATTTAGAGCGGCTGGGTACCGAAATAGGGGGCATCTAGGGTTAGGCACCCTAGACTGCCATAGATTAGCTAGGTCGTACTTACGGGTTAGGGAGCCTCCGGGATAAGGTAAGCCGCCGAGTAAAGAGTAAGAATAAGGGTTTTAGGCCTTAGTGTAAGCCTAAAATTTAGCTTACGTTATTAGCTTACGTAATACGCGAGGCCTAATTAGGCTAGTTATTACGTGCTTATTCTTACAGTCGAGACCCTTAAAGAAAAGAGCCTTTGTTACGAGTCGTAGGTCGAGGGCCCTTAACGGCCCTAGTCCGCTCTAGACCGGCGCTATTCGGGCCTTTCGCCTATTTACTTCCCTCGCCGCAGCCCTTCTCTTCCCTCTCTAAGGGATCGCCTTAGTACTGTGGATAGACTGAGTCGCCCGTAGTCAGGGCGCTTTTTACACCTACACACAAAGTAGAGCTACTCTAGCTTATATGTGTTCTTCTTCCACACGCGATAGCCATGCTTATAGACCTAGCTAGTGTTACTCTTTAGCGTAGTAAGTGGCTTTACTATACTATTTAATCTATTAAAGTTATAGCTATCGTAGTTACTAGCCTAGCCCTCCTTAGGAGTAGGAGCTGCCTTTATTATTATCTTTATTACTACGTTAGAGCTAGCTATTAGCTGCGTTATAAATACCTTAGGCCTATTAAGCATTAATTACAACTCCTAGGTAACATTATCGCTGTTTTGTGAGGCTTCGGGAATGGCTAGCTGCATGTTCTGGCGTGGAGATGCTCGCTGGGGTGAAGCATCTAGCAGCGGCTTCGGCTAGGTTGGCGGCGTATTTGGTGGCTCTATAAGCAGCTCTACAGGCTGTGTAGATAAAGGCTTAGGCGTACTATCGCGCTTAGTTAGCTAACTATTAATACTTTAGCGCACCTTCTATAAGGGCTTAGGCGCATAATAGGGACGTTTAGGTGCAGGTTTAACTACCTTAGTAGACTTATAGCTTCGTTTTAGAGGTATAATAGGCGTAAACGTGTGTGTGCAAAGGCGCGAAAAAGTAAGCTATATAGGCAGGCTAAAGTAAGGAATATAGGTAAGTTAAGTGTTAACGCGCTGTGTACGCGGGAAGTACGCGATTATTTAGCTAATATTATGTTATATAGTAGGGCTAGGCTATAATAGGTCTAATAGCTATTTTTAAACAAACTTAAAATATTTAAATAGAGAAGCCTATTATTTTAAATTTATTTATTAATCTAGCGCACAGAAGATTTGTTTGTTTAAATTTGAAAAATTAAACAAAATCAAATCAAAATTTTGAAGCACATTTGTTTGTTGACAACCCTGGATATCGGGGGCGCGATGGTATCGCCGGAAGCAGGGATTTCAACGTTCCGAAGGCCTAGAGTGGCCCTACCCCGACTGCCGCGAGCGTTGAAGAAGGCGTAACTTGTTGAGGTTAGGGCTATGCCGGAACTGACTCGACTGTGGAGTCATGACAGGTGATATCCCGAGGTTTTCGCGAACACAGTGGGCGTCAGGAAAAATCTCTGGTGGTCAACCAAGTCAAATTGCAACTTTGACCCTGTCTATGGAAGAGCCTGGTTGATAGTTGCTTTTACTAGCTAGATGGCGCCACAGGGTCAGTGTTGCGCAATGAACTCGCGGAACGGACCGGTGAATTGATCCAAGCTTTGCACGCTAGCCAGAACAGGCCCACTTGCACGTGACCCACACTGGTCATCTCTGTCGATACTAATCAACAAGGCAAACTGTCATGCGGATGTGAGTTGTTGCTGGGCCAGTGGATTTGCCGTTCATTCTACGTGCATACGCTACTGGCAGAAAGCTTTTGACCTGCCTCATGCTGTTCAAAGCAGTTGCCAGTGAGGTGGTGCCCCTCCCCCGCGAGCTCACACGCTCACGACTTCCGTGCCAACTGCTCCTCATCCACAATTTCTACTGCTCTTAAACCGCGCCTTGATACCATCACGTTGCATTTGAATGCCCGGAATGTAATGGAAATGAATAGTGGCACTAACGCCTCTTGTTGACAGGTGTCAGTCGCGGCGTGGGCCTACTGTCTATGGTAGCAATTTGTCCCGCCCGACCTTGCAGTCTTCCTTGTCGGCGATCTCAAAACTGCTGCCGACAGCAACGAAGACAGCCTAGCGTCTATGATAGATTTCCTAGCCAATCCAAGCACAATCCTTCTGAAACAGAGCTGAACTGCATCTCCCTCCGGGTTTTGTGCATATCGGATTCGCATTCTCACCATTCTCCCCCAGCCGAAGGCCACCGTTCAACCATAGGCCCAGCGGGAAAATCGGTGGCCACGAACCACTCAGATCTCTTTCTATTCGCCGCTGCTTCCGAAACTGGATCCCGATGCCGCGGCTGGGGCATAAGAAGTCAAGAACGGGCTGTCGCCAATGCAAAGCGAGGCATGTGAAGGTACGCGGAGCGTTGCGCCATCAAAAGCATAATTGCCGATCAAACTCAAGATCTCATCTCGCTACCAGATATTGGGAAGGCTTGCTTGCTGATTTACTTGGCATAGTGCGATGAACTCAAGCCGTGCTCCAACTGCGCAAGGCACGGCGTCTTGTGTAGTTTAGTAGATCCGAATGCTCCACCACCCGTACCGGCTCCTTCAAATAGCAGTGGTAGTAGCAGCGCGCCGAAAAAGACTGGAAAGACGAAGACCGTAAGGTGGCTCTGTACTACTCATTCTGGGTTCAGTAGACTCAGGTGAAAACGCAGGAACTTCAAGACGAGAGCACGAGCGCAGCAATACCATCGACCAATGTCGACCAATCATCAGAGCCGTCAGATGCAGATTCGCCCAGATCCGGATCGGATCACTTCCCTTTCATCACGACGTTCGTTAAACGACGTTCGATTAGCGAAGCGGACCTCTGGCTTTTGGATCTCGAAGCAATGTTGGTTCACCGGTCAACAGCCAGAAGAGGACATATCGCTCATACGATGACAGGCACCACTGGATGACCGACGGCGTTGATACGTTGTCACTTTCGCCCCATAGCACGCATATTTGGAGGACCGTGGTCTCAAGAGAAGGCCTCAAGCACACGTTCTTACTACACCAGATCCTTGCATTATCCTCGTTCCAGCTGTCTCATACGAAACCAGATCGTCGAGCCGATTACTACGCTGCTGGCACACATCATCAAGATAATGCCCTGGGTGGCATGCGGAAGCACTTGCAGAACATCACTGATGACAACGCGCCTGCAGCCTTTGCGGCTTCGACACTCATTCCCATAAGTGTATTTGCATCGAGAGGACTAGACGCGGTAGATTCCGACACCGAGGCCAACAACCCCCTCGATGATCTGGCAGATATCTTCAACCTGATCCAAGGCATCGGACGAGTCATGGCAGCCGCACAAATGGGTATCATAATGAGCGGACCCTTTCAGCATCTTTTCAAAGACCCGGCTTACGAGACAGCGCCACAACCTCTCTTTCACAAGATGCTGGAGCAATTACCAGCGCTCACGGAGCTGTTTGATGAAAACGAATCTTTAGACGAGGACACGCGGCGCGATCTCCTCGCTTTCGTCACAGGCATGCGGCAGAATCTATTACGGTGCAGCAAACCCTGCATGGAGAACCGCGATATAAAGTTCCTCTTCTACTGGCCCTTCCACCTGTCCCCGAACTTCATGTTCGGGCTCCGGCAACGCAGCCCCGGCGCCCTTGTGCTCGTCATGTACTGGGCGATCATCCTGTCCTTTGCCGCGCGAACATATTGGTTCCTGCGAGGCTGGACGGACCGCATAACCCAAGCCGTGACGGAGGAACTAACCGAGCAGCCTTGGAAGGAGGCTATAGAGTGGCCGATACAATTGATCGAGGCCCAGCGGGTGACCTCAGCGGCGGCGGTACCCGAAGTGGACGCGCTGGCGATCTGAGCCAGATTGAATGGGATCCCTTAATGGAAGCGATGGTTATTGTGTGGATGATTTGCGTTTTGCATCTGGCGGCTAGGTACAGCTGGCATGAGGCTACACGTCCGGGAATGACGATCATGACACCAAACGGTACGGAGGCACAACACCCGCACATGGGTATTTGGATGGTATTCGTCGTTATTGCCGATACCTCGCAGCACAGTTTTGCGGCCGCGCTAGCGATGCGGGAGTTGGTGTCGGTGGGAGGCGCCGCGGAGCAGCACGGCGCGTGAGGACTGTCCATCGCAGCCGACACATCCTGCACGAGCATATTGAATAGTAAACGATTACGACGAACTATACACGCACAACTAACCAAACGATCCGAGCTCCCAATAGCGTCGCTCGCGCATGACTTTCCCCTCCCACCCAGAGCAGTTTGCCTGAAAGCCGAGGCGCCCCTCCATCCCTCACAAACCACTCCCACTCCTTCCCCATCCGTCTGCCAACAACACCTCGCCACGACGTCCCGCAACGCCCGCGCATCTAGACCCGCGCCTTGCAGCGCACGTGTGAGACCGGTGAGAATGGGCGAGTGGTGCTAGGGTCGCGGTGGCGCCGCCTCGCGCATCAGCAAAGGTTTTCCTCCCTACCTTTGGCAATCGCGCCGGAAGAAGGGTGCTGCTTACTGCGAGTCCGACGATGTTTACACGATCCACGAGTCGTGGGTACGTGGAGCGCTTACTGTGGTGTTATTTGTGGGTTCGCTGGATCCGTAGGGCTGGAAGGATGCTCCGCGCACGACTGTGCGAAACCGCGATATCAAATCCTTCGTCCGTCCCGAGGTCCTTTCTCACACTATGGTGTTGTGCTGAGTGAGCGCTCCTTCAGGACGAATTTGCCTCTCGCAGCACTGTCCTTAGTGTAGACGCTCGAACATGTCTTACAGTATTTGTGGAGATGGTATGGGAAGGTGCTGGATCGCCGACGGATCCATTGGTGTCAGCCTCGTCGGCGGTTACTGATTACCCGCGGAGGTGTATGCATGCGTGTGTATATCCCGGAGGCACGATGCAGATATCCTCCCTGTGAGTTTATCAAATCATGCATGTACGTGTGGCCGATGGGAGAAGGTGGTTCGCCACCATGTTGTCTGTCCTTCCGATTGAGACCGGACCAGCACATCTTCTACCTTCGAATTGGAATCCTTTGATCACAGGCGAGCTATCAATGAGTAGAGTAGAAGTACCGCGCAATCCCCAGGACGATAGTGGCGTGACTTGGTCCTGGAGTGTTCCTAGGGTTGGGCTGGACCAGGTGCTGTGCCGCACACGTGCAGTCCATGTACTTAGCCGCTGCAAGGACGGCGCGCAGGGCTGCGGGCCCTACCAAAGTCGGCATCGTGAACGCTGCGCGTGTAATTTGTGCCGCTTGCTGTACGTGCCTCTGCATAGTGGTTACCACACCACGATGCGAGCAATGATGATCGCAACGGAGGGCTCACCGGCTGTGCTGTGCTGCGCGTAGTTGCGCTGCTGTTATCGTTGTTGGTCGTACACGTGCCGTGATGCCCTGCCCGTTGCGTGGTTTGGCGCCCGTTCTGTATCGCGATCGGGTAGCCGTTGTACCAGGTGAAGCGAGCTCGCGAGAGCGAAAATGTCGTGATGCTGCGCAATCGCGCACTGTGCCATCGCCATCCATCGCTATTGCGCATCTGTACGCGCTTACGAAACAGAGTGGGCTCGAGGAACATCGTGAAAGACATCAATCGCATTAATATTACATTAATCGTAAGGAGCGTGGCGGGGTATCAAAAGCGATCGTAAACCCCAGCATTGCGAGCCTGCATACGCCTATGCGAACCGTGTGTATGTGTGCAATCCCTTGAAAACGACAAGCAAGAACAAGAATTCGGATCCGCCGCTCGTGGTTTTGCCTCAGTCTACTCTATCCTCCCTATCGGCGCTGTGTTCATATTGCAAAATGCCTGCTTCATTCAGAAAGCGGCCGTCTAGGCTGCTGCTCATCCTCCGCGAGCGCCCATCGCTCTAGTTCTTCGGGTGTGGGTTGCGACACAACCGTAGTATCGCTCTGAACCGTGGTGTCGCTGAGGCCGCGCGTGTGCGACGGGCGTCGTTCTAGTGCTTCCTCCTCTTGCTCTGTTTCTGGCTTCTTGTCTTGGCTAGTAGTCCCTTCCATGGCTGACTCGTCCTTCGCAGGCCGCGCTGGTGATGGCTCGGCTGAGTGTCCCTTCATAACTTCGTCGATGTTCTGGGACGGTGTTGCGCTGGGATCACGCCTGTGCACAGAGCCGCTCTTCAGTGTTGGGCTGCCTTTTGGACTGATGACTGGGTCAAAGTGTTGGCCGCCGACTTGGTACCCGCCATCATCTCCCGGTAGCTCAGCAATGGGCGTGAAAGGAGGCGATGTACCTGGGGAGTTATTCGCGGATGACTCACGTGGCGCGCCGCCACGTGACAACTTGCTCCCAGCGGTGAAATAATCTGTGCTGTTGACCTCGCTATGAGGCGTACTTGCAACAGCTGGAGGGCTGTAGAGCTCGGCCGGAGGACTGTCCATTTCGCTGATCGCTGGGAACGGGCTGAGATCTTTGCGCTCGCGATCACCAGCGTAGAAGCCGCCGGGATCTGGTTTCGGTGACCCAGAAGTTTGAGACTCGAGCTCAGAAACACGGCGGTGTTTGACTTCGTTGCCGGCGACAGCGGTATCAATCTCAGTAGTTTCTTTATAGTCTGGTGGAGCATTCTTGCGCTCCCTGCGCTTCTTCCACCACATGAAGATGCCAAAGGCAGCACCTAGCGCTACCAACAGAATGCCAACCACGATTCCTGCAATAGCGCCACCTGACAGGCCTTTATCGGTGGAAGTGGGTATCGGAGTTGGACTCGGCGGGACGTAGGACTTGTCGTAGATGGGAACCAGCTTGGGGTCTGGCGTGTTATCCAAGGAAGGGGTTGAAGCGACAGTGAAGTTGGCGCGCTCATAATCCACCAGAAGGTAAGCCTCTTGGAGCAGAGTACGACCGAGAACAAACATCCCATTCGGTGACTTCCTGATTGGAAAATATTTCTGGCTCTGACTTCTGTCCTCTGGGTCGGTGAACGTTAAATCAAAGGCTGACCAAGGCAGATTGATCGTTGTGTATTCGTCCCCACCACCAAACGGATCACTGCCAATTCTAAATGTGACGACAGCATTCTGCTGATCGTTGTTTTGCGCACCAGTAGCATTGAGACTGTAGAAGTTGGTTTCATTATTCCATTTGAGGTTGAATTTTTCGGCAAAATTGTCGCACACTTCTTCGGGGAGCCATAGATATGGGAAGGTTGAATCTATGGTTGCCCAAAAGCCTTTCACGTTGTCCTGGGTAAAGGAGAAGACGTTGCCCTCCACGTTCACGTCCGGTTTATAAGATACGCTCTGTACGCCCACGACAAGAGAATTGTTCTGCTGACTTGGCATATCGATACTGACACGATTGTCAGAGTTGATGCGCGTGTCATCGTAGCCACCGAGCACCAGACTTCCAAGGACGCCGGTGCCACGGTTTCCTATGGCAAAGTCAGCATTGCTGTGTCGAGCGGTATACTAGACGCTAGAAGTTATACTCACTGTATTTAGCACCTGCGGTGTACCCATAAGAACTGCTTGGGATGGTCGATGTTTTCTTGAAGGTGTGGATGATGGAGTCGACATCATTACCTTTTGCACCGCCTAAATTCATGGTCCCATATCCCAGTCCAAATTGTCCGAGATAGAAGTCTGTCGATGTCGTTGCCGCGACATACATCTTTGGCACCACATAACTTTTGGGCGAGGCTGGACCGATACCAAGATAATCAAGCCCATAGTACCCTCTGGGCTTGTCCGTGCTGTTGAACCACCAGGGAGGAAGATCAAGATCATAGGTCCCAGCTTCCCGCCACGTGGAAGAGTTGGTGGTGGCCAGGCCTCTATACTGCTCCCCATTGACAGTACCCACACCGCGATCTTGTGCACACTCGTCGTCTTCGCACCACTCGGCCGTGAAGGGAGCGAGAGTTACGCCGAACCACGTCGACGGGAGTATTTTGAAATTTTGCCCTCCGCCATTGTTGTCTTTGTCTCCGACGTTGATGTAGAAGGTTGACCAATCGCCATCATTGCCGTCAAAGGTACCAGTCGTCTGCACAATCCTGGGTTCTCCAACTGATGATGTGGTGTTCACATCTGCGCGCTTCCAAAGAGACATGTTGGGATGCTGAGCATAACGAGTGAGGGCAGGTCCAGTGTCAGCGGCGGCGAGAAGCCTTGTAGGGCCCGAGGGCAGGCCAGGCGACGGCGACAAAAACTTAGACAGCCTCGCGGGTGGCCGCGGACAGCTTAACTGTGTAAAAAGAAGTACAGTAGAAGAAAGTGGGTGCACGAGCGTCAGCTCTCAGCGATTTGTGAGAGCCATCGTGCCATGTTTAGATACGGCGCTCACACCACAACAAAGCCGATCACCCGCTTTCTTTTGACGGGACGCCGGTAGGGCAGATGGAGAGTAATTGGGTCAATTGGGGTCTGGGCGAGATCGCCTGCAGTTCACCCGGCACTCTAGCGAGTAGGAGTAAGCCTGCCACACAGTCGGAGTCCCACGCCAATTGGGGGAGAATTGGGCTGGAAGGGTCGGAATGTGGGCTTTGGCTGCGCGATCACGTCCGCGGTGAGGTTGCATGTAAGGATTCATGGCGTGGTGGCTAGAGAAGACATCCCGAGTGGATTCACCGCCATGGCCGCGGTTTATGCACGAATCGGGTAGGGGCTGTTCTGACTCAGCCGAGACGTGCACCAATAAGCTGTCCCACTGCCCCGCTTTTGCGCCTCACGTGCTGTGCACAACCACACACCACCACATCGGACATCCCATCTACCTCCAGTATTATCACGAACTTCCTGTGAATCGTCTGCGTGCCTCAACAGCATTCCGTACGACCACCCTATGACAGAAGCTTCCTAGCCACGTAGGCTCGCAGCTGAAGAGAGCTGAGGGACGTTGGACCAGCGCCCCCAGTCCGCAGTGGACGCCATCGCGTTGCTCCCCACCACTTGGCCCCCAGAATACGATGTCGTCTGTGCCGCTCTCTATCAGACTGGCCCGAGCGCACTCAGCCTGCATCTCCCTCGCGTTGTCGGGCGCAGTCTGTTAATCCCGCCTAGCAAGATTCTAGCCAGAAGCGGCCTTACTATCGATCCATGCTGACAATCGCACATGGGTATTCAACCACAGCGCTTTCTGGACCAACCGCACGAACAGGCGCACGCTGACGAGTCTATCCTCTCCGCCCGTGCCTGCCCAGCACAGAAACCGATGCGACGCTGTATCCCGCATCGATGCCGAGTTGCTTGGCCGCGCCGTCGTTGCCTGGCCATTCTTTCATCATCTGGTGGCGTTGCTACCATTTTCTTTTGCCGGCTTCGCAAAGTCGTTAATCCGGCCTAGTGAGGCTATGGGGTCGTCGATGCGGCCCCCCGCCGAGTGGAACGGCCGCCGGGTAGCTGCCGGCTGGCTCGCTGCCTTCCAGTTGCATGTCTCTCACCCGGGCCATCCGCTGTCATTGTTTACCTGGCCGCCCTGGCAGAGAGGAATATTGGAAGATCTTGACATCCCAGCCCCGCCAGCTCACTCTACCTAGTTCAGTAAGCCTGCCTTGTACATACATAGTCATGCCTCGTGCCACTGCGCTGCGTCCTTCCCTCGTCCAGGTTTGAGTCCAGTTTTCGCTTTGCTCGAGGTGAGTGGATTTCCTCCTAGTACCATACGACTTTTCTCAGCTGCCAATTGCACTAATTGTGCCACGATGCCTATTCTCGTCGCACCGTACCACATCGTGCACACACGCAATGCCCTCGCCAGACCCCAGAGCACCTATATCTTCCCTTGATTCCAACATCAATCTGCGCCATGTTTCCATCACGTGCCTTGCTGATTGTCGTCAGCCCCAAGCTACGTAGCACTCGCTCAACGTGCGTAGCGTTCCTTCGCTCTTGAACATGCGGAACGTTTTATCTTTGCTAGCTCTTGCCGGCTCGGTAGTGGGTCAGAGCTATGTCGTTCCGGACGTTTCATCATCGTCTGTGACTTCCACATCTACGTCTGACTCGACTTCATCTTCATCCGCATATGCATCTCCGCCTCCCTATGGAACGCCAGAGTCTTCGGTCGAGCCATCATCCGAGTCTTCCCCTGTGCCTACGTCTGAACCTTCGTCGGAGCCTCCATATGAACCCTCATCATATGTACCGGAGCCATCGCCGGAGCCCTCTCCCACGCCTGAGCCTTCATCATATGTAACGGAGCCTTCGCCCACATCAGTCCCCGATGTGCCTTCCTCCACTGATGGTTACGAAACGTCGCTCCCACCACCGGATGTATCCTATCCCCCTGGGAGCTATCCAACCGAGTCCGAAACTCCCCCAAACAGCAGCTACTATGAGCCGCCACCTAGCTACCCAACGTGTGATGCTGTGACAGTTACTACAACGAAGACGCCCAGCCCAATTTACATCACGACTACGACTACGAAGCCAGGACGACCTACCACGATCACCACGACAAAGACAAAGACCCCGTACCCGTACACCGTGACCACCACAAGTACCCGCGTGAAATGGAGCACGACCACGTTCTGGAACACCGTTACTTTCTGGAGGAACTCTACTACCACGTCGACTTCCACTACAGTAAGTCTTCTGATTGGCTCTTCTTAGATCTCGCGTCTTGGCATCTTCCATTTCCTAACAGGCGATAGACTGTCACGGACACCGATACGGCTACTGTCAATTATACTACTGCGCTCACTTCGTACATCGATCGCACCACAGAGGTGACGGAGACGGTTGATCGCACCACTACCAAGGAAGTCACCGAGGTTTCTCTCCAGACTACAGTGGAAACCTTCCTTAGCACCTTCCTGACCACCCAGTGGAGCACCTTCCTCAGCACCTACATCACTACCGACTATAGCTATATCACCACAACTTCGACTTCGTACATCACCTCCTGGTATCCGACGACGATTCATGACACGATCACCTCGTGGGTGTCGACCATCATTTCAGTCCCCGTGACCGTCGTTACTACCATCAGTGTTCCATACAACGTGACCGAGGTGTACACTACTACGTCTCCTGTGAGTCCGAACATCAGCAAGATCCGGAAGTAATTGCTAACTGCTTGATAGGTCACTATCCTGACGACGGTGCCAGGGCCTACTCAGACGGTCGAAACAACCGTGCCTGGGCCTACTCAGACAGTGGAGACGACCATACCTGGTCCTACCTCGTACATCACTGAGACTACGGTCTCTATCAGTATCAGCACGAGTCTGAGTACCATAACGCTTCCGCCAGTGACCACGACCACGACTGTGACCGCTTCGGGCACGACATCAACCGTCACTACAACACTGTAAGTACAGGAGTCACATGATCTCGCTTTTCCCTTCCTGTGCGGTCGCTTTTTGGTTCGCCTCATGCGGTCGCTTTGGACTCACTTTTAAAGCTCTCGCTTGTCTGTGTTCGTGAATGTGCTAATCAGTCGCCAGACCACCTGTGACCACCGTCTCGACCATCCTAGTTACGCTAAGCTTTACCGAGACCCAGTTGGTGCCTACGACGGTTCCCTCGCTGATCACAACGACCGTGCCTTCCCTGATCACTACAACCGTTCCTTCGCTGATCACGACAACGGAGCCGATCACCTTCATCTCAACGTTTGTCTCTACCAGCGTGGAGACGATCACTACGACCTTCACGCTTCCGGCCTCGACAATCACGAGTACCTTGACCCTGTCAGGAACAACCGAAATCATAACCACGCAGCTGCCGCCTGTGACAACGACTTCAGTTATTACTTCAACAGTCACTTTTACCTCCCTGGTGCCGACCACTGTGCCGACCACTGAGCTAACCACCTTGATATCAACGGCTGTCTCAACGGTTATCTCTACCAGCGTCGAGACCCTCACTACGACATTCACTACGACATTCACGCTTCCGGGTTCGACAGTCACGAGTACTTTGACCCAATCAGGAACAACCGAGACTATAACCACGCAGCTGCCGCCCGTGACAACTACTTCAATCATTACTTCCACAGTCACTTCCACGGTCACTTTCACCTCACTAGCGACTTCGCTAGTGCCGACCACAGTACCGACCACAGTCGAGGTGCCGACAACAGTAGCAGTGCCCACAACAGTACAGGTGCCGACAACAGTAGCTACGACCGTGGAGCGCACTCTGACACCATCTCTGTCTTCACCGGGGCCTATCTCATGCCCCAGCGATTGCCGTATCGATGTCACAGCCACGTTAGTATCCTATCCCGCCGAAACTGTAGTGACTTCAACATCCTTTTACACCCTCACCACTCTCGAATGGTTGGTCGACCCTGCTGGCTCGACCGTCGGTTCGACCTACACTACAAGCTCGCTTCCTTCGGACAAGCCCTTGGTTTGGACGCACAATGGAGTTCCACTCACCTATCCCACCACTTACGCCGCCTACGAAACATTTACCCACTTCGAGGTTACGCCGGTTGGTCAGGCCTGCGCGACTTCCGCTGAGTTAATATCGGGTATCACCACTACGGGTAACCCGACATTGCTCGTTCCTATTGAGAGCATCACAAATTCTGCATCTGTGCCGCCAACCGTAGTTGAGTATCTAAACTCTGAACCTACGGTTACAGAGCAGATCGGCGAACCGATCAGCTCCGGCGCTTGCGATCCAATAGTCGGCGGCGATCCTGTCGAAGGCGACACCGCAGTTGGAACTGCGACTTCCGTTGCATCTCGCGACTCATTAGAGACTGCTACAGTAAACAGGCAGGTGCCCGCGCTATCCCAAGTCCAGACTACTTCTGTCTTCACTGAACCCCAGCCGGAGCCGACGACTGTTGTTTCGACCGAATCAGCGCCCCCGCAATCAACGGTCACCTCAGTGGAGGTACCGACCGTCACAGTTGAACCGACGACCGAAGTATCGACCGCGGAGGCGACGACGGTCATTGCATCGCCCTCTTCTAGCTCGGGTAACCCTCCTAGCTCTTCTTCTGAACCCCCGAGTAGCGAAGCGCCTGCTCCGTCCAGCACACCTGAATCGAGCAGTGTTGCTGACTCTACGTCTGAAGTTGCATCTTCGTCGGAGACGCCATTGTCGTCCGTGCCTCCCGAATCGTCACCAGGACGACCGAGCTCCGTATCTTCTGAGGTCATTCCGTCGAGCACGGAAGAGAGCACATCTGCTCCTCCCTCGTATACCCCGCCGGTGTACACAACGAGCTTCTCGCGAACAACGACTACACAGACGAACTCTACGGCCACGGCGCCTCAGTCTAGCACGAGCGGATTGGAGGAGTTCCCTGGCGCAGCTGCGAAGGGTCCTGGTGCGCTGGGTGGCATCGCAGCAGGGTTGCTAGGTGCCGCGGGTATAGGATTTGGATTGGTATGATGGAGTCAGGAGATGTCTTTATAATTCTAATGTCTGATGCTTTAATGCGAAAATGTACACCTAATGTGGTGGAATTAATGATATCCCAAGTTTGCAATTTCATCCATTTCTTGCCGCTATGAACCTATCTCTGCATGCTTTGCTACGTGAGAGCGGCGCATATTGCGTCTTCGTATGATCTATACAAGTTTGTACTCTGCGTGCGGGCGTTGTAGGGCTACCCACTTCGTTACGCGACCCAGCCACAAAGTCATCGCGAAATCAATCCTATTGCAATTCCTCCACAATAGAAACCTTATCCTCTCACTCCCAGCTGCATTCCGTCATCGCGCCCAAGCACCTCTCCCTTGCTCTACCACGAACCACGACGTCCGCACAAGCACCCTGCACAAACTATCGTAAAACGCGCGCCTTCGCGGGACGACGCCACTGCCCTGGTCCGTGGCCGCTGAGCGTCCCGCTCCCCCAAGACAACCCTCGCGAGTGGGCGGAAGAATATTGGTGGCGGGTCGCGATAGGCGGGGCGGATAAAGGCCGGATCTGGGCATGACAGGCGAGACAGGCGGGAAGTGGGTGGGTCTGGTTCTGGGCCTGGTTGGAGGGGTGGGGGATATATAGAGTTGTGTGGGAGGAGAATGCGAGGTACAGGTGGTGGGGTAAGATGGCTTGCAGCTGAGGTGGAGGGGTTTCTGATGACGGGGATGGCGTTGATGATACGAGGTGAGGCGTTTGCCTTTCTAAACACTGTATTTGGATTCTTGTGCAATCGCTCGATCTGCATTTTTGAATCTGAAGTACTGTTCTTTGGGTTTGGCTGGAGGTGCTTGCTACTTTAATATTTTTTGGCTTGTGTGTTAGGTTTTTCTTTGCTGTTACCAGGCCTGAAGGGTTGACTCGGATGAACAGTGCCATGCTATGCGAGGTCTTATCGGGATATGTTTGTTTTCTTATGACGATGATGTTAATGGAGATGCAGCGTACATAAGCGTACCGTAGCTGGCCTTACAATGGTACGTCGCACTGCTCATCTCACTGCGATTGTTTCGACTAATTCGCCATCTTAGTTATTCCACAGACGCTCGATTCTGCATGGGTTCTTTCCTTCTTGGTACAGTGTTCATAGATTAGCTGGGGAACACATATCATGTATTGCCCAGAATCAAAGCCAAGCTTAGTTGTGATCGGCAACAAGGCTCTGCTTTTCATCTAATGACGTAGAGGGAAGGCTAGGGTAACTCGGCCCATTACACTACAACTGGATTATTTCCGCATCGAATATCGCTGTAGGAGGAGGTAAGTATTATAGAAGTCGTATTGTGGAGCGTGGTATAGAGCAGGACACCGTTAGGTTGGTACCTTTGGACGTCTTTTAAGTTGCCCTCTGCAAGTTTCTTGTCATGCAGCGCTTTGTCTACTACTGTGCTCAAACATTCGCGAATATTTTAGAAAATATTTCGAATCGTAATACCTGCTAATAGTCTAGTTACTAGAACTCTTACCCTCTTAGTCCTATGTTCGTCATCTTCCTATTTTATCCTAACTGTGATATTTTTTTTATACGCGAGCGTGAGCGGCATGCACCGAGATTAAATGCAGTTCGTAGAGCGTGATAAACGGGGTCTATGGTCTTAGTATGGGTTAAAGAAAACAAGGTCCATTGCTATGCACTGTAAGTTCGTACAGTGATTTATGCCGGTAATAGATTTAGATAGGAATTTAAGAAGAAGAAATCTCCTTAAACGAGCTTTGTACCAGTTTAGCTTACTGTCTTCGTGCCTTCTATTGATTTCAAAGGTCGTTCTCTCTTTAGATAACAGGTCTTGTGACCAAATTAGTAATTACGCGGGATCTTCTTTTCTCTTCATTATCGCTACCGGCTGAATAGCCTATAACCTGCGGCATGCTGACATTTATTGTTGTAAACATGCATGGTTGAGTATTATCATATAGGCAAATTTTAATATAGAGGGAACTATTATATATCGTACAAAAACCCTCTTCTCTCTTGACCTACCCACACAGTCATACAGACTACTCCGATATCTCTCCTTCTTCCGACCCCTCGTTCTCGATCTCACCCCCCTGAGACTCAGTGCGGCCATAAAGGTTGTTCGAAGTCGGTTCTGGGCGGCTCTGCGGCGGCGTCGGTCGAGCGCGCACCCACGGCGGCGTTCGCCAGCGCAGCCAACGAACCGTATTCTTGGCGTACGGCTCGTGATTCCGTACCGTGCACAGTTCACTTGACAGTCTTTATGAGAGAAAAAGACCAGGTTGTGGCACGTGCACGGTACGGAACCACGAGCCGTACGCCAAGAGTACGGTTCGTTGGCAGCGCTGGCATTCGCGGTGGTTGGGGGGCTTGCGTTTGAAGCTGCTTCAGACAGAACGTTAATCCTAGCTTCAGAAACCATACATCCTGTCTGAATTATACTTACTGTGTCCTCGTTGCGGTTCTCATATTCCAGCTTGTTCCACGACCTGACCCACAAGTTCTTGCTGCCCGACAGCTCCTGGATCGTCTCGAGTCGGTTACGATGCAGATGGGCATTTGCATACAGGACCTCGTGATTGCCATCTGCATCCGTCCAATCGAGATGCATCGTGCAGTGCGGATTGATGTTCATATGCCAACCTTTATAGACAGTAACGAATGAGTTGTACTTTTCAGCGCCAGCGGCGAATGGTCCCACCGGATTGAAGATGAAAATCTGCCCAGGGCGAATTCGCCGAGGATCGACTCGGTAGGTAGGCCCCGGAATATTGCAGTAATCTCGTCCCAATCCGCATCGGATACATCGCTTGTGCGGTATAGATAGTGCCTATGGCGACGGCTGACCATAGGGTAGTGAAACGACTCGGGAGTGAAAGGATCCAAGTGCGCGCCAGTGGTATTGGACGGAAGCGGTGGAGAGGCCGACCTGTCGTAGGAAGGAGCATTGTGGCCGTCGGACTCGGAATTGTTGTGCGCATCTTGGGCGAGATCGGACGACTGCACAGGGCGGTAGTACATGAATTGTATGTTAGCGTGCGGCATGGTGACAATTCTGTAAGAATTGTAGTGCGGCTAATGTTGTAGATGGTAGCTCAATGTAGCTCAATGTAGCTGAGATGTTTTGTTTCGGTATATAGGATTTCGTTTGCTCGCGCCTGCCTCTCGCGACAGAGCAGTGGCCTTAGCAACACGCATCATCGCAACGAGAATGGCAAGTGCGCCTGAGGAGAAGCCCATGACTCTTTGCATTCTGCATTGAAGTTGGCAATGCAAATCGTATGTTCCCCACTGCACCATCATAGGGGCTGAAATGTTGATTTGCAGTATTCGCTCACTGCGGGAAGGTTACCTCCTTTTATATGCCAGAAGGCTTCTCATCAAGAACATTCGGTGTTGGCAAAAATTGCTAGCTTTTGAGATACAAATGCTTTCCGTGCTTATAATGACTTCTTCAGGTGACATAGAATGAACTCGTGCTCGAACGATTGCCACGTGCGCCAGTCAATCGGTTTTGCCAGTGACCAGGTTTTCTTCTCCCTTCTACAACTGTAGAGGGGCTTTTCCATCTCCCAGAACCGCCAAAGCGTGGAGCGGCCGTTCTTTCGAGATTGCGCCAGCTAGAAAGATACTGGCTGTTTCGTGCGCACCAAAGCGAGCTGCGGATCTATCCCGAATTGACGAGTGAACACGTTCCAGGTCGAGAAACGATATCCTACGACAGTAAGCGGGCCAGCGAATGGTCGTATGACTGAGAACGGAAAGGGACGGCGTCGGCCCATCTGAATCTCCGGTCGTGAGGTCCATGAATAATCGATGGCATTTGCAGCCTGGCATTAGCAACCAGCAGAACGGAGACTCTAGCTTTCTCGCTGTATATTCTTGTTGGGTATAAATTTGTGAATGAAGACTCTCTGGTTCCACAAGATCCTGCCTGTGCAGCGCCGACACGAATGTACTTTCATGTGACTTGGATCACAGTCCACGGCACTTTCGAAATGAATGCCGATGCCAGACTTAAGAGCAGGACAGCAAGCTCACTGATCATATGGTAGACTCAAAATTACAAACTGATAAGACAAAGCATGTCAAAAAGCCATAGGCTTGATACCTTCGTCGCACTAACGTATTGAACGTAGAGAAGGGTGATGAGATACCACTAGCGCCGTAACCGTTTGCAGGTAATCAGTGAGACATCTATCACAGGAACACCAATTTGAACCGTATGAAGACTTTTCACAGAGTTCAAACAATTGAAAAGATTTGACCGCGGAAATTCGTTTCTCAATCCGCCTGGGCAGGTTCCGTTCCCACACTCGGTTGCGCGACTCTAGCCGAAGTGGGAACCCGTACATCGTGCTCAAACTCGCACAAAATAATCGCTGCAGAGTGCAACGACAGATAGAGAACGATGCATTGGGAATCGACATAAGATTCTTGACAGCAGCGGTGGTCGTGGTGATGCAACATCGCCGTGAGAGAGGTGGAGGGGTTAGGCGATCGATAAAAAGAGCGCTAGCCGGTTTAGGACTAGCAAAAGTTCCCGCACAACGCCATTTTCCACTCTGCGTTTTCGACAGCAACCTTTCGACGACGACAATCTCCCCGCGAAGACGCACCCGATCCACCCCACGACCTATCTCCCGATAACTCGATACAATGGCTTCCAAGCGCGGTCGCGGTTCTTCCGGCAACAAGCTCAAGATGAGTACGCTGCGCACCAGCCCGCTACCTCAAATTTTGAGCTTTCGCTAACAAATTACCAGCCCTCGGTCTGCCTGTGTACGTACCCTCTGCATGCACGCGCGCCCCTCGAAGATCGAACACGAATATGGAGCATGGTGTTGGGAATAGTGTGGACGTGGGCTAATTGGATACAGCGGTGCGGTCATGAACTGCTGCGACAACTCAGGCGCCCGTAACCTCTACATCATCTCCGTCAAGGGTATCGGTGCGCGTCTCAACCGCCTGCCCGCCGGTGGTGTCGGCGACATGGTCATGGCCACCGTCAAGAAGGGAAAGCCCGAGCTCCGAAAGAAGGTCATGCCCGCCGTCATCGTCCGACAGAGCAAGCCCTGGAGACGAGGCGACGGTGTCTTCCTGTACTTCGAGGACAACGCTGGTGTGGTGAGTGGCGCAGGACAATTTTTGTATTAGGCGCAAGACTGACGGTACCTAGATCGTGAACCCCAAGGGAGAAATGAAGGGCTCTGCCATCACTGGCCCGGTCGGAAAGGAGGCTGCTGAGCTCTGGCCGGTGAGTGCGTCCCAATGACGAGGATTTTCCATCGCTAACGGATGCGCAGCGTATCGCGTCCAACTCTGGTGTCGTGATGTAAAGTGTTCCTTTTCTAGCTCTTCTCCAACATTTACGGGTTACGGAATGGCGAAATGCATTTATGGGGCGAACACTTGGAGGTAGTCATTGCCAAAAGCTAGCAATGAAATGACCATCAAAACGACGATCCGAGGCGAGGTGCCGTGTCCACCTTTACAAGCTCGCAGACAAGCGACCGGTCGATCTAGCTTGCAATCGAATAGACACATAGTGATACCAGTTGCTTGAAGCTCGTTTAATCCTGACGGATCATACTGTGTTGATGAGGATACCCTCTGCACCGACCAACTTTCTTGCGCCTTCATCCCACTTGAAGCCCACTTGTGAACACTCGTCTTTGTACAGCACTGAATGACGGCTGCGAGGAGCATTTTCGGTACGTTCGTGATCCTACTGGTTGAGACCAAGACGGATTGATCATACCATGTCTCTCCTCGCAACATGCAGCGTTGTAAACACTCTGGGCATTTGGTGTTTCATCAGCTCCATCTGAGGCAGGCAAGAACTGCCGGGTCACTCCTGCCACAGGGTACGCGAACCGAGCCCCGAACTTCACGACCACTTTCCATCACGATCTTCATCATTTCCAGTTGATCATCCAACCCAGTTTATTAATTATGCATACACCTGCCTAGCAGGCGCAAATTTGCTCACTCCCGTCTTCGCAACCTGCTCACTCCGTCGAAGCCGCGAAGCCTCTACCTGCCAAGCCCGCCCCGAAACATGCACGCCTCCAGCACCTCCCGTCACGACACCCTCTGTGTGCCACAATCAGAACATCAAACCAACCCGCCTAACAGTGGTTAGATCGCGCTCAATGTCAAGCTCAATGGAGAGTAGCAAGCTTTCACCACCCCCGCATGGAGCACCTTGGCTGCTAGGCATTGTTTGACCCACGCACACCCGGCTGCGTGTACACGGCCGCGATGTGAGACCTACATAGCATATGTAGACGCTCAGCCTCACACCTTATCCCTCCTCACCTCCGTTTCCGCCTTCTCGCTTCCGCCTTCTCGCTGTTTATCCCACGGTTTTTGCGCCGTTCTTTCTATTCTTCGCGGCCAGTCCGCTTTCTATTTCGCTTTCGTGTTTTAATATTTGGTTGCAGAGTGCTGTGCACTGGCTGTATTCAAGAGGTATCAGGATGTATAGATTGGCATTTGCATCGTTGGTGGCGCTCGCGGCGTGTGCGCCGCAGAGGGGAGGAGGCAGACAGAGGGCTACGGCGCAGCAGCAGGCGGCGCAGGTACCGCAAGGGGTGTCGCAGGCGGCGGATGGCTCGATGATTCTGGATGCGACGGCGAATGTGAATCAGTTGCCTATCAGGTTTAAGATCGCCGCGCCGGCGGATCAGTTCACAGCTGCGAGTGGGGTGCCTGGTGCGGCGGCTGCGGGCGGTGCGAATGGGACTATGGGTACGTTTCCTCGCTTTATCGTGTGATAGTGTATGAGAGTACATAAGTGTGAGATACTGATTCGGGTGCACAGGCGTGAATGTGCTTCTCCACGGCGACGGCGGCCAATCCTTCTTCGACTTCCCCAACCAAAACGTGCAAGCCAACACCATGGGCGTTGCACTCCTCGCGCCCGACCCAAACCTCTTCTGGGGCGGCGGCTCCGGGCTCGACCGCACCGACGGCGTCGCCCACGCGCAAGCTGTCTCCGACTTCGTCACCACCATGATGCCGCAACTCGTCGCCTTCGACGCTAACAACGTAAAATTCACCGGCGTCTCGGGTGGTTCCCTCCTCATGAGCGGCTTCTTCATCCCCGCGCAGATGCAGAACTTTGCCAATTCCGCCGTCGAGCTCAACTGCGGCGCTATGCCGCCGCAGGTAGACTTTCAGAATCAGGCGGCCGTTATGAGCACGCTGAGGATGCATTATCAGAGCACGCAGTCTGAGCTGCAGTTGTTGCAGGGCTCGATCCCGCAGGCTATCACGACTTACGAGCAGGCGGCTGCGGCTGCGGGCCTAACTGCCGATCAGATTAATGCGCTCCAGACAGTGGATAACACGCCGCAAGGCGGCCACTGCGAGTTTGACGGGCAGGACTTTGTGTCTGGCGTGCAGACGATGCTGACGAGCTACTCGAACGTAGTCCAGGGCGGCAACGGCGTTGTAACAGGGCTGGGTGCACCTAGTGACGGCAATGTACTTAGGGGCGTCGTCGGCAATGAGAATCTGCAGTTTACGGGTGGGAAGAAGAGGAGTGTGGGGGCGGAGGAGATGGTGGTGAAGCGGTGGACGGAGAGTTTGGAGAAGAGGCAGGATATCCTAGTTGAAGAAGAGGGCGTGGCGATGTTGGCTTGTGATCGGACGAAGTGTAACTGAAGAATGGGTACATCACACTTGAGATTACCGCCTAGTTATTACTCGTAGTGTAGAAATCGCTGTCCCAAACGAACGGCACAGCCAGGTACGTTGCCCGCCCGTTCTTTAATGGGCATATCGGTTGTTAATGACAAGTCTTCTTTTACGAATATCCTTATTAATTCTTGATATCTAAACCTGCTAGCTTTGAAGAAACATCCTCTCCGCCCTCCCTCTCCATCACACCCGCGTTGTCATCACCAAGCAAATTCTGCCTACTTGTCATGGGCTCAGCGCGCCATCTCACACCCTCCTCCACCCCCAAGGTCACCCTCACAACCTCCTCATCGATCCCCCTCACGATCTCCCTATACCGCCCGCGCATCTCCCCTCCGTACTCCTCCAAATCCGGCACCGTCCACTGATCGTACAACCTCCCATGTGTATTCGCCGGCCTGAACCCTCCGTGTTCGCGGAGGAAAAGGTAGCACAGGTAGCACAGCCATTTCGACGTGCCAATCACTCGGGGTCTTAGCACGCCCTCATCCTGGTATTGGTTCTGGGAGCGCAAGTCGTAGTACACGGCCAACTGCACCTCCGCATGAACATGGCACGTCGCCGCCCAACTCTCATACGCCACGCTCGTTGGCACGCTCGCGTACGGCGTTAGAAACGCCAATTCCACCTTCTCCACGAAGAGTGCGGGGTAGGTACGTGCGGTGTCGAGCAGGGAGCGCGTGATGCGCCAGTACGCGGCGATCTTTTCGACTTGTAGGAGTGTTTTGAGGGCGGAGGCGATTTGCCGCGTTGGCGTGCCGGTGACGCTGCGGTCTAGTCTTTCTGCGAAGGCTGCGATTTCTGGGGTTTTGATGAAAGAGTAGCTGGTGTGGATGAGGTGGTGGAGCGCGGGGAGGTTGTTTTCGGGGGGAGCGGACTCGAAGGCGTCGTATGTGGATGCGAGGACGGCGATGTGCGTCTCGACTTCCCGCCTCAATGCTGACTCTTTCTTGGTGTAGACGAACTGCACGCGGTGCGAGAGGTTGGGGAAGTCAGCCCAGAGAGGCTTTTTATGCTGCTGGCGTAGATAGGTGGGTTTTTCCCACTTCGCGGAGCGCAGGCGCGCTAGCAGTCTCCGAAAATGCAGGTTCACGATGACACTGAATAGCTCTTCATATTTTGACTGCTTGGGAAGTGAGGTTTCCTCGCCGGGCGCGGAGGGAAAGAGAATTAGATCAACGATATGTTGCAATGCATCTTTCACTTCGGCGCTTAACGAGAGATCCAGCGCTGCGAACCGGACGACAAGACGCCGTGGTGAGATATATTCTTCGAGACATACCGCGGCGACACTTTGGGCACCTTCTTCGATGGCGGCGAGGAAGGCGAGGTCGTCCGCTAGCTGCTGTTCGACGTGTAGTGAAAGCGTGGGGGTGCAAGGTGCGCTAGTGGTGAGTGGGAAAATCTGCGGGTCGACAGGTACGGCGTTTGTGCGTTTTTCAAGGGCAACCAGATGTTCGCGAAAGGTATTTTCGGAGAGAGGATACCAAATGGAGCGCGTTGGTGAGGATGTGCGAGGGTTCAGTCGTGACATGGCGGGGTGAGGCAGGAGCAGGTGGGATGCCATGCAGAGGGAGAGACGCGCTAGTTTACTACCGTCGGTCGGTGGTCCACGCGACTGAGGTATCAAATCTATGTACAAGAGCCGACTATAGGGAAGTTTTCTAGATTGAAATATGATAGACGCAAGCTGCGTCTCCCTAGACGGATCCTCAGAGACGCTCGCACCCAATGCCCAACTTCTGCAACATGCCCCCCAGATCCGTTTCTACGATCTTGTCCCACCCGCGCTCAGGACCCCAGGCAAGCTCCTTCCCGCCCATCCTGGTCTCCTCCACGAGCGCCTGCATCAGCGGACTACTGCGCGATATCCCGGGATAGGCATCGAACTCGACCTTCTGCAGCTGCTGCAGTTCGCCAAACAAGCAACCCAGCAGTCCCACGCTAAACACGGTGAAGAACTGCTCCGTCGCCCCGCACTCCTCGTTTCTGAACCCCTCAAAGCTCGGATGGCTCGCGGGGTCCAGCTCAACGAACACCTTCAACAGGCGCACATTCACCGCCGTGTCCAGCTTCAGCCTAGCGTCAACAACCCAGCCTTTCGGTGGCTTATTGAAGCCCGGTCCCAGCCGCAGTTCCAAACTCCGCATGTGCGCGATGTAGTGCTCGGGCAACCTCGTCAACAGCTGTTTCTTCGTATGGAAGAAGCGCCCGTTTATAGCGAATATGCGGAACGTATTCTGCGAGTAGAAGACGTGCGAGGCTTCGGCGTGCATGCGGCGGGATACGAAGAACAGGCGCAGGGCGGGGAGTAGCGTGCGCGTGTTGGACGGGTCAAGATCGATGGTCTTCTCTTTTACGACGAGGAGCTCGAGGATGTGGGAGCGGAGCTCGGAGGGCAGGTCAAAGAAGCGGAAGGGCTGGAAAGGGCGAGCGGGTTCCTCTTCGGCATCGGAGTCGGAGTCGAAAGCGAGGTGGGAGGAGATTTTGAGCGTGTCGAGCTGGGCTACGAGGGCGTCTATGTCTTTCGTCTTGTAGCGTATGGCGCCGGACGTCACTGGGACCGCCCGGGCCTTCTTGTTCCTGGCCATGGTTGTGGGCGTGTGAAGTTGGGCAGGGAAGTGGGTGGAGGGTTGGATATGGTAATGATATAGGGCCGCTCTAAAGCGAGCGTAATCGTCGCTTTAGAGACATTTATGCAACCATCGTGCCTGTGCAAACATCATAACCCGTGATAGAAAGAGTCACGGAGGCGTCGAGGTCGTGTAAGAGCGCTGTCGGCACGCCACTCGCTCCAGATGTTGGCATCCTCGGCCCAGCACTGACCACGTACTTAGTCATCCAGAATTCCCAATAAAACTCTGCCCTCGCCTGCATCCTTCCTGCTCCTCAGAAAGTTGACACCCAGAAATTTGACTGCTGCTCGTTCCTACATCGGGCTGTGGTTGTATTAGCTGGGGAGACCGAACATCGATGCTCCCAAGAACCGCCGAGCTTAACATCATAGGTTGAACGGTTCCGTGGTGTCGAGACATCTACTGAGGATGCGCATAGGCGTGATTGTGCTCATTCGAATCTTCGGCGAAGCGCTCCAGGAGCTCCTGTTGACACTGGTAGAATGGATCATTCCAACATTGAATGGCTCGCCCTGTACATTATGTCGACGCAATGAACTGCTCTTGCCGACGTAACTCTGAAGACGTGGCAGGCAGCTGGCGTCAGGCGCGGCTTCCTACTCCAAGGCTAGGTTGCACCCGCCTTCCCGCCGCGCTTCGTCTCGCATCAGGCTACGGAGCTTCCAACACAACTCACGTACTTCAGACTCATAAGTTATTTTTCTTCTTGAATCTATCTTATCTCTTAGTCGGGTGTCTGCGACGCACCGTACTCGATACACCCGACAGACTGCATCTTCCGTTCGTACGGAAGCTGCGAGCCACCACCAGATGCAAGCATAGATAGAAGAGATATTTTTACCCCATCAATCTGATAGTCGTTCCCCGACTTCAGATCTATTGGCATACGATCATTTGCCTACAGATGCAAATACGACTCGCCTCGCTTCCAGACGGTAAGTGCCATCTCCGCTGAAACCATCGTACCAACACTACGCCCTGGACCATCACCGCGCGAAGCCTATCACTCCCGGTGGTCTGTCTTGGCCGCTTGGCGGGCTAGACGACGTTCAACCCTGTCGGTATCCGGTCATGTTGATTGGGTATTCTACCTCAGCTGGCCCCAACTACATCGCGTATCTATGAGCCACAACATTTGGTCGCGAAACCTTTTGCAGTGTAGCTCTACGTAGTTCCTTTTCGCAGGCTAGGCTCGGCGTCACTCTACGAAAAGCCACAAAGGAGAAGGCTGAGCATGCCATATACTACCAAAGAGAGCTACCGCCCTGCGAGATGTCCTCCTACCCGGCGACGATCAGGCACCCCTTCGGTACACAGAAGACGGGAGTAGCATCATGTTTCCGGTAGCTTTGGCAGTCTTGCTGTTCGCCATCGTGAGCAAGACGCAAGCGAATGATCCAGCTACCCTCGCAGCCTCCATCAAGTCCGCGAAGAACTACTCTCTTCTGCCAGCATGCGTCCAGCAGTGCGTCTGGGACAGTGAGTGCCCCAGAGATACTACCTCTCCCATCTTCATGCATACTTACCATGTAACATCGCAGTCTCGGACGACGACACCGGTGACATAGGCGGCGACGTCGCCATCCACCTCTCGTGCTCCTCGCCCTGGATCAACGGATGCTACTGCCGCCCGTCATCCGCCACCGTCGCGCACTCATTCATCTCGAGCTGTGCGACGTATCTCTGCTCCACGCCTCAGCCCACTGACATCGCGGCCGGCACGAGCGTGTACGCAAGCTATTGCAGCCAGGCGCTCGGAGCGGCGTACACACCCGAGGGCGTAGATCAAACTGCACCTGAACCGACTGCTGCTACAGATGTTGTGATAACGTCCGGTAACGACGCCTTTCCACCACAAATCCCTACAACACTTGACTGATGCAAGCCAGCTACCCCCGCGCCATCCCGCCCTACTGCTTCGCTTGCGCAGCAAACATCTTCCGCGTCTGAGTCTTCACCGTCCTCCTCGGACGCTGCCAGCCTGCAGGAAGACAAACCGGACGAAAAGATCGCCGGGCTCAGCAAGGGCGCTTTCATCGGCGTCGTCGTGTCCGCGAGTTGCTCAGTGCTGGGTTTGCTGTTTGGAGTATGGTTCAAGGTGCACAAGTATCGGCAGCAGATGAAGCTCGCGCAGCAGAATCCCCACATGGCGTATCCGCTGAAGTGAGCTGTATGATACGACAGTGGGCAGCAGAAATGGCGGAGACTTGATGGGGAAGGGTGCCTATTTTCATTGATATTATTCGGAGGGATAGCGGAGAGTGAGGGAATCTGCGGGATACCATTTCAGTTTTGACGAGCCGGTCCATAGGTTCGATGCGTTTGTTCTTAGCGTGAGTACTTCTAGATGCACATGCAAATGTCACACTTACGTGGTACATGCTATGGAGCGGTCATACGCATTTTAGCAATGGGATAAGATGGATTGATTTGCAAACTTGGCGCACTTCCTACAATGGATTCTAACTAATCCGCAATCAGAGTACCCTCGTACCCAGAAAGACCTCTTTAGCCCAGCCCGACAAAAATTGGTCGACCGAGCTTTGAACCAGATATCTCCGGCTAGGCAAGCGAAGCCGATGTTGCAAACCCCGGGGCTCTGGTTGGGCTTTGCTGTGGATTTGGGTTTGATCCGTGACCCGGAAAGAACAACCTTGGAACCTTGGAAAGATCACGCGCACGTGACAGCGCGCACTGCCGACCAGAAAGGAAAGCGCGCGCACGACGCGCCTGCAGCCGCTTATAAGGGCCACCTCCCCGCTTCCTGAACGACCGTCACCCGAGCCTCAAACTTTACCACCTCTGTTTTACGATCGCCGATCGCCCAACTCGATCATCCGAGCAGTCGCCGCGATGGCTTCCGTCAAGCATCAATGCGCACGCAAGGCGGCCATGGCTAAGAAGTAGGCTCATTCAGACTAGCATGATCGCATGTACTAACAAGACGCGGGCGCGCAGCCAAAAAGCGCGAGGCCGAGTAGAAGAAGTCGCCTCCTAAAGGCCTTCTGGATATGCCAGCCAGACTTGCCAACAATCAAGCCAATCAAGCCGATCTAACCAAATTTAGTAACACCTTAACCTACGCGAGCTAGTGGATTACCATATTAGGTTAGACCGGCTTGATTGGCTTGATTGTTGGCAAGTCTGATGCCAGCCGGTGAGTTACTTTATAACGGGCCGCATGATGTCTATACCGATATCGCCTGCAGAGATCCGAAACAAGATCTAGAGCTACTGCTTCGAGACCGATGACTACGAGAGCTTCAGGGATCCCGTACCGCTAGTTGTCCGGCACTAGGCATGTTGCGGCGCGAAGCAATGGCCTATTCACTCCGAGCGCTCTGCCCGCAGCTTCTTTGGCCTCACACAGAGTTGCAAAAGATTCGCGCCGAGTATCGTCCCATCTGACTGAGCAACTCAAGCTTTCGGGTCACTTTCCGTGATTTCAAGTCCTGCATTTTCTGCTTTCACGGTCACTTCGGGGGCTTACAGCACCCGCCGAAGCTGGTTCAAATCTCTTGGGGTTACGGTAACGAGTCGGTTCTGATCAACATCTGGCATTTGCTTTATCTCTGGGCTCAGAACAGCAGCCTTCGAGTTGAATTTGTTCTGCATATACTCACTAAGAAAGATGGACCCTGGAACGACGACATTGATTGTTCATTATGTGAAGAAGAGCTGCAGGATCTTATGGACGAAGTCTTTCCGGAGGACAGGTTCATGATAGACGGGTGGCAGTGTACCCACATCGCTAGTCTCTTCGACGCTTTTGCGGAGCACACTATGAAGCACTCGTACCCCTACCTGGAGAGCTTGAACGCATAACTCGCCCATGATAATCTCCTCTGGCTTGCCTATATACGGGACTACACTGTCGAGCAGGTCAATGTGGAACTCGTGGACTACCGAGACGAGTTGGATCTATTCATTGTCCTGAGCAGAAATTACGCTTTGACTGACGAAAACCAAGGTATGAGCATGAGCCAAATGGCTGAGGACTACTACATTACTCGTGGAGACCTCACGGATGTTTTCAACACATTCATTCATTTGGCAGTCATATGTATTGATTAAACAGCAACATCACCCAACTTCTTCAACAAGGTTTACAGCGGAAGGCATTATCATAGAAGGACCGTAATGAGATAGCATGAGATCTCAAATACTTCAACTGAGCTAGCTGTACACAATGCTTTGTCCCTATGTATTTCAATGACTAGATAATCGTAGTCCTTTGCTAACTAGAAACCGCCCCTTATGTAAAGTGAAAGTAACCACAAGAACACCAATTAATCGCCAATGCGTTACCCGAGAATAACCAACACAATGCCCATCTTTCAGCTTTACACAAGAGCCCACCACCTACCCCTCATTCCCCTTCCCCTGCGCTTCCGTCCCATTCTCCCCACCAACCTTAATCTCATGCCCCTCCATCCCACCAACAAAACACCTAAACGCCCTCATCCCCCCCGGGATATCCTTCCCCTCCACCCCTGGACACAGCACCGTCCCACTGAACGCCCTCTCCGACGCCTCCTCCCCCACGTCCACCGTAACATACAGGCGAAACTTCTCATCACAGTCACTCTGCCCGTAAAGGCGACACGTGCCGCCGTAGTCGGGGCCTAAGAGCGTAGGAGGACCCATTACTGAAGCGTCGTAGGCGATGCAATTCTGCGCGTAGGAGGGCGGGATCCATTGGCAGGAGAGGGGGGAGGTGGATGTGCAGATGTAGACGCCGCCGGGAGCGCCGGTGTTGGGGGTGCATTTTGAGAGGGGAGGTGGCGGGGCGGTGGTGTTGCTGCGGAGGGAGAGGGTGTGGGAGAGGTAGGCGAGGGCGCGCATTGTGGTTTTTGTTTGTTTGGTTGTTTGGTTATGGGTGTGGTGCGTTTACAAGATACCCGAGTGTTGGAAACAGTGTTGGAATTACGACTAGTGGGGTTAGGAACTGGGGAGGGTGTGTATCTATCTCTTTGGAAAAGTAGGGGCGGCGTTAAAATGCCGAAGCGGGTATGTGAGGTGATAATTGATGGTCAGGGTGAAGAGGGATATTATATTCAGCCTATTACAACGGAGTGAAGAGAGAGAGATACCAGCGGGTTTTTGCGTCGTACGGGTGGCCTTTCAACGTAGTACAACTTCTTGTGGCGCATGTTGATTGGTTGCCATATATGTTTTTGATACAGTGCGCATTACCCAACGGTGGTACTTGTTTCAGACACAACACTCGTAGCTCAAATACAGTACTAATCTAAGATGAAGTACTTTATGTGGTAATCATCCGATTCCAGTGCCCACAACGTTCAAATTGCGCGAAACACGATTCTGAAAACCTGTTGCTCTAGCAGCACTATGTATTCACTCCACTCGCATTTCTCGGTCGACTTCAATTCCCCCGATCCACACTCTCTTCACATCCCTAGTGTTTTTGATATCTTCCAATGAATCACCCTCCCACTAGCGCCGAGTCCGCTCTCATGCCCAGTTTAATCACGCCCCTGTCCCGCAGTCCGAATGCCCTCGCTGGCCTCACAGTAGCTGCCAGCAGGGCTTCCACATTCGACATACCCGCTTCAACAAGATTCTCCAGCTCGTCGTGTAGCAATGATCCAAAGGGAACCATGGCCGGGACACCAGGCTGCATGTTCGCGTCTGTGCCGGCGAGAATAGGTATGCCGGCGTTGTGTAGGAGCGAGGTCGTGGAAAATGCGGCGGTGAAGTTGTTCGGGGACGTGGCGGTTGGCAGCGAGAGAGATGACGCGCATCATCGTGAGCGTTGGAGTGGAGATCTGACCATTCTCTAGCATAGCTTTGACCATGGAAGCAGGGAGCGCGCTATCGAGTGGTGCGTGGTGGATGTGATCCGCATGTGAGAGGATGATTTGAATGTAGGACTTGTGGTCGGCTGTGTGAATGACACTCTGTTTTCCGTGGCTACGTGCTTCTTCAACTAGTAGATTCAAGGTCGCTTACTCAAGCCCGGGTGTTTCGGCGATGAACTTGAAGTAGTCGGGATCTTGTGAAGCGAGTTGGTGCTCCATCCAAGCAGGAACTTCGGCGATGCTGTTAAGTAGGAGTGAAGGATCTATCATGGCGGTGATGTTCCCATGCACACTACCAGGTGCTGAAGCTGTGCGTTTTTGGGCATTGACAGGGACAACAGTAGCATGCCAAGGGTCGGATCAAAGACCTAAAAGCTGATCTGAATGCTCTGCAAGCCACCGGTTTCTTCTGCTCAATGCTACCCTGATCCCAAATTCGGTCCCGGTGCGCCTCAAAGATCGAGGATGATCCTTCGCTGGAACGGTGAAAGCGTGGCGACGGTAAGGCTAACGAATAACCCTCTTAGCAAAAAGAAGGCCCCCAGCATTCGCTTTTCCTTCGCTGTATTGATCTGGCCTTCTGAGTCGACATCACCAAGTAAGAAGGGGCTAGTTCCGAGGATGTCGTCGATAGTTGAGTGTATCGTCTCCAGGATCTCGTCCGCTGAGGGTGTCATCTCAACACGAGCTGCTAAATGCACCTGCCGCTGGACAAGACCATGTGCTTTGAGTAAAGCTTGGCATAAGTGGATACAGCTCGAGGTATGCTATCCTGTCGCGGTAAGCAGGGCGCTGAGCGGACAGTACGCAGTGGAAAAGATTGTGGGATTGAACTGCGGTTGTACTATCTAGGAGCTACAGAAGGTATAGGTGCGCAGGCACAAACAACGCTAGTCCTAGATAAGTAGAAGGAAAGTTGCAACCACTCCATGGTAGGAGCAACTATCTTGCAGGGTAGGAGCCATAAACCGTGACATATCCATACCGCGCCATATTGCACACCTGGGAACAAATATATCTATCCCTTCCGATTTACCAGTGCTTCGATGTTCGACGGCGGATGTGTCAGTACACATGTTCTCACGTTCCACGAGGATAGGAATGTCGAGGAAGGCCAGTGCAGAAGTCGATCATAGACGCTTGTAGCGAACTTCCATGCTTCGTCGAAAGCCTTGACTTGCGAAGCCTCCTCATGCATGCTACTGCAGGTTTCTAGTTGCTTAGAGGCCGCGAAACATCCCTCAAGAACGTGCGTACGCTTGCTCTAAGGGGTTGCTGTTCATCGCTGTATCTTTTCCCGACCTCGATATCACTCTCATTGCGGTGGTCCATTGCTTGGATCTCATTTCGGAGCATCACGACGCGGAATAGGCTACTCGACCGACTGGATGTATTCTCGTGGTCTAGGCGCCGTAGACGCATGATCTTCGTGGTAGCTTTCTCGTGTGGATCATTCTCCAGATCAATATTTCTAGTAATGACCCAATCCTATCAGCATGGGCAGTATGAGAGTTTCTGGTGCAAATGGGTACACTTCATATTTCTGGAGGAGGAAAACAGCCAACAATGTATGGTCGTCCGTGGCTGTTGACTGGTTGCTTAACGACCTCTGCAGAGATCGCAATGCACGGCCGTACTGTATCCTGGATTCTATGTGTAGCTGCTGCATCCCCGACGCATTTGCTAAGCTCACTAACGCTACAGCCAAAAGACTGGCCTGGAGGTTTGTGTCTGCTGAGTTGAGCATAGTCGGTAGGAATTCCAGATACCCTGGTAGACCTCCCGGCGATGACGGCTTTATGGAATTGTGTACAAAGCGCGAGATGGCGAATTGAGATCAGTCAGTCGATGGCTGAATGAAGAACGGCTGCGGTCCACCTGATATAGTAGACAGCATTGTCGGCTTATTGGACCGGGCCATAGCGGAGTTGTTCATCGACCTGAACACAAGTGTTCGATCTTCCCGGTAACCTGGGCATTGCCTTCCGACTTTTTGACATCTTGTATATTCGGGTATTACTTCATCACACTGACGAATTTCAGAACGGTCCCCTAGCTCATAGCTGTACCTGTTGAGGTACCTTCTTCTTCATCTTCCTGCAAGGGTAGCAACCTGTACTCCATGTTGGATGCGTTATTGGACTCTTGGATGGTATCGATTATTCCGTGAAAGTACTCCTAGGAGCCCGGCTCTGTGCAAAGGTGTAGAGGATGACATGGGGCCAAGTTCAACGAGGAGAGCTTGGTAAGAAAGCTTCAGCACCTTGGCCCTGCGCAGGCTCCCACAGGCTCGCGCAGGTCTTCCGCAGGCTTGCGCAGGTTTTTGCAGGCTTTTGCAGGCTCTTCGCCTTACGCATCGCAGGCTCCTGCCCAGAGCTGGCAACAAGCAAGTCGACTTGATAACTTGACTTGATTGACTTAATTGTAGCAAGTCAATTAAGTCAATTAGGGAGGCAAAAGTTATTAAGTTAATTAAGTAAATTATGCCTATTTAATTAACTTAATTAGCAGACTTAATAGGCCATAATATAGAGGTAACTATAAGTTATAGGCGTTAGGGAGATCCTGCGCGGGTAAATCTTAACTTAAGGTATATTAGACTTACTAGCGTTAGAGCCTAGCGCTGCCTAATATAGTATAGCGCTAATTATCTAATATCTCTACTACCTTAACTTACCTTTTACCCTCTACTAACGCCCTCCTCTATTAATATAGCGTTGCCTAATCGCTTAGAGGGCATAAACCGCAACCTCTCTTAAGTTTTTAGCTAGTGGCTTAAAAGCGAGGCGTTATAAACCCTCCCTAAAGATGGTAGCACTAATATGGCCACTAACGCGCCGTTAGAGCTAGACGCTAACAAGAGCTCTGTAGGCAACGCGTAATTAGCTACTAATAGTAATATTAAAGATAATAACGATAATTACGACGGTATTAATTAGTAACGCTTGCTAGGTTATTATAAGCCGTCTCTTGCCCTAAAGCGCAGTTAAAAGAGCTAGGTTTAGTAATATAGGTATCGCCTTTAGCACTATAAATAACACCGCCTATATTAGCTCTGCTATTATTGTCACCTTTATAAGTAATTAGATAGGTTTTACTAGGCTAATTAATTAAAGACGTTAATTGCGCGCTATCTCGCAGAGCGTAAAGCTAGGCACCACGTTAATAAGGGTGGCTAAAAGTCTACCTCTTATATAATAATAATAATATTATCCTCTTAGTTATTCTTATTCGCCTATATCTACTATAAAGGCCTTATAGTATTTTAAGGCGTTATTAATCTTATCGCGTTAAGCTTCTTGTATATAAGTTTCCTATAATTAGTACTTAATTAGGTAGTAATAGATAACTAAACGCTCTTGGTGATTAAGGGCGTAGCTTTTCGCCACATGTTATAGTAGGCCAACCTGTTAGCTAAGGCGGAGATGTGGAGATCTTACAACACCTTATAAGCCTATATAATTGCGGAGTATAAGTCTTATATACCTACTATTATTAATTATCTATAAGACGCGTGATTGGCTATCTATATCTCCTTTAATAATTAGATATTAATAGGTAGTAAATAGGCGCTAACGAGTATCTGCGTCTACTATCTTAATAGCGATGGCAATCCTCGCGATTACGTATTAAGCCTATTATTACTAATAGGCTAATATATAGGCGCTAATATTGCCGCTATTATTAACGCCACGCTTAAAAGCTTTAAAATATCCGCCTATAGCTTAGGTTACTTTGTCCTTAATAATGCCACTAATAATAACGCTGTAATTAACGCCCTAGCTATTAAATATAACTTTAACGCCTACTATTAGCGTTTACGTTACGCCTACTATATAATTAACCTTACGGCCTAATAAATTATCTTTAGTAAAGATCGCGACGCCTTTAATAACGTAAATAAGTATCTTAATAATAAGATAGCGTTTCTTAAGGAGTAGTAATAAGCTAGCCTATTAGGCGTACTTATTAACGTTGTTACCTCTATTTACACCCCTTAAGCTCGCCAGCTTCTTAAATAGTATCAGGTAACCTATAACGCCTAATTAGGTAGTAATAATAAGCTAAAGACGTTAGAGATTATTAAGCTAGTAAAAATAAAATAAAACTTTTATTATAACTATTTTACGCGCGCGCTTAAGCTCCGCGCACCTCTTAATAATTATATTAACTATAAGCTTATTAAGTATTATTACTATAGCACCCGATAACGTAATAATATACCTAATATTAAGCGACGTTAGTTTATTAAAGAAGATAGCCTTACTACTAAGGACTAGGCGATAATTATAGAGTACTAAAGGATCCTATAACTATTTAAAGAAGCCACTATTTATATAGAAGGCAGGGGCGTGGCTAGCACGTTAGGTATAATATAAGAGGTCCTCCCTACGCTCTTATAGCTTGCCACTACCCTTAATAAGATACTTTTTTAATATAATAACGTTAACTTTAACAACGTTAATGCCCTGGAGGACTACATAAAAGCTACCTATAATATGGCTTATATAAAGATCCTTAAGTACCTGCGCAAGCTAAAGGACGCCCTAGCATATTACGTGGCTTACTATCTTCACCCACACACAAAAGGTCTTATAGATAAGATATAGGCTGTACCGCTTAATTACGACGAGGATCTCTATAAGGGGTGTCACACCTATAAAGGCTAGCTAAATAATTGCCACGTTAGCTTTTAACGCTTATAATTAGAGTTTAAAGATACTATATCTCCTATTAGTACGCTAGAGCCTCTACTAAAGAAGGCACGTACTAGGCTATCTAGTAGCTAGTTAGACTTTATAAAAGCTACCTTATAAGGTAACAACGCTCGCCTAGTCCTCCGCCGTAATAAGTTTAAGTAGTAAATAATTAAACTACTTATACTAAAGGACTCCCTATTTGCGCGTAACCTGCTACTTTATTAAATAAGTAAGGCTAATAAGTATCTTGTCTTATTGCGCTTTACTCTTAATATCCTTAGTATCTCCGCCGCTGCCACTAATTGTGAGAGGACCTTTTCAGAGTTAGGTAATTTATTAGAGACAAGATAGTTATGCATAAAGGTAGATCTTCTATCTACGCTATAATTACTACGCAGCTAGAAGCGCCTTAGCTTAAAGCTTACAACAATAGTAAATAATTAACGTACTAACGCTATTACCCCTAATAAGTTAAAGACTATCTACGAGATCTACGGCGGTTAATTACCCTTAATTAGCTTAGTAAAGTTATTAATTAAGTTAATTAAGTTAATAAATTAAGCCTAATTTACGCTATTAAGTTAATTAAGTTAAGCAAAAGCCACCATATCGGTCAATTAATCAAGCAATTCACCTCAACTTGATTAACTTGCTTGTTGCCAGCTCTGCTCCTGCCTTAGCCCTACGCAGGCTCTTGGCCGTGCAGGCTCGCAGGCTCTTCGCTGCCGGCCCTGCGCATGCGCAACCGCAATGTTATAGAATTTTATCAGGCGGCTATGGTAGAGCAAATTATGCTTACTAAATGCTGGCGATTTACTAAAGTATTTAGACTCTGTATAGGCTTGCAGGTCGCGCAGGCTCCCCCAAGTCGCGCAGGATCTTGGGCCTGCCGACCCTGCGCATGCGCTCTAAACAGCTACGATATATTGTAAGATTTTATGAGGCGGCAATTGTAGAGCAAATCCTACTTAGCAAAAGCCGACGATTTGCTAAGTCGAGCGAATCGTATAGACTGTGTGTGGGCGCGCAGGGTCACAGGCTCTCAAGCGGCCGCAAGCTCTTAGCCCTGCCGACGCAACTATAATATATTCTAAGATTTAATAAAGCGGAAATAGTAGACTTAATATTACTTAGCAAAAGCTGCCGATTCGCTTAATTGTATAGGCTGTATGTGGCTCGCAGGCTCGCGCAGGCTCAACGCAGGCTCTTGGCCCGGCGGACGCTATGCCATTCTAGACGTAGCGCGGCTTCTTTCCGCCCTCAGCAAACCCTCCGAACGTCTACCTCGGGCTACACGCTCACATCCAGGTGTAAGCAATTTGATGCGACTCATGCTCTTTAAGGTGTTTTTCTGCACAGCATGCTCTCCAAAAGGCCGTTTCCTACTGGTTTTGGTCGACGTCGTCTAAACAATACCAAGGCTTGTGATTTGTGATTTTTCAGGACATCGTTGAGACTTGCGCACACAGCACAAGAGGTCTCTTTAAGAACGAGAACTGTATCTCAAACAAAAAACGCCAAAAGTTCTAAAATCTACCTCTCTGGACTGCGCATCTAGCGTACAGATCAAAACTTCAAAACACGCAGAACATGCAAGCGCCAAATGTACCGCAACGGACACGAAGGAAACCAGAAAAAAGCCTTAGTAAAGAGGTAACAAACTATGCAGCGATATGAATAGTTGCAATATCTGGGCGTCCAGCGTCCGGACGTAAAAATACAAAAGCGCGAAGAAAACATCAGACAAAGCTGGAGAACAGCACAGGATGTCGCGGAGCAAAAGGCTAACCTTCTGCTCCTCATGAGTAGAATATCATTTAAGGTTACACACCCCCCCAGATCGCAGTGATAGGAACGGAGAGCTGTAAGCTTTTCAAGGTTTGGTATACATGTCGCCCGTAGTCCAGCATGCCCTATATATTCTGCTCCAGTCTCTCTCGCTCACTCTCATATCTGTGGCCCTATAGCATCTGGCTCTTAGCTCTCTCGCTGTCTTGCGCAGTGCTCTTGGCTATTTCTGTGGTGTGCACCTGCTCGCTTGTGGTACCCCACCCAAGTGCTGATCCGCCACTTGAGTGCTTGCGCAGGGTCTTAGCGATTCCGGGCTCATAACTGTCGCGGAGCAAAAGGCTAACCTTCTGCTCCTCATGAGTAGAATATCATTTAAGGTTACACAGGATCCCAAACAAAACGCTAATCAAATGATATCCCGTCCCGGCGACGATCTAAATACATTCCTATCTAAGCTCAGAGAGAAGCTTTCTAAGCCGGAGTACCCACCGGAGCCGGTCCACTAGCAGAAGTGGGAGCCGCCGCACCAGTCGTAGGATGCTCCATAGAATTCAGACACTTAATCGCCACTGCTGTCTCCAGGCCAGCCAGTATCTGCCCATCACCTTTCTTAAATGGCAGATTAACCCCCGGACACACGAACTTCCTATACACCCACGTCAGCCGCACATCCCAACCATACCCTACACCTGGGCAATAAACGACAATAGGATGACTTACTCCGACGCCTTCCCCTCCGTATCAGCAAAAAACTCCACCGGCATCGTCTCATCGCACGAAACCGACTATAAAGATGACAATTCCCGCCGAAACCAGGGCCCACGAAAGAGGGGTTGCTGAAATTCATGCCGGCGATGTTGCGGAGGACTTGGCAGTTTGCGAAATGCTGTAGTCGAGCCATGTGCAGTCGGTGGCGGGGTTGGAAGCATTGGCTTTGCAGAGGAAGACGGCGCCCGGGTTACCATTGCCGGGGGCGTATTTGCCTGGGTTGGGTGTAGGTGGTTCGCTTGGGGGAGCTGCGAAGATAGGCGAAGATGCTGGTGCGACAGGGGCGGCAATTAGAGGCGCTGCTGGTGGAGAGGCTGTGCTGTTTGGGGCAGGTGTGCTTCCAGGTGTTATGGAAGCAGGAGGGGCTCCGGAACCGGCGCTGGGATGCTCGAGTTGGTTCATACACTTTATGGCTACCGCGCCCTGTGGTGGGACGTTCTCTTTCCGGATTCTTGGACATATGATCTTCCTACATTCTATTGTTAGTACTGGCATCTATCTCCGAAGCATAAAATATTGACATGAAGTTGAGATTGTGTGTTTACCCAGGCTTTGAAGGAACAGACAGCGGAGCTTCCGCAATACTACCTATCAGCTTAATCTCATTCGCATCGGCACACGTCGTTCCGTTGTACTATCATCCGCGTCTGTGCAAAACCATCAGTGCATCTTTAGCACCCTTTTACAGACTCCGACTCACAAGATGATAGTGCCCTCCTGTTGCAAAAGGCACCTTACTAGAGCTTTCTGCGCTAGCTAGGGTTGAGCCGAGCAGCCAAGCAGCCAAGCACGCGATCCCCTAAACTTATAAATAGCTAGTTATTATAGAGCTTCCTCTCCTTAATAAACTTTATTTTTAAGCTTCTTAATTGTTATAACTATGCGCTATAGTTATAAGCCTAGTACCTTTATAATATTTTATAATATACTTACTTTACACTAGCTAATAATTATAGTAGTAAACTATTTCTTACTCTTTATTATCCTTACGCTTACGTCTTAACGCTTATAACTTATAATAAAGCTAAACTATATAATAACTACTATAAAGCTCCTAGTAAGTAATTAACTTATAAATTATAATTTATTCTTATCTTAGTACGCGTAGCTTAAGTACCACGTAAAAACTTAAGAGATATAAAGTTATATTAACTTTAAGGCTCTTAAGTAGATAAATATACACGACTAGGCTCTAGAGCTACTAAATATAAATACTAAGAGTAAGCCCTATATATAATAGCTTAAGCGCTATAAGCTAGAGTCTATTATTTATAGTTAGCTTATAGTAAAGCTTTAGGTACTTTAAAACTAGGTCTATACTATAGTTAATTTATAAAGGCTAGAGCTTATAATACTATAGTTAAGTAAATAGTAGACGCTGTAGGCGCTAATTAGAGAACTTAAGAATAATCTTTATTTAAGTAAAAATAATTAGAAGGAGCAGGTACGACATATATATAAAGAGGTTACCCTACGCCCACAGAGTAGTAGAATAACAGACATAACTAAATGGCTATCTAAATAGAACCACGCACACGCTAACGCTATACTTCTAAATCTTTTAAAGATAAAGGGTACGCTGCTAATAAAGGATTTCTTACGCTTAGCACTATAATACAACTATAAATAGGCTTAGAGAGAGCTTAATAACCTATTATAACTAGGCGTAGTAGTAACTCTATTTTTAAAAGGATACGCTCGCTGGCTTGCGTAGCTTGACTAAATAACTAAGCACGTAGGCATGTACGCTACGCTTAAAGGGCGCACTCCTAATATAAGCTATAAGTGCCTATATAGAGTAAATAGCTAGTATTAATAAAAGCCTATAAAGTGTAACCGCCTTTAGTACGCGCTCTAGGGAGAAGCTTTTTATAAGCTTTATAATAAGCCTATAAGTAAGGAGATTAGTAAAATTAAGAGCTAGATTTAAAAGGATTAATAAAAGGTATTATTAACTAAGCTTAAGTATAAAGGGTAGATAGTAGACCCTCCTCTAGTCTTTTTAGGGAATATTAAAGCATAGATTATAGTAAGCCTATAAATAAGTAAGTCTTTACTAGCTAAGCGCTATAATCCTATAGTTACCTATTTTTTATATTTATATACGCAGGTACTCGCACGGGTTACGTTATAAGTAAATAGTTACCCTTAAATATTTATTAAAGCTTTATAGTAAAAGTACGCTACTCCTTTTATTTTTTTTACTTTTTTACGCAGGTACTCGCGCGGGTCATGTTATAAGTAAATAGTTACCTTTAAATATTTATTAAAGCTCTATAGTAGAAGTATACTACTTTCTTTTCTTCTTTACCTTTCTCTTAGAACTATATATAAACTAGCTACTTAGACTAATTACCTAGTAAGCTAAAGATCTAAGCTAGATACTTTTTAAGCTCTACGCGTAAGTTCGCTACTTTTTATACTTTAAGTTATTATTTAGCTTATTATACTACGCTCTATAAGCTAGGGGGTATATTATAAAAAATATTTTATTAGAGCTTTTTATACTAGCTAGGGTTAAGCTAAGTAGCTAAGTAGCTAAGCACGCGATCCTTTAAACTTATAAATAACTAGTCGTCGTAGAGCTTCCTCTCCTTAATAGACTTTGTTTTCGAGCTCCCTGATCGTTGTGACTGTGCGCCACGCCTCCAAAATCCGGCCCCACAAGCGACGGATGTTGAAACTTCGCCTCAAGAACAACGCAAGCTTTCGCCTTTGCGTATTCTCAGTACTCACACTCGCCCTGGAGTGCTACATATAAACACAGACCCAGGAATACCATTACTGGCTACGCAAGTTGCATTATTCGGTCCGGCTCCTGGCGCTGGAGCTGGGTTCGCTGCTACGGGTGGGACGGCGGGTGCAGCCATAGCTGGCAAAATCGGTGTGGGAATTGTTGAAGCAAGTGTGGAAGTTGACGAAACTTGTGCGGCGGTTGGCTGTTGGCGGAGAGCGAGGGCGTGGGATACATAGGCTACGGCACGCATGGTGACAATAATTCTGTCTTTAGAACTCTGTGTTATTGTTTGTGGAAAGCTAGGCGCCCGGTAAGTGTTAGATTTCTTTAGGAAGGAAGTTGAGAGTGATGATGTGGAGATAGGTCTGCTGAAATAATGATGTAGAGATGTTGATGCGAGAGTGTGAGTTTCTCTATGGCCGTCTGTTGATGCAGCATATTATACCCTCCGGTACCCACGTGTGAAGGATGCGGGTATGGAATATCTCAAGCTCCACCTAGCACCTTTCACCGGCGCACTCCGGTATTGACGATCTGATGCGAAGTGGTGTGATTCCCATATTGACTCTTCGATTCGCAATCGGCAATCCCTCGCGTCTACTTCACGGCCCAGCATCCATTGGAACACCTTCTCGCCTCTCTTTGAAGCTATATGCAGCTAAACTTGGTGAGATTGCATTCATGGTAAATGATGCATGGCATTGTTGGTTTCACCGAAATACAATCAGCATTCGATGTATCAGTTTACCCAAGAACTGTCGGCCATAGCCCTGGCTTTGCTGACTTTTGTACTCGAAATCGATGTATCAGTTTTGTGACGTCGAAAAGAGTGTTGGGGCAATCGTTGTTGATTGAGAAGCTACTCTATGGAGCTATATACTGTGTGGATCACGTGCACGGGCCGCACGTACGCGGGTGGCCCAAGCTTCCATACTGAACCGTCACAGGTTTCAATAGAGATCGCGAGACGTTGGTGCGCTAGGACTGAAGAAGTTTAGTGCGAACGAAGCACACACTGTAGCTTTTCTTTTACCGTCATCGTGGGCTGAACAGATCATGCGACACACAGCAAACGGGAAACGCGATAATTACAGAAACAGGACGCACCCAAATGAATTGCAAGACAAGGAAGCGATAAGGGAGCACGCTGTAAAACATGGACTTCTTACGAGGGTCTCAGAACTCCCGGTCACACTGCATCTTTTGCAAAGCCTGGTCATGAAATTGTGTTCATTATTCAGAAGCTACCTGTGAAAATCCGCACTACTACTTGTAGAAAACTAGCACAAGACGTGTCCCCAGGGAGGCTCGCTCATCATACCCGCTCTTAGCCTCTGCTATGCGGCCGCAGAATTTTTATTACCAACCCGTCCTCCATCTCGTAAAGCTCTACAAGAGCTGATCGCCGGCCATGGAGAGAGTGCGATGCTCCTGAACACCGGGGACGAACTCGGGTGCGTGCAGCGTGTTGTGGATCGCCTTGCCCGGAACGAACACGGGCGCAGCGACATGGAGACGACCTTGAGGAGAATGAGACTGAACTTGACCTTGACCGTTGGCTACATTGGTGTACTCTCCAGTGGCGGATTCCTTGTAGTTGGCGAAAGCATGCGGGGTGAACATCGTGGACAGCGCAGACACATTGGTGGAACTGGCCTGGGTCGTGAAGCCTGCACCGTAAACCTCCTGAGGATATTGAAGGTATGCGTCATTGCATGACTCGATCTCAGCACGACTGCTCTGATACGGCGCCGGGTTGAAGCCCAAGGTGTTCGCGGCAGCCGTGTAGGCACTAGACTGGGCGGCCGGCAAGTACTGGGGCATCGGGTTCCAGTTCGGGAGATACTGGTTGTTGACGGAGGAGCTGCGGTTGTTGTTGCGCGGGCCGCCAGCACCGCGACCGCTGAAGGCAATTAGCAAATGCCTCAGATGAGCCAACAGTGCAACTTACTTCCTAGCAGGCTTAGCGGTGACAATGCTAGGGAGCTTCTGCTTCTTCTGCCGCAGCAGCTCGCGCTCACGGTTCGCTTCCGGATTCTTGCCGACGCCCAAGGAGATGAGGGGATACGGGCCACGAGTGACGGCATGGCGGACAAACATCGTGATCACAAGCTCCTGGTCATTGATGACCTGAAGAGCCTGGGCTTGATCTTCGGCGTCGACGTTCGGAGAGGAGCTGAGGACAAGGCGGATACGATCAATGTTGATAATGCTATTGTCGTAATTGCGCTGCGCGATGAGAGGTCAGTATGAGGTTCAAGCCGCGTCTGTACGGAACTCACGATAGTATTGATGCGCTTCTCCGCGCGCGCGATCTCGGCCTCCCATTGCTCGTGCGTCTTCGGCTCGTACCCCGTAACGATGTTGAAGGAGAGATCGAGAAACGGGATGAGCTCGCTCTGAACCCATGTCATACTGAGCGGACGAGACATGACGAGAGATGATCGACGCAGGTCGACGTGAGGATTCCTGGGACTGGTACCACTTGCGCGGCGTCGGCTGTGAAAACTGCAGCCACGTGCTTAGCACGCGATAACGAGGACTTGAGGTTGAGGGAAGGGGTTATAGCTGCTGTGCAGGTTATAGAGTGGGCGAGTGGCGCGTTTGTCGAGGTGAAGTAGAGCTTGGAGTGGGCGGTGACCCAGCAACGGGTCACGTGCGGCTGCCTGGCCACTTTCTCTCACCTCAGAGCACAGGTTGAATTCCCAGTCTAAAATTCTCCGTATTTACCTGATTCATACATTGCACAGGCAATAAACGCAGGGTAGATGGGCGACTGAGCTGAATCAAATTAACAAACCTTCAGAACAGCATCGCGTCACATTTCTGTTCTCGAGAGCTAATGAATGTCGTTGAAAATGCGTAATAAATTGCAGCGTGCGTATTTTGAATGACACGCGCAGCTCAAGCGGTGTTAAAATGATCCTCTCGACATGATATATTGCTGCAAGCCACAGCTTCAAGCAGGACGACAGCTCTGCAACGTTCGAAAACGCAATGATTCCTTTCAACATCAGGCGTCCAGGTCTCAGGTGCGTGGCTGAAAGCTGCAGTGCTATTTATTTCGGATGCTGAAATGCCATTCTCCGCTGGCAAATTTCGACTAACAGTTCTATGAACAGAGACCTCATGGCCTTCACGTTTATGCTGACAATTATCATTCCGAGATCTGTAAAGTCCCGTCTCAACCATTTGTATACAAAGTGAACACAGTCTTAAAGGTTATCACTCAAGAACCTGTCAGTATAAAGTATCCGGTAGAATGAATGCTCTTTGTGAAATTTGAGCATTCAAGGCATTTAGCACGCTGGCGGATATCTGCGATTGACAGGGGTTTTGTTGCAGATAGGAGGATCTTCGGCTAACAAATTTGAAAGGCCATACTTTAGCGGGAGAGGACTCCTGATTTTCTGTAATTGCTAGATCTAGAGATGTGGAAGCTTCTGTTAAATATTCCGGTACTTTCTCGTGTAGCCTACTTCTAAAATGAGTGGTTACGTTGGAATGGTATTCACTAAGTGGAGATTCCGCTCCACACTCCTGTTTCAATGTTAGTTGAATGCGCTTATCAGTGGCATTAATATGCTTTATTGTAGCGGTTTCTCTAGAAGACCATGTATAGTAGAAGAAGGCGCACTGATTTAATTGTATGTGTGTGGTAACTAAGATATATACTACTGAGCAAATTAGGCAGCAATGAGCTAGTATAGGCAACAATGAACGATCCGAATACCGTTACATTTATAAATGAGTACCTATACTTGCTACAATTCTGTATGACTATTATACGCATTGATAAAGAGTCTTCGCTGTTGTAGCGTCCCAGCTTATAAACACTTTTATTTTGTTGACGAGAAGAAGCGAGATCTCCCCAGGAATTTACATGTACTGTTGCCTGTTGGTGTGGCTGAATGATTTTGCTTTTCCCCGAAGCAATGAACAGAGGTGTGTTTCCACAAATTCCAATCCAGTTGCAACACAAATCTGCCAGAGCAAACTTTTGCGAGAAGCAACCACGTTCAATCTACAGGCTATAAGTATAATTTAACTATATCCGAAAGACCTCATGGGGAGCGGGGCAGAATAAGAATGATTCCACTCTCCCTGTTGATCTATGTATAAATGTTAGAGTGGAGTAAGATATCACATGATATCTTCAACCTAATGTAGACTAGTTGCTAACTACGACTCTACTACTTAAGCAGTTTCTCCGTTTAGCTTATTATAATTAACTTAGTTTCTTATTCCTACTTGCTACCTATCTTATCCCTTATAGTTATAAGCCTAGTATACGCTTAATTTAACTATAGTTTATATTCTACTTACTTACTTACTACACGCGCTTTCTACGATGGAGATTAACTTAATAAGCTCTAGTTTGCTATAATAAGTAATAAAGAGGACAAGCTAATTATTAAGGAGACAATTATCCTTAATAAGCTAAATAACTAGTCGAAGTAGATCTTTCTATAAAAAAGGACCGCTAAGGTATATAAGATCTAGGACTATTATAACCTAGATTTAACAGTAAATACTGTTAAGAAAATCTATAATAAGAAACCTAAGGAGAGGCTACTACGCTTATTTAAAAAGGATAACACACCTAATAAAGATTTAAGTATTATCTAGGACAACGATAATATTAAACTAGACAAACTTACGAGAACTAAATAAGAGGACTACACCTTTTAGTATAGGTTCTACGCAACGAAGCTGGCAGCATAGCTGTCAGATTGGAGGGGTAATCTGATGAGATGAAAAGATGGTGATTAATTAAGATAAATTATAGTATAAAGTGTTGTTTTCTGTTCTCTCTTTCTGTAAGAATGTAAGGCTCTTATATCCTTACGTCTTACACTAATACGCTAATCTATTTCCGTTGATTAAGGAGAGTTGCCCTTTGTCCCGCCCGGAATTGTGCGGATGAACCAGACTGCTGGCAAGGTCTCTTTGTGTAGGGTTGCGCCAGCTACCTTTGCGTGTGCAAAGGGCCATGTAATCGGACAATAGCAAAAGAAGAAAAACGCTTTTAATAACTTAATATAAGAGATTATAAGAACGATCGCTAGTAGGTATATCTTAATTATTAAGAATACTAAAATACTGTATAAATAACTTACTTAACTTAAGAAAATATTCTGCATGTTAGTGGCAAAATAGAAGTATAAGTTACTTAAGTAATATAACAAGATTAAGAAGGTTCTATAATAGTAGAAGATAAATGCTTAGTACGAGAGCTATATTACTATTCTTTATAATATAATTAAACTAAAACTACTTAAGGTCTAAAACTATTAAGCACAATAGGACTTTCTTTAAGTAATTAAGGGAATTATTAAGTCCTTTATTATATACAAAATTCAGGAGATCACGCAAGCTAAGATAAATAAAACCCTATATATAAATCTTATTAAACTAATAGAAAACTATTAATAGTTCTAACGCACCTTAAACCCTATAGCGTTAGTATTTAGAATATACGCTGTTTTAAGACGCCTTAGTCTAAATACTAATAGTAGTAACACCTAGAAACGTATAGTCACTTGTATTTGCGGAGAATAGCACTTGTTTAGATAGTGCTCCTACGTAGTACCTTCTCTCCAACCCGCTAGATAGAGGCCCGACCTAGCTGTTTTAGCCAAGTTTAATAGAGTAAGGAAACTAGGTAAAGGCAACCCCCTAAGCGCAGCTATGCTTAGAGCTAAGAAGAAAGTAAGTGAAAAGGTAAATACTATAAATAAGAATAATATAAATAAGAACAACTTTTCTATAGACACTAGTTATCCTCTATTAAATGCTTAAAACTTAATAGGAGTAGTTATGCACTAGTAAGGTAGCTAGAACGTAGCTTAGGTTATTACTCTACTTAGTATAGCTGCTATTTGACAGCCTCCGCCGCTATTAATTAATAAGTGGATACTAGATCCTGGCTCTAATCTACATGTTATAAACCACCGGCTAAAGACCTGGGAGAAGATCCGAGATAGACACCTAGACGATATCCTACTAGCTGGCATACAGGCCCTGTAGATACATAAGTAGGGAAACGTTAAGCTGTTTATTAATACTCTAACTAGCAAACGTCGAGTAACTATAACATAGGTAGCACTTATTCTTATATTTTTTATATTAGTAGTATTACTATCACGCTGTTAATTAGTTAGTATTAAGTTTAACTTAGGACGTAGCTATCTCTACCTAAGGAGCGCTTTAATAGATATATTCTACACACTTAATAAGCAGGATAACTATTAGGTAATAAACTTTAATAAAGTAACACGCCCGAACGCATTAGAGTTATATATATTTATAATTTAATTAAAGTTAGCTAAGCTAAGCTATATAGAGCGTAAGCCTCTATAAGTCACCCCTATAAAAGCTTATTAGATGCTAGCTTATGTAGGACGACGCGCGATTAAACACCTAGAGTAGGTAGTAGATAGTATTAAGCTTATTACTAGCCCCTAGACCCCGCAATAGAAGGAATGTAAAAATTATATTAACTTAAAGCTTTCTAAAATTATTAGTTAATGCCCTTAACGCGGGCGTGCAACACGCCCCTTTAAATAAATTAGTATTAACTTTATATAATTATAAAAGACTAGTAAAGCTTACTATAATAGAGATAAATAGCTCTTACACGCTGTATGTTAATATAGTAGATACTATTTAGGGAAGACTCTTTATAATAAGAAGAAGGAGACTCTTACGCGCGCCGTTTAATAAATGCTAGTATAAATACGTACCTAATTTAACGCTATTATTATATACATTTATTATAATAATAAAAAAGGCTTTACTAATCTTTAAAATATCTTTAAAGACTAAGGCATCGCAGTTAAGCCTCGCGCTATTAGGGCAAAAGAGATAACTAGTCTTACTAAGAAAGCTAGTAATCTTATTATTATAATAGCTAAGATACTATAAATTATAGTAAATCTGCCTAAGACGCTAATAAACGAGCTATACTTAATAGCTATATATATGCTTAATTAATTACTAATAAAAGTTACTAGTTAGAAGACACCCTATAAAGTTATATATAAGGTAAAGCCATCTCTAGCGCACATAGATATTATTAGAGTAAAGGCTTTATTTCGAGACATAAAAGTAGCTAAAGGTAATAAGCTTAAATTACGAGCAATTACTAGATAGCTAGTTAGATATAAAGAAATAAACATCTTTCGTATCTAGGTCCTAGGAAGTAATAGGGTTATTCGCACCTAAGACGTTATTTTTTTATAATAATAATAATACTCTCCGCTAGAACCTTAGCTTTTAACTAAGGAGAAACAACGTGTGGTTACTATTCTTAATATTAATTTATTAGATAAAGAGGAGGATCCTGTTATTAAGTAGATCTATTATAATATAATACTTTGTTAACTAATAGTTAAGGATGATGCCAAAGATAAAGAAGAGGATACTAGGCTAGATAGTGCTAAAGAGTAGATTTATTAAGAGGCCTATAGAGGATTACTTACACCTAGAGAGACACCGGTACCTAGCACTTATAATTATTCCTAACTAAAAGACTAGAGAGAGATTGCTCCTAGAGATACTATGCTAAACCGCCGCGAGAATAATGCACTAAGATAGATAAACCCTAATATTACTATAGATAATATTGTTCTAGGGTCCCGTTGTTAGGGAGGTGATAGAGGAAATAATACGCCTAGGGGCAACTTTAGTACGCACGCGTCTCTGTATTAGTAAACGTTTACTATAGCTATTATATAACTACCCCTAAATAAAGAGTAGAAGGTTCACCGTAATTATTTGCCGCCGCTACTAAAGAACTAGGCTAAGATTAAATCCAGCCCTAACGCTAGTAAGTAGCTTGCTACTGCAAATAAGGAGATTAAGGAGTAGCTTTATAAAGGAGTATTTAAGAGGGTAAAAGATAATATAAAGGATTACCTAAATACTAAGACTCTACTACTAATATAAGTCTTTACGTATAAGTTTAATGCTAATAGCTACTTAATTAGCTATAAGGCTTAACTAGTCGTGAGGGGAGATCTGCAGACGACTTGGGATAATACCTACGCAGCTACCCTCGCGGCTCGAACGCTCCGCTTTCTCATCGCTATTATGTGCGCTTTCGGGCTACTTGCCTACCAGTACGATGTCAAGAATGCTTTTCTCAACGCGTATCTTGCCCGACTCTATTACGTCTAGACCCCGGATGGGTTCCGAGACAGGCTAGGCAACATGATGCGACTGTGTCGAGCACTGTATGGGCTCAAGGATGCTCCAGCGCTGTGGCATAAACACCTGAAGAAGACACTGGTTGATATAGGCTTTACGCAAGTAAAGGGTATCCCTTGCCTATTTACTAATAGTAAGCTAATACTATTCTACTACGTAGATAATATTGTCGTCCTTTTCCGCAAAGGCGATAAGCAATATCATTAATAGTTTAAACGCGAGTTTATAAAATAATATAAGATATAAAGCTTAGGAGAACTACGCTAGTTCCTAAGAATACGCATTATTAGAGACTATATAAAAGGTAAGGTCTAAATAATCTAAGACTCCTATATTACAAAAGTCTACTATAATTATAATCTACTTTAGGGTAGCTAACACCCTAAGGTCCCTTTGCGCAAGTCTTATCTCCTCCTAAGTATAAATAAACCTAATAAGGAGCGTACCCGTCTATATTAGATCCTAGTTAGATATCTAGGTTTTATCTTATACTTTACCTAACCTAATGTGGCAAAGACGCACTTAATACTTGCCCGCTATCTATATAATCTAAGCTAAAAGCACCTTGCTACTATTAAGTCTATATAGTAGTACTTATACGACTTTTAATTCTAGGTAATTAGAGTAACAACGGCATACTTTAAAAACGCTAACTATATATATTAAATTAATAATAGGGAAGCAAAGGAGCTATTATTCTTTAGTGCCTCTAATACTGCGTTTACTAATAATCCTAATACCGCCCGAAGCTCTTTTGCATATATGTTTAAGCTCTATAAAATAGTTATTAATTAAAAGGCAAAAATAATAAGATCTATAGCTAAATTAACTACTAAGGCTAAACTATTCGCCCTATCCACTACTAGCACTAAGTTATCCTGGTAAATAAATATATTTAAAGCTATTAGGTTTAATCTAGAGGTTCGACCTATATTATACTGTAATAACCAGCAAATAGTCTCTATCGCTAATAAGGATAAAGAAAAGCTTAACACAAAGCTAAGATATATTAAAGTACATTAGATGTAGATCCGCGAGCAAGTTAAAGCTAGGAATATTAATATTACCTAAATAAGAACTACTAATATGCTTGCTAATAGATTAATAAAGGCTCTCTCTAATAGTAGCAAGCACGAGCGATTCTTAAAGCAATTAAAAATAACTAATATACGCTATAAGTTATTAGTATAGAGGATAAGTTTGTTACGTCTATCGTTATATAATAGAGTACTACCTAGGGAGGTACCCTAGAGGCCCTCTGTCCACTTATTTTGTATTACTCTACTTAACAGCACTCCGCTAGCTTTATGCTGTAAGAGGTGTATTAGAGTAGAGTAAGATATTACATAATATCTTTAACCTAATGTAGACTAGTTACTAACTACGACTCTGCTACTTAAGCAGTTTCTCCGTTCAGCCTGTTATAATCAACTCAGTCTCTCATTCCTACTTGCTACCCATCTTATCCCTTACAATAAATCTATCCAAATTGGGCAATGGTCGCAGTGGTTTTCAACTTCGAGCACCTGGCCTTTGCTCTTATCGTCTCTGCATTATTCACTATCACCCAACTATATAGACCCCATTCCCTGCATGTATAGCACCCTCATTACCTTTGATATACAACCCTGACGTTCTCATCCCTGACGTCTCATCCCTAGCCATGGCCTCCATCGAGTCAGTTACCGACCCGTCTTCAAATCTCCAAACATTTCCCAATATTGTTAGGTCGCATATGGTGACCAATAACAACGACAAGTAGCCGAATTTTCTTCTGCACACTCGGCAGGAGCTTCGCAGTTACCAACGAGTCTGGCACATTTACGGAGAGATGAAGTTTGCCTACAAGTTTGTGAGTTAGAGTATAGCGATCATATCTACGTCCCAACTAATCATGAACTAGCCTGCTGTGTTATTCCGACTGCTTAACCTCCCGATGGATATCCGTCTGATCATCTAGGAGTATGCATTGGCTCTCGACAACGTCATTGAGTTCTGGTCGGAGAATGGTAAGCATAGTGATCCCGATGTACAGGATATATCTCTGAAAAACTTCAGGTCGTCTGCCCGCCCCGAATCGGAGTGGCGTCCACAAATATCACCAACTCATTTGACACAAGCTACCACTAGACTTGCTTCGCACATGTAAGCTAATCTGACGAAAGATTCCGATATCGACATGGATACCTATGGTATAATACCTTGTACAAAGTCGTGACTTAACCTTCTTTACCAGCGATTCGCAATCTTGAGTTCAGAATTTCAGAGTGAACAGCACAAATCTATTCTTAGCCCAAGTACGATTTGGAATGCGACTGGATTAATCAAGCAGTCCATACTCATCCATTTCTCCGATCTGGGAGTACCGAAGTCGTAGTGTGATTTCCCAGAGCACTTTACGAGGGCGTATCTCCCGAGATGTAGGCCAAGAATGGATTTGGATTGCGCTGAGCAAATTATCTGGCTTGTGGTTTACAACGATTTTCTAGTTTTTTTTTATGGAAAGCGTTAAAAACGTCACGATAATGTAATATAGTCCAAGTGTAGGCTTCCCTAGAGCTTTAGTTACAGCAGCAAAATAAGTGCTTAATTGTCGCAAGATTGCGCGTTCACTGACTGCTTCCCCAGCGAGTGTGTGGTTGGGATCCGGTCACTTATCGCCGAGGACGAAGACAACCCGTTATGCTGCACTTGTAGGCTAATTATCCAATACATCCCCATGATAGTTTTCCGAACGATGTTCTTTAGTCGATGATATCCTCGCCGGGCCTGCGGAAGACTTTCATGGGGACTGATCAATATGTTCGGAGGGCGACACCTCCGATGAAAGTCGCCCTCCGAACAATGTGGGATGATTGATGCAACTGTTTTCCACATAATTCTCTAATGGAGTAATCTATATCATAAGTCGGAGACGCGTTATTGCACTAGATTTTACATCCGATGCAATTGTATCTTTTGCTATCGGCCAGTTATTTCGGTGCTGTTTCGCACGGATCCGCTAACCGAATGCAGATTGGCTCTATCTCCATTTACGGTTAAGATGTCATCCATGTGCATGAACCTTAATGTAGCGTTATCATTTCAAGGGCCTACGGATGTCGGTGTAGGATTTGTTTACTCATACGGAGTAAGATGCGATTGAATCTTCAGGCAGAGTGGTTGGCTGCACTTGATGAAATTGGTATGCGTGATGAATCAGTCCTATTTAAATTAACACACGTTAACGATCACAAGCCATCACATCGTCACATCATGCGATGGTAAAAGGTCAACAACCCTGCACAACACTCGAGTACTTTATCGGACGTCAACAAGAACCATGGGGAAGTGTGGATCCTCGTACCTACATCTACCGCCGTACTAGAGCGATGATCGGACTTAAGACAAAGTCGACGTCGTCATACCCTGCAAAACCTTTGAAAATTCATTGGAGAAATGCGCCGAGATTCGAAATCAAGATTCTACAACAATCTCATGGCGAATGGCACGCTCGGCCGAAGCCCGCGGAGCACCAAGCTTAAGTATCGCAAATAGCCTGCTATTGTGGTCCTCAATCCATTCCACAAGCATACACATCCTACGCTAAAGTTCCTTCCCGATCGTACCTCTCAGCATCAGTCCCTAAAAAAGTCATCGATCTACATACACGAAACATGTCCTCCGCACCTGCTCAGACGTTCAAGGGCTGGGTCGCTCACGACGCCTCAGTCGCCAAGGGCAACATGAAATGGGGTGACTACGAGCCCAAGCCTTTCGAGGAGACCGACATTGAGATTGAGATTTCTCACTGCGGTGTCTGCGGTACCGACCTGCACGTCTTGTCGAGTAGTTGGGGACCTTCATCTTACCCTCTCGTCGTGGGTCACGAGATTATCGGCAAGGTTTCCCGCGTCGGAAGCGCAGTTAAGGACCTCAAGATTGGTGACCGTGTTGGCATCGGTGCCTAGAGTGACAGCTGAAAGAGCTGCAAGCGGTGCGAGAACGGCCTGGAGGCAGTGTGCAAGGGGTTCATCGGCACTTACGGCGCCGAGTTCCAGACCCCGAAGGGTGGCAAGTCCTTTGGTGGTTATGCGAAGACTTGGCGTGGACCTGGCGCTTTCGCAATTTCCATTCCGGAAGCACTTCCCTCTGAGATAGCGGCTCCTATGCTGTGTGGTGGTGTCACCGTCTACAACCCTTTAGTCGCCAACGGCGCCGGACCCGGAAAGCGCGTCGGTGTCGTCGGTATTGGCGGTCTCGGACACTTCGCCATCCTTTTCGCTAAGGCTTTGAAGTGCGACGAGGTCGTCGCTATCTCTCGCTCCTCCTCCAAGAAGGAAGATGCTCTGAAGCTGGGTGCTGACGAGTTCATTGCCACCGGCGAGGACATGAACTGGGCCGCGAACAATGCCTACTGCGTCGATATCCTCATCTCTACCGTTTCCGGCTCTGGCTTCCAGACCGACCAGTACCTCTCCCTTCTTGATGCCAACGGTATTCTTATCCAGGTCGGCGCCCCTGAGGATCCTATTCCTGCTTTTAACGCATTCTCTCTCATAATGGGCAACCGTAAGCCTGGAGGTAGCATGATCGGAAGCCGACAGCAAATCAAGGACATGTTCGAATTGGCGGCGAAGCAGAACATCAAGTCTTGGGTGCAGGTCAGGCCGATGAAGGATGCGAATCAGGTCCTCCTCGACTTCGAGGATGGAAAGCCGAGGTACCGTTATGTCCTTCAGAACTGAGTGGGTTACACCACTCCACTTGGTTAGTTAATAGCATGAAAAGATCTAGACAGTTCAACAGTGTTACAGCCTCTACTGCATCCGTTCGATTCGTCTATGGATTGTTCAGAAGAGATATCATTATAAGTTTAAAAAACAGACACTATGATTTATGAGACATGCACAATTGCATTCTTCCCTCTGCCGTCCGAACTTATTGTCTTACGTGTTTGGACCTCACCCCCAGTGCCATTTATGATTGGCGCTTCAACATGTTGAATTAATCTCCCGTTGAACGAATTCGGATTCCAACCACCTTAGTGGTAGTTGACGGGTCGTTGTTAAGCGGTCGGCGAACCTCGACTGACCACACAGCTCCTGGTTCGAAATGCAAGTCAATATGTGTCTCTGCATCTGACGGCGGGCCTTCGCTCATAGGGGTAACAGGGCGTTGCGATACGCTCAGGCTGTTGAGAACGGGCTGCGTGTTCTGTTCTATCTTTGAATGGTTGATCTTCGCTCTTTTGCGCACAGGCGGCTCAAGGTCTTCTTCCTCATAAGCGTCGTCGGCCAGGTGGGATCTTCTACTGAAACTGTTGGCTGCTCGTATGGAATTGAACGCTTTTCGTAATCTTTCCCTTGGCGGCGTTATGCTGCCGAACTCCAAGACGGAGACATGCCTGGCGTTTAACTCGAGGCTTTGGTCTTGGACGGCTGCACTGACCATACGCGCCACCTTTGGTGCATCATCGATTGTGATGTCTTCCTTGAAGAAGAAGCGCAAATCAACGTATGAACATTCCTCTGGACGGGTATCGGAAGCTGTGCTTGAGCTCCTCAGCCTGGCTGAAGGCCCATCATGATACGTTGGTGAGACCGGCTTTTTTGGGATTGGGGAAAGCCAAATCGGTTCAGTCATATGACTCCAGCGAGGGAAGATTCGTGGTTCCTGGTCGTGCGGGAAAGGAGGATGCTCTCTGATCTTATCTCTCAGTTCTTGGACCTTGAACGGCCTGTTCGGTTTCGACTCGGTTGCCAGCTCTCGGTTCGGATCCGGTTTTAGCTCTTTCAATGCCCAAATCAGGGCCGAGGTAAATGAGTGCGACGAAGGCTTCCAAGTCTTCTTATGTTCTGCACAAGCGACGAGATAATCAAATGAATATCCCGGTCCACGTCCATCCAGGTATCCAGAGTCGCAACAGTCGAAAATCACCAATACATCGCCTTTCATGTGGTGCAGTAATTTCTCGGCTGCCTCCCACATGATGTATGTTCCTTCAGGTTGTGATAATTCAGCGACGACTTGTCCACTAGCCCATAGCATGTCAGCAGATACCAATAAGCTAAGCTTGCGGTAGACCTACCGAGTGAGATCAAATCCTCCTTTTCTTTTCCTCTTCTTGTCGAGACTGCGCCAGGCATGGCCGGCGTAGTATAGTATGCTCAAGGCGTGTTTCTTGCGACTTTGCCGAAGCCTGAACTGAGAGATGTGGGTGTACGCTTGTGATTGCGCGTCATCGTTGGAATGGATAACTTCGGTTGTGACATCAAAGTTGTAGTCGTTGCGGAATACGCGCGCAAGCTCCTGCACCTGCTCAGAGTCAACTGTGAGGAGTGTGACTGCTTAATTTGTCTCAGTGACTCTTACCTCTTCGTTTACATCCATGTCTGCTATTTCCTGAGCGTTGCATGTAGGGTCGAAGGAAAGCATCAGTACACCAACATTATCGTACTGTTTCGGCTTCCTCGAAGAAGGCATAGCTCTTTCAAAGGATTGACGGAATCGCATATTCTCATCCGATCTGGACGGCGTTTGGTTTTCTTCGCCCATCATGTCTATGATGCCGTCAGGACTGGGGAGACTTTGCGTGTCTAAGTGAAGCGACATAATGCAGCGTGGTTCGAGAGGACAGAAGAACTCGGCGAGTTGGAACAGCTAGATTCAGACGTAGCACATTTGCAAAGCGCAGTGTCTTATGTGTTCAGCCTGATCGCGATGCCTGGGTAAGCTACATTCTTGCCACATAGTTCGTATCTGTACAAGCCGTCAGGCCAACACTGCCTCGCGCTCCTTGATCAGGTGGCTTAGCTTGCTTAAAAAGCCATGCGATTTTACGTGGGATGTTTTGTGCTTTTGAGCGTCGAATGGTCTTTGGTTCGGTTTGATGAGGCTGCCGAAACGAGTTTGGCGTGCGAGATTGCTGCAGGATGGCTGCAGGCTCAGCCGTCGTCTCTCATCACAGGTTCATGTGATTGGCGACTTCAAGCCCCACGAACTGATGTTTTGGCGCAGCGATATTGCCTAGTAATAGGCTGCAGCCTCCTGCGAACTAGCTGAGCAAATTTGTGTGCGAACAGGTGTCCCCAGCGCACTCGCATGTCAGCAAAGGGAGCCGCATTTGCGAGGGCAGGCTGCCCATGAACCATCGAGCAGGAGGAAACCCATTATAAAAATTCGAAGACAAACCAGACTTTATAAGAAAGAAGATTCTATATATGCGATTTGATTAGGAAAGTAGACCTGATCTACGGTGTGCATTGCGGGACGGGCCTAACAAGCGCGAGGGAGCCGCATCGGAGCTGCTTAGATGGTCACGCACTAGACCATCGGCAGGAGAACTGCGCATATACCTTGCCTTGTCGCCTAGGCTGACCCAGCATTTGCTTAGTACACTTTGCCTAGTTACGCCTTCTTCGCATCGTAGTCCTGCTGCAGTTCACCGGTCTATATCTAGGGTGTTGTCTCACGCGGTCTCTTCACCGGTTCGCTAAAACCTCACCATTTACACAACTCGACCAGCCACGATAGACCCCAGAACTCTACTGCCAACGGATGGAGGAGACCAATAAGCCAGAAGAAAAGAGAATTGTACGTTCTAGATGCTTGAGTATGATGCTTTTATGTCCCTTACGATGCCTTAGGAAGAAGCGGGAAGTGATAACGGCCGTGCGCACGTGCGAAAGTCGGGCAACCCCATCGACGTAGGTAGATTGTCTATGCTCTCCCAAATGCTCACGCTGCACGCTCTACGTCTTCGTTGCTGATCAATCTGGATCCTCCAGGCGGTAGCCAAGTTCGACGAAGGAAACGACGCAATACTAATTAGAGGACGAGAACTTCGAGCAGCCTGAGTGCGATGTAAAAGTAATGAAGCGCAGACCCATTGATGGAGGAGATTTCGAATACCAGGTCAAAAACAAGGCGACTGGCAAGCTGGTATCAGGAGGGGCATGGATCAAGCAGGAGTGGCTCAAGCAACCTTGACGAAGTGGTACGAGAGCGCTTTCGGCAAGCCGCATACAGCCTCGTATGCGGGGCTACGTTTTATTGGAAGATGATTGAACAGGTCTCTCGTCAGGCGCATTCCCTACCGATCTCCACAAGCATGCAATGGCAGTACTCATCTTCAGCTACTCTCGCTAGTATAAGTACTCTCATATAGATTCATCGAGTGCCCTCATCCTTATGAGAACTGTGCCCCAATCCTTCCTTCACAATGGACTGTCACGAGCAGGCATCGATAATGGAAAATGGTGAAGCGGGGATGGATGCTGCAAGAGCGTCAGCTACGCCATGCGAAAAGTCACCAAGCACGCTGTCCCCCAGCATAACTACTAGTACCAAGAATCTGCTACCGAAAAAGCCCGGTTCAGGTACATATTCCACCACCAAAGCGTCTGCCAAAGCTAACAGATCAGTCAATTATCATTGGGTCAGTAAAGCTCGCACAAAACTAGGAACAATGTGGTCCAGATCAAGAACACAAACATCGCAGAAACAGAGTACCGCAAGAACTTCAATTGTGAGAAAAAGTAAGCCACCGATCCCAAAATACGAGTTAGGCAAACAACACTAAAACGCATAGTAACATCATGTCCACGAGGATACCCAAGCCTCGCCACGTTCCTTGATAGCGACGAATGCTTCATGGTATACCGACGATTCGGTTTCCTACAGTCTCGCCTACTGCTCGACAAACAGGACGAGCTGCGCGAACTGGAAAGGAAACTTGATCGATTGGACACCATCGAAGCTGGGAAAGACGTAAGATGGCCAATGACCAGAGACGTCCCAAGCGTAATTTCAAAACCGCGCAAGCAGCTTTTACAGCTGATTGAAGAAAAGTATTGCTCTTATGCGAACCTTCTAGACGCAGCGCAGAAGATGGTCGCGATGCACCGGCCATCCCAAGGTGACTACACAAGCGTGCAGAACTTCATGGATAATCGCAAGCCGCTCATACAGCCGGAGGGAAACTGGGTCGACCATGAAGAGGACTTGGTGACCCTACGAGCAGGACGGGAGCACGCGTGGTTGGATTCGGGGATCGAGAAAATGTTGAAGTGGTTTCACTGCGACCTTCTCGAAGTACGTTTTCTCTCTTTAATTACTCAACAATCCAGCTTACTTTTATGACAGAGGGTCTTTGGCGATGAGCGATCCAGAGCAAAATCCTCCGATCTTGAAGTATACTACTCTCGCCCGAAAATTTCTCGTCTCGCCAACACTATCATCACGATGATGATCCTCATTCTTCTCATCGTCCCAATATACACGATGTATCACCTCATCAAAGATATTCAGACAGACAGAGCCTACGCTCTATGTATGGGCATTCTCGTCGTTGCAACATTAGCGTTTTCAGCTGTTTTGTCCTTGTTCACCAAGGCGAAGAGGCATGAGATCCTCGCAGCAGCAGCGGCATATTGTGCAGTTCTCGTGGTTTTTTTTGGTAATGTAGGAACCAAAAGCCAGACAACTGGAATATGATACAGGCTAGGATGGACCATGAAGGTCCACTCATAGGCAGGCAGAAAGCTTTTGACCGCAAAAGAATTCGGGTTACTCTTCGCTGTTCGATCGTCCGTGAAAAATGACTTCTTCTACCACTTTAGGGTATGGAAACAATATCTAGGTTTATATACTGGTGTCCCATCTTGTAGATATATAGTATTTTACACGGTCTTAGCTTGGTTTGTTGCGTACACACACAACTGAGTCCCCTCACTGTGTCAACACCCCTGGAAGGAAATCCAGGCGTGGTTTTTATTGCTGAATGTCACACGGTCCCATGCCGTTTCCCATCGCGCGAGCCGCCATCTCCGAAGCCGGCGCATCAAAGCCTTCAACGTACCGCCGTAAGAGCCCCGTTCGCAATAGCAAACGCCTGTAATCTATTTTAGAAGCCATTCTTTACTCGCAAACCACGCATCATCACTTGAAACCGAACAACAACTCTCCTGCTGAGACTCTCAGAAAGACGTCGACTTCGATTGCATCCACTTGTCCAGAAACAGGCGGTACATCATCATGTTGCTAACTAAAATATCCGATTGCTCGAACCAAGTAGTGGATTTTCTTCATGGTGGCTGGAGGTTGAACCGCAAAAGTGATCTAACTCCATACTCTCACGCTCCTTCACTCTACCCTCTACCCTCTACCCTCTACCCCACTCATCTCTTGGCACACCTCCTGCCTGCCTGCCTGGACGATTTTTCGCGCCCATGCGGCTTTCTCACGCCAACCTCTTCCCCAGCTTCCCTCACCTCCGCTCCTCCCTGCCTACACCCTCTCTCGGCAACCGCGACCCGCAACTAAACATCCCACAGAAAGTACGACCATGTCCGTCCCTCTCGACGCAATCGCCATCCACGACACGCATGAACGCATCGCGCGCGCGCGGCTAATGCAAGATTACCTCCGCGTCGCGCGGGAAGAGCTCGAGCACATTTCACTTTTCAAGGCAGGATGTGCGCCTGCGACCCCGCCGTCTACGCACGCCGAGAGAACTGTTGCTCAAGAAGACGATGAAGTCGCTGGAGAGATTGGACGTGTTACTCCCGCTCCCGCTTCCCATGAAGACGGCTCTGCAATCCTACCCGCTACGCCCTCTCCTGCTCGTGGTCGTGGAGGTGAGAAGTTAGTTGGTGAGGTCTGGACGAGTAAGTCGAAAACCTTACAGCCCTCAAGTGGCTCGATCGTCGGTGATGGCCATGGGTTCCGTTTTGCTAACCTCCCGAAGAAGTCTGGACAACCGTAACAGCCCCGCCCGCGACGCCCAAGGTAGGCGGGTACGTCTGGACTACGCACTCTGTCTCTACGTCCACGTCCACGTCCACGGCTACCGCCACCTTCAAGCCCCCCTCCTCCTCTTCTCCTACACCGACGCCTCGCAAAAAGAGCGCAAAGTTGAAGAAAATGTTCACGCTTAAGAAGAAGGTAGTTTTATCTTCCCAGACTTGCTTCTTAGGGGAGCGACTGATAAAGTGAACAGCCTAGCACAACCGACTCCTTCACTGACATCCGCCGCGCCATGGGGTCCGAATGTCTAGAGGTAGCGGATGCTTCACTCGCAAGGCCACGTACGGCGGATCCGAGAGAGGGAGGCCAACTCCCGGGTGAGGACAGCTGGGAGTGGTATACGCGGAATATTTGCGCATTGCCGCCGATGCCGGGACAGGCTGCGTTTGCCGCGCAGAGGGCCGAGATGAGGATGTGAGACGGCTGCGAGGGAGGTGTCCTAGTGGGTGTCAGATATTTCTCGACGGGCGGGGACTGCACGTTCAAAGAAGTACCAAAAGGGCGGAAGTGTTCTAATAATGGTCCGAATTTCGAAGGAGATACATGGGGGTATGAGTGCTCAAAGAATTTTAGGACAGAGGGTCTAGGAGTGTTAGGCGAATTAGACAGAAATTTGGTAGATTTGGTTGTTCAGCTCTGCAATGAAGGACGCTCATACATACTATGGTATCTTCTCAGCGCCTCTTTGTCTACTCCCCACACCGTCCCCAGCACCACCCACCCTCGCCTCGCCATTGCTCTTCCCATCACCATCCACCAATCCAACCCCTTTACCACTCCGCCTTCGAGATTCCGACGTCGCTTCGCCCTCCGTCACCACAGCCACCATGCCCAAGACGAGCGCGAGCACCAGAACAAAGTCGACAACATGCACAGCCCACCACCAATGCTGCACGCCCAAGCCACACGTGCTGACCTCAATTTTCCACTCGCCCTTCTCGCCGAGGCTAGGATCGAACCACGCGGCCAGGAAGCCAGCGTAGCCCGAGAATTCGCCCATTATACTGCGCAGCGTTACTTCTCGGATGTGAGGGACTTCGTTTAGTGCGATGCACTCGCCGCTTTCGGTGGCCTTGTACGGTAAGTGCGGGTACCGTTGCGCCTGCCACTTCGGCTCCTGGTTCTCGGGTGGGGACTCTGATTCCGAGCTCGTCTCTGTAAGCGTCTCGTTCGTGACGATGGCGTCTTCTAAAGGTTCTTCGGCCAGCAAAGAGGCGTTCGCCAACGCGGGCGGTAGATGTATCTCGCTCTCATCAATCTTGTCCGGGCACGCGCTCTCCACGCCAGGCTGGGTCGTCCAGTGCAGCACGTCACACCCCGCGTGATCATGCCCGTTCACGATGATACCTCTTCGTCCGAAACCTTTTCCGTCAGCCCACTGGTTGCTGCTGAGTCCGAACATGCTCTCCAGGACAATTTTACTCGCCTGCTCACTTAGCATGTTCTGCTCCTTCACGCCGCTGTGTTCGAAGAAGTTGAAGAAGGGACTGTCTACGCAGACGCCTGGTTCTTTGTGGAGCGGGATGTGTGTGAGGAGGATTGTGGCGTGCGTTTTGTCGGTCACAGGGCGGGAGGTGGTGATGACGTGGTTGATGTACTCATAGGTTTCGTGCTGGAGGTCGCCGTCGTAGGCGGGAGTATCGAGGTTCATGGTGTTGAGAATGACGAGGCGAAGGGCGGGGAGTTCGTGCTGCGAGGTTTGCTCTTCATTAGGCTCAGGAAGCGTGGCGTTTGGCAGCGTAAACACGATGTCCCAGTTCACACTTCCAAATGCGCGCTCGAATCGGGCGATGCGTGAAGCGTCGATGTCGCCTGCATATCCGATGTCGTGGTTCCCAGCAATGTTGATGACCCTATTCGCCCACTCCTTGTCCCCTCCCAGTATCTCCACGGTGCCACCCCACTTCTTATTCTCTGCCTGTTCTTCCTTCTGTTCACTGCCTTCCTCTTCTTCTGCAGCTTCCCGGCCTTCTCTCCCGGGGGTCTCCACACCCTTCATCACCCTCTCTGGCACCTTCTCCATGCCCCTAAACACCACATCCCAATACCTCTTCCTCCTCCTCTCAAACTCCTCATCTCTAATCCACTGACTCCCCAATAAATCCCCCAGCACAGCCACATGGCTCGGCGTCGTCCACCACCTCAGCGTCCGCACAATATGCGCTAGGTACAAATCATTTCCTCGGATATCAATCGGCTTCCTCACATAGCCCTCCAGGGCCTTCAGTAAATCCTTCGGTATCCCTCTCACCGCGTCTCGTACAAATTCCCACTTCTCGAGGATGGTCGGCGCATCTTGGACATTCGACACGAGGCCGTCGAACGAGCGGAAAACTTTCGCGCCAGCTTTGGGCAGGGAAGAATCGCCTTCGAGCTGTGGATCGCCCAGCGCGAGGAGGCGGAACGGTGCGGTGCCGTTGGGCGGCGAGGGGAAGGCGCACGCGTTATCGAAGAGCGGGTATAGGTAGAGCCATGTTGTCCCAACGAAGGCTACCGGAGCCAGGAGGAGCGCGAGCGAAAAGAGGACACGCGAGAGCTGCATCGAAGCATTCTCGTATGGTAAAATACAGGCAGGGTAAAGAAGGAAAGGGTGTGAGGGTTGCGCGCGTGCAGGTGCACAATGGGACGAAATGTATGGCGGCATGCTGGCCTCGGCCTTTGAGGCGATGATCCTTGCAAGGGGCCGGCCAATCAGCCATGTGCATTTGCGGAGTTGGTTCACGGGCAGGCGCATTCCACCTGAGTCACACAGCGAGTCAATTTGAAGAGCGGACAATTGTTTGCGTCTCAAGAGACCTGTCACTATAAAAGCATCTAGAACCCGCAGTTATAACAATCAATCGGACCAAGCACCCCCTTTTGACCGCAACTCCTTGCACATTGAACAATGATAGAACAAAACAACCTCGTGCCTCCTGCCTTTGAATCGAAGTGTCTATCAACCGAGCAAATCACCAAGCGCACCTCCGGGCTTGGAGCCGCTCTGAGGCTGCGATGCCGGAGTGCTAGATCCGGATGCAGGAGCTCCCCATAGACCTTGACTCGTCTTTTGCTTAGCCATGTCTGCCATGGTGACCTTTTGTGTGGGTGTAGATGCCTTCTTCGGTGCTGAACCGGCCAGCAAAGACGCGAAGGCATCGCCGCCAGCCTTCTTGGGGGCGCCCGACCCAATCTTTCCACCGATGCCGGGCGACGCGACCGCAGGAGACGAACCTGCCGACGGATTAGGGACCGACGTGAAGTAGTTTGGACCCGTGGCCTGGTATCCTGAGGGGCGGTATGGCTGGTTGATGTTCGCATTAGATGCAGGAGGGGAGGTAATGCTGCTTGCTGCTGGCGGTGGTGAGACGGTCGCGAATAGATCGTTGAGGTTGTTGTTTTGCGCGGCTTGCTGGGGCTGAGGAGCCGCGAATTGCGTCGAAACGCCGACCGTAGAAGTAGAAGCTGGAGGCGCGACGAAAGCTGCCGTCGCGGGTTTCGCTGCAGGAGCTGCCGGTGTAGCAGACTGGAAATCGTCAAAGTCATCGTCATCTCCAAAGTCGTTGCTTGCGGTGACCGGTTGTTTACCAGCTGCTGAAGATGACGGCGCGGGCTCCTCGTCCCATGCCAATAAATCTACCACCGGCTCGGGTGCCTTTGCTTTCGGTTCCTCCTTCTTGGTTTCTTTCCGCACCTGGGTCGCCGATGGTGCTGTCCGCCGAGGTGGAGGTGCCGAAGTCTCATAATCGTCCCCTTCGTCATATTCCTCAAATTTGTCTCGGCGTTGCTGCGTGTCTGAGAATCCGGACTCGTTACCACCAAAACCGCCTCCATCGCCATAGACACCTCCGCTGTAGCCGCCGTAGTCGGTGTTGGCACTTTCGCTTCCGAAGCCGCCAAATCGACTGCTGCCTCCCGAAAAGCCTCCGCTGCCGGAGAAGCCGCCCATGCCCATGCCGCCTTCGACCCCGCCAAACTTGTTCCTGTTTGTTCGTGCCTTCTTGCGTTCTGCGCGGATACGGTCAACGTCGCCGAGCAGCTCAGCAAGCTCCTTGGCTCGGTTCCGCACGTTGATGCCTTGGTCCTTGCCATTCTGGTCGATGTAGTGGAATTGCCGGAGCATCTTCAGCAGCGAGACGTGGGAGCGCGCATCGTCGATGACTCGTTCTGAACCGTTCTTGATGAGGAACTCTAGAAGTTGTAGTGCCTTTGTCCGTCAGCCATGTTCAGCGATCTGTCATTTGGACTGACCTTGTAGATCTGCCTCCATTCTTCGGCTGCTTTCTCGGTGAAACGCTTGTAGATCATAGGCATAATCTCGTTGAGCAATTGACTGCATGGTCAGCGCAACGCAGAGAGGCGCACATGGCAGTCCTCACTAATTGAAGGTCCCATTGGCGATCTCCTGCATCAGCGTCGACGACGCACCTGCGCAAGTCAGAAGAGGCTCTCGTGGCACAGAGTGTTCCCCATACCCCATGGCTCGTTGTTTGTTGCCTCGCGCACCTTCGACTCCATCTCCGTATAGTTCATCACGGCTGCCCTGGCGTGTTAGCTCAAGCGGTCCAGCGGCTCCCGAGGAGACGCACCATTCTGGACCTTGCGCACGCCGGCCTTCAGGTCGTATAGCGTAAGATTGCTCACTTGGTCCTTGAGACTGGAGAAATCCATGGCGGCAATATGTGGTGTTGCGTCTCGGTATGGCCGACGTGAGGTGCTGAAGTGGCAGCTTATTATTGAGCGCGGCGGTCTAAGGGTTCGGCAGGGATGTCCCGGGGCCCAAAGCTGGAGCCGAGCACGTGTACCGTGGTTCGAAGTGGGTAGAGAGGACTTCACTTATTTACAAAGAAAGAACTCTAACCGTGGAAAACCACTCGGCCCGACAGTTCGATAACTTTGGAAGTCAGTGAGCACGAGGAGTTGGATCTGGCTTGGCTCAGAAGAACACGTGACGGAGGCTTGGCCCCGGCGCAACCCGGGCTCAATCACCCCAGGATACACAATACGGACGCGGAGTAAACAACTAAGCAGGATTGGAAATTAAAAACCGCCGCGACTGGAACTGTGCAAGAAGCAGTAGAGGTTTGCATTTCACCCATTGTATGTGTCCTCAGTCCTGTCAGTCTGTAGCACAGGGAGCTTAGCGTCCCAAGCTCCAGGAGAAGCTCTGTAAATTTTCCATCATTGATCTCGACTCCTGCATCTCAATCCATCGCCACCATCTGCAGGACAGCCTATCCCGCCTTCTGCAGTGTATTATAGTTGCGTCTTCATATATTGTATTGCATAGCTGCCCAATTGGCCCCTTGTTGCTGCTTTTAGTGAGCTCTCTAAGCTTCCGTGTAAACTCTACCTCCGTCGTCAAGCGATAGCAGCCCAGCTTCCGGGTTGCCAGGTGAGTCTCTCCCCGCATCTAAGCGCCACAGATTATCACTGCAGCGCGCTTCGCCAGCCGGAATGTCCGTTTCTGCGCGCATTCACCGCCCGATGGTTGCAGTCTGACGACATGGGCCTCCGGCGCTAGGACTCTCACAGCCACTAACAAGCTTGCAGCAATACCCCGCCATGCCCCACCACGCTTTCAGGACTTCTACTTCGCTGCTCTCTTCCTTTCGCTCTTCTCAATCCACCCTCCGATCACCCCTCAATAAACGCTTCTTCACACCCTCAGCAGCAAACATGGTCATCAAGACTTACTTCGATGTCTCCTGGCATGGCCCGGAGGTCCAGGTGAACTCCAACGGCGATATCACCTCCAAGGGCGCCGACCCCAAGGGTAGGTCGCCCCTCCCCACAGCAACAATGAGCATCGCATCACTACCACATCATCGTTCTTCATCTCGAGGGCATTCATCAAAGCCAATTGCTAACGCTCCTTCCCAGACCAGCAGGGCCGTATCAACTTCGAGCTCTTCGACGACGTCGTTCCCAAGACGGCTGAGAACTTCCGCGCTCTCTGCACGGGCGAGAAGGGCTTCGGCTACTCTGGCTCCAAGTTCCACCGCGTCATCCCCCAGTTCATGCTTCAGGGTGGCGACTTCACCCGCGGCAACGTGAGTCTCCCAGCCCCTCACGCCACGGCACAGGGCGGGGCAGCAGCTGACATGCTTGATATAGGGCACGGGTGGCAAGTCCATCTACGGCGAGAAGTTCGTTGACGAGAACTTCAAGCTCAAGCACGACAAGCCCTTCCTCCTGTCCATGGCCAACGCTGGACCCAACACGTAAGCTATAGCTACTCCGTTTTCTCAAGCTGCATGGCTGACTGTGGGGCAGCAACGGATCCCAGTTCTTCGTCACTACCGTCGTTACCTCGTGGCTGGACGGCAAGCACGTTGTCTTCGGCCGCGTGCCTGCTGGCGACGTCGAGTCGATGAGGATCGTCCGCGCCATCGAGGCTGTTGGCAGCAACTCAGGCGCCGTCAAGTTCCCGGCGAAGCCCCCCACCATCACCGGTTCGGGCCAGGCTTAGATGTGCAATATGGGATAGGGATTCGAGTTAGCGGAATGGTCTTCAGCGATGGCACTCCTGTGGTGTTGACGGCGTGAAAAGCGGCAGTCGGGATCAGTAACACTTGTGAACGTCCATTCTAGTAACACGTGTGAACGGCCAATGCCAACTTCACACTGATTCTACCAATATATCAACATCTCTTCTCAGCTGAAGGCTCCCTTCTGTGCATAGTGTCTTGAAATCTCTCTGGACTTCTCGCAACTTCTTTCGCAAATTTTCGCAATGGAGGGGCAGCTCTGCACCCCACCTCCACTCAACATCGACCCCGCACTAAACCCCAATGCGTCGTGCTACAGCTGTCGTCATCGCTCTTGCCGTGCCTGCCGTCCTGCGCCCTACATCGGCCTCTTCACTAGGGATGCCGCGTACCGTTACCGATTACGGTATTACGGTAATGCGTTACGGTAATTACGGTACAGAAATCGATGGCTCGTAAGGCTAAGGCGGGTAATTGTTGCCGGGAAAATGACTTCGACGGGAGCAGCTAAACGTAACTAGTGCTAGCATAGATTTCTCTATAATAAAGTACGTAATCGTCTCGTTAATGCCTGGGTTAAAAAGCTAGTGTTTTGTTATTATAACCTGCGCATTCGCAACTTAATTATGGCTAAGGATGCCTAGTTTTTCGACCTGTTAGAAGTTCCCGAACAAGTTGACGCCGACGAGCATGAAGATGATGGCCAATTGCTTGATTACCCGGCCAAACAAGTACATGAAGAGCGTCCCAAAGATCTAGAAGATACCCAGCATACATAGATTCAATTGCATCTGGTTCTATATGTAATAATTAGACCGAGAAAGGCACCGTTTGGCTCAATTCGGGATGGCGTATATGCGTAGGGCGTGTTTGTCGACATGTCGAGCTTCCCTGACTCATTGTTCAACCACACGGACTACTGACTCACTGTGATACATTAGACAGCTGTTACCTTCTTCCCCAGCTGTTCCTCTGATGTCCCACTTGCCCTACATTAGTTAGTATCAATCGCACCATCATATTCCAGCTCGTTATGTCGAAATCCCTTTCCGCAGCAACTGCAGCTGTCCACGCCGACGATCGGATGAACATCCTCACAGATGTAGGTTCTCGTCCCACGTAACCCGCAATCATCAGCACAATGTCCCTTCGGTTGCTCCTTCCACAAAGACAAAGCTTAGTTCTATCCAGGTCGCTCCTGCCATCCACACCTCGACCACGTTCCGCTACCCACGCAACCATGCCGAGCTTCAGCCGGTCCCCGAATCCACCGGGGAAGTAATCGATCTCCAAACTCCCCTTGTCTACTCGCGCCTCGCTTCTTCGAACATCAACCGTCTGGAGACTATCCTCACGCCTCTTATATACCCCGGTACGAAAGAGGAAGAACTGGAGCAACTAGCAAACCATGTTCTTAGCTACAGCTCCGGCCTGAGTGCGTTCCACGCTCTCCTTGTAAATGTTGTGCCGAAGGTCATCGCCATATCCGAAGGGTACCACGGATGCCACGGAGTCATTGGGCTCCATGAGAAGCTGCATGGACTAAAGACCGTGGATCTCCATGCGGATGACAAAGCGTGGGATGAGGCGGGGCTTGGCAAGGGCGACATCGTGCATCTGGAGACGCCCTTGAATCCTACGGGAGAGGCTTTCGAGATTCAAAATTATGCGGACCGCGCGCACAAGAGGGGTGCCATACTGAGCGTGGACGCAACTTTTGCCCCACCTGGGTTGCAGGATCCTTTCGCGTGGGGCGCGGATGTGGTGATGCACAGCGGAACGAAGTATATCGGTGGACACAGCGATATGCTCTGTGGCATACTAGCCGTGAAGAAAGGCGCAGAAGGAAAAAAGATGGCCCAGCAGTTGAGAGCCGAAAGACTATTCCTTGGGTCGGTGCTAGGAAGTTTGGAAGGTTGGCTGGGCGTCCGCAGTCTGCGCACGCTGGAACTTCGCGTGCAGCGGCAGTCGTTGAACGCTACGAACCTGGTCGCGTGGCTCAATGGGGCGCTCAACGGCAAAGGCGAGGGAAGCGACGTTGTGCAGAAGGTCGTCAGCAAGGTCACGCACGCGAGTTTGCAAGAGAAGGACTTCGATTGGCTGAAGAAGCAAATGCCTAATGGCTTCGGTCCGGTTTTCTCCTTCTACACGAAAGCACCAGACCTCGCGCGACAACTCCCTTCACACCTGCGGCTTTTCCACCACGCCACGAGCCTCGGTGGTGTGGAGAGCTTAATCGAGTGGAGGCGCATGTCCGACACGGATGTCGATGAGCGCCTGCTCCGCGTGAGTGTCGGTGTGGAGAACTGGGAGGACTTGCGGGACGACTTTATCGAAGCGTGCAAAAAGCTAGCGGCAGGCGAACAGCCTGACAAGCGCTCAAGGGTGGATATACAGATTGGTGGTGAGGCAGCGAAAGTAGAGTCGGCTGCTGATGGGGCTATCTAATAAGGAACTCACCTGCGCCGCAGTAATCGAATCATAGTGAGTGCTCGAACATTGAACTTTTGGATTACTGCAAATACACATGCTACCCCGGTATTACTCGATGGGGTAGACAACGGTAAAACGAATCGAGCATAGGGCGTGCTGCCCAAACATCCGTCAACATCGAACTTTTAGATTACTACAAAAACACAGTCTATCCTGGTACTACTCGACAGGGCATACAATGGTAAAAAGAGTCGAGCAAAGGGCATCCTGCCCACACATTCGTCAGCGTACCTAGTACAGGTCACACAAATCCATCTCCTCATCTTCCACCTTATCCAGGTCTTAATAGCCTCGTGGTTCATTCCGGGCAGGAGCCGCTATGGCTGGAGCGACATTGGACGGTTCGTGACCTGCCGACACCACACGAGACGGATACACATCATACTCCATCCTCCCAATAAGCCTCACCCACGTCTCCCCACTCCCCTGCACAAACACCTTTTCCATCCCATTCCGGTGCACGAGCGCTTTGGTGTGCACGCCACCTGGTACCACAACGTTCCTATTATAGCAAACCGTGAGTAGACTTGAGTTCCTTTACAATCCTAAATCATCATACACATACCAATGCTCGTCGACCCATTCTAGGCTCATGCTGAAGTGCTCGTTCGCGCACCGGAAGGACTTTGGGATGATGCCAAGTTTTAAAACTTGGACTCCTGTCTTGGAGGCGGCGGGGTGCGTGATTGGGGCCGTTCCGCGGGCGAATTGTGCGATGAGGGAGATGGTGGGGAGGGTGCAGAGGGTGGCGATGATGGAGGCGTAGCCGCGGAGCGGGATGCTGGGCGCCATGTAGAGGTTTGGGAAGGTGGGCGAGCCCTTCCGGGACGGGTCGTTAGGTGGCAGAACGTGCGGCGTGACGGTGGCTGAGTACACGTCGGCTGGTGTATTGGGGCGAGATGCTGGAGGAGCGGGTAAGTCGGCGGGACCTAGGTCCCAGCGGTGCGGATGGGTGGAGCGGGAGAACATTTTGGAGGAGCGAGAGTTGACTTGCGCAGGGTACAATTGAAGATTGGGATGTGGATGCGAGAGGCTGGATAATGATGTTGAGAGAAGTATATATGCAGGAAGTAAAGTTGTGATTAAGAAGTGGTGAGGCCGCATACGCCTTAGCAACACAACAGTGTTATAGCAACAACAGGTGAACGACAACAAAACGGCTATTGTACTGAGCAGTGAGGACAGTCAAGCTGTACTTTTACAAAGGACTAACTGAAGGGAACAGCATACCTTCCCCTACATATACTATTTGAATCGCCCCAAGCGCTTGCGCTGCCCGGGCGTGACTTCGTCGCGAGCCGTTTGCTTGCCGCACGCACCTTGCATTCCCATCCATGACCTAGACGCGCTTTTTACGAGAAACAAACGACCGCAACACTCTCCTAAGCCGATGTAACCGCGATTTCCCTGCCTTCTCCCTCCACTCTCTCAGCTTAGCCAGCCTCCACTCCAAGCTCTCCTTCTTCGCCTCCACCACCAACGGCACAAACACCTCCATCGCCCACTCACGCACAACCTCATACCTCTCCCCCCGCCCCAGGCCCATAACTTCCTCCCAATGCAACCTAGCGCAAAGCTTCCTCATCCAATTACTCACGTCCTCCACAGGCTGCTCATTAGACCACAATACATCAATGCCCTCCGTGTCGTCGAAATAATAGTCTCCGCTAAGCTTTGAGCGATGGAGGGTGTACTCTTCCGCTGGCATAAACCACGAGTCAGTGTCATAGCCGAACTGCTCGGTCGTAAAGTCCGCCAAGAACTTCGCACCTTCTTTGGTGGTGATTAGGAACACGGAGTGACTACACAGAAGCTCTTGCACTGTAGGGCGACTAAGATGGTCAGCAGGGTCACCGTGGAAGAAAGCGTGCTTGACCTGCGGGTATAGGTTGAAGTGTTGGAGCGTTGCGCCGTGGGGGGCGAGGGCTGTTTGTATACTGGTGAAGGGGGCGATAACGGAGGTGGTGCACTGCATGTACTTTGATACACCGGCGGATATGTGAGAGGTGACGTCGAGGGCTGGGTGGGAAATGTCTTCGTAGGGGAGATAACGGATGAGCCCGCAGATTAGAGGGTAGGCGGAGTAGTCTCAGGTGATACTGTCTACGCGCTCGCGGGGGAGGAGGAGGCAAGCGGCGGAGAAGATGGCGTGGAATACTTCGAAGGTTTCGAAGACTGGGGGTGTGGTTGGGCTTGAGAGGTGGGTGGCTGGTGCGGTGGGGGAGGGAAGTGAAGCGATGTTGGGCGTGCTTGATGGAGCATTGTGGATGATGAAGAATTCGTCGCGGCGAGATTTAGATTTCTGGATGATTATGCTAGTCATGATGAAATCTGCTCTGCAATTCGAATTCGCTGTTAGTTTTCAGTTAGAGTCGAGCAAGATGATTTCAAGCACGTTTACGAGCTCTGCTGCGTCACGATAGATATAAAATATATGTTTAAACCTCTAAATGCGAATTATGTAGTGATAGATTAATGAGCCGCTGTAGCCCGCTAAGTTACATTGTAAATGCACGATTTGGAAAATTGCCTTTTGTGACTGACTTGGTGGCTCACAACTATTTACTGGAGTTTGCATCTTTCGTCGAGTGAACAGAAAGTGGAAGGGCGCTTGTAAAGGCTGACTGCACCCAAAGACACACCACGTCTTCCCGATAGTAAAAATGGTAACAGACTGGCTGGTCTTAATCTTTCCATTACCAGTGCTGTGGAAACATGGATAGAACCGAAAATTACGGGCTGCGGAGATTGGGCTTCTGACGCTGTTTGGCTTAGGATTCGTGTAAATATTGCAGACATGAAATAAGGGCAGGCATACTACATTTCGATAAAACGCTACATGGCATTTTTGAAGCTCGACGAAGATGAGCCGATTTTTTCTTTTGCCCAACAGGCGATCTGACCGATGATCAAGACCGTCACGACCACCTGTTGTGCAGCCCTTCCTGGATAAACGCATGCACTAAGGCGGAAAATGCCGCTATATGCAATGAAGCTGGCTATCGCTTGGGTTGAGCAGAGCTTTGCCTCTATTGAGCCATTTCGTCTAACATCTTCCAATTCCAGAGTGGCAGATGGCGAAGCAAACACTTCCCATGTATCGAGTGAGCGACGTTCACGAGTATTTGAGTAGTTTAATAAAACATATTTCACGCTAAACCGCTTGTACGAACAACATCCGCCTCCGACTTTCCACGACTACAGTCGAGCTCTGCAACAGATGTTGGTCGGCGGCCGGAACTCATCGGAAGACATAAATTGAGGATCGACCAACTAGACGAAGATGGTGTGCACAATGCTTGTTTCCTCTTCTCCCCATTTTGTATGTATCTTTCTGTTCTGGTCGATAAATGACTGTGAATAAACGCCGTCGATCAATAGAAGCGCTTGGATGTCTGCCAACATGGAGCATGACATACTCCGGCCTTACAAATCTCCGCTTATATCACTAACACCGAAACAATGTACGAAAAAGAGTACGAAAGTGTACCAAAAAGTGTACCAAAAAGTGTAATCACCTTACCATCAGCTGTAGCATGTAAGTAGGCGTGGAACCTTTCTAGGAAAGAAGACGGAACAGCCCCAAACCAGAGCAAAACAACCATAAAAGAAATCCTTACGATAACATGGCGGACACAATCAGTTAACCCAGCGACCGCAAGATCACACGCAGCCTCGATTGGACCACCGACGACCTGGCTATTCGGACAGATAAAGTAGTCATCGTCACCGGCGCTAACTCGCTCTCCTCCATCGGCTGTAACATCGCGCACCAGCTAGCCTTGCGAGGTGCAAAGATATACATCGGCGCACGCAACTTCGCGAAAGCCCAGGCCGGAATCAATGAGATACTGTCACGGTTTATGGCTCTTACCCTATGAGATGGGTACTCCTACCCTCGCTTGGTTGCTACTCACCTTTCTGAGAGTGGTATACCTGTCTAGGACTAGCGTTGTTTGTGCCCGCGCACATATACCTTCTGTAGCTCCTAGATAGTACAACCTCAGTTCAATCCTCCAATCTTTTCCACTGCGTACTGTCCGCTCAGCGCTCTGCTCACTGCGACAGATACTCGCCCCAATCGCCTTCTCTCGACCCGTCAAAGCTCAAGCCATTTGTCGCAGCGATTGACGATTACGCGGCCGTGAAAGCCGCCACAGAGAAATTCCTCAAAGCAGAGACCAGACTAGACATACTAGTCAACAATGCGTCCTTTCTCCCGCTGTCGCTGAAGTACGACGCGCACGGAATCAATCAGGTCATGGCGACAAATCATCTCGGACCATTCTTGTTAACGAAGCTCCTTCTACCCTTGATGGAGAAGACAGCCCGAGCGGATTCCAACAGCGACGTTTGCATCGTCAATGTGACCAGTAGCACAATCGATCAGATCCCATCCACACACTCCTTCGCCTCAGTCGAGGCGTGGAATGATCCCTTCGGCGGCGAAAGCAATCCGCTTCAATTTGTGCATCGCTACGCGTACTCGGAAGTTGCGAATGTGTTTTTTTTTTTTTTTTTTTACAAAGGAGCTGCAGCAGCGTTTTGATAGAGAAGGGACATGGATATTGGTCACAGCTGTGCATTCAGGGGTAGTGGCTACAGCTGGCACGGAGAAGGCGTTTGGTGTAGGCAGCGAGGATTACAAGTTGTGTTTGACGGCTTATGAAGGCGCGTTGACGCCGCTATGAGCTGCGCGCATACGGAGGTCAGAGTGGAAGAAGATGAGTTCAGAGGAGCTTACGTTGTACCGTATGGGGCGGTGAAAGAGATGACGGAACTTGTGGAAAACAAGGAAGAGGCGAAAGCGTTGTGGGGTCTTAGTGAGAAGCTGTTAGCAGAGATTTTGAAAGCTTAAGAAGTGGTAGGCGAGCCTTAGGAAATCAATTTCTCGATACGACGCTTCTCAATTCGTCAGTGCCTGCTCGAGTTGCAATACAATCTGTGTGCTGTATAATATTTTCTGAAATAAGAGGACACATTTGTTTATGAGCCATCGGTTTTGCAGCTGTCATTTGAATCCTGTCCCTTTTGTTTGCTATAAAGTCCAGGAGAATTATCTTCGAAAACCAATCATAGTTTCAAAGGAGTACTCAAAGAATAAGACCTGGCAGCACCAGGAGAAACCCAGAGCGTTAGTGGATCCTTGCCTTTCTGTTCCTTGATGGCATCGGCCGCGTCCTTGACGTCAGAAGGTAGTGTAACGGGGATCGTGGTATTACAGTTCGCCTTCTTCGTACTGACTATCACGCCAGTGATCGATTTCCGATCGCTCGATAGCCGATATGCGAGACTCGGCAGGCACTCATCTCGGTTTTTGCGGGCGATAATGGCTTTTGCCGTGTCTTCATGCTTGAGAGTGATGACAGGCCATTCAACACTAGAAGATGATTAGTATTTCGCCACAGGAATTAGTGCGAGTCATCCAGCACTTACAGCCTTGCAAGCTCAAAAACCACAGCCTCAGTCCATACCATCAGCAAGATCCACTTCTTGTTTTCACCCAGCAATGTTGTCGCCTTGGTATCACTCACGCGCATGTTAGCCTGGTGGAACATGTATGGATCCCAGCGCAAGGCTAGCAGGTACTTCGTGTTCACGCTCTTCTCGTATTCAAGCTGCGCACTGAAGTCGCCAGAGCCTCCCGCAATAGCTTTCCATTCCTTGTTGTCACAGTCTGGCGTATCGCAGTTGTAATATACAGTCGAGCCATACCAGCCGACTATGTACACACCCGCGTATCCATTCTCTTTCACGTTGCTAACGATGGGGTGATAGTCCGACTTGCGACTTGCCACGTTCATAAGGATAGGGCGCGAGTTATCGCCCACTGCGTATCGAATGCCATTCTCGTCCCAGGCGCGCAACGCATCGCCATTATGGAGACCAGTGATTCCAGGCGGGATTAGACCGCTAGGCGAGAAGTAAGCCGAGGAATCAGATTCGGTAAAGCCAATTGCTTTGAACCAAGCTTGATTCCAGGAGATTTCTTTGACAACATCCGCATACGTGGCGTTCGTCTCGTCTTCGTGCGTGAATGTATGCGAAACGTGGAAGAAAGAGTGCAAATTCGTCTTGTTCGCAAGGTACGCTACAAGCGGGTCCAGCAGAGAGCACTGCAGTGACCATGAATAGCTTTTGAACTTCTTATTCCAGAGATCTTTGCTAGTCCCAATCGGTTTCATGTACTCTAGAGGACCGTCTGTTTGTGTCTCATACTCAACGCCTTCTTGAGGATTGCATTGCGCAGGCTCGTTGTCGTAGTCATTCTCCACTGCTGCTTCGATGTTTCCGTTGCCATTGTGACCTACCTCTATCATGTAATTCGAGCCAGCTGGGAGTTTGGCATTCAGCTCTTTCGTCCATACGACGTGCTCTTGAAAATCGGCGGGTAGAATCCGATACGGCTTGTTGGACTGATAAAGCTCCGTCTCAACAAAGACATCATCGACCTGGGTGTTCAGGTAGGTACGCCGAAAGCCGAGATAGACGCCTCGAGTAAGCCAGTGGATCCATGCATGGGACAGAAGCGTCGACGATGTCAGGCTCGGGTCGAACGCAGAAAACCAAACCTGCTGTTCGCGACCACCGGCGAACCGATTGTTCACCGCGGCTGTATTCTTTGAGCTGCCGCTACCGAACCGGGCAATTTCCGTGGCGAGCGAAGTATTCGTGATCTTCGCGGGATATTTTGACAGGTTGAGAGTGCTCGTTTGAGCATTCCTGTAACCGAGTGAGTACCAATCATCACCAGGTGCAGGCACGTACGCTACCAAGTTTGCTGTGGGGAAAGTGGTGGTATCTGTTATAGAAACGGGCTGATCTGCAGATACAGGCCCGCCTGAACTTTGCACGTCGTAGTCGGAGCTCGGCCAAGCGTTGAGTCGCACCAGCCTCACACCAAATGATTCCTGATATCTGTACAACTCTTGCCATTGCTTATCACTCAGTGCTATCTTCCAGTCGTCGCCATTCTTGTACTCCCGCGCGCTCACGGTAACAATGCCACCAAAATTGCCAGCATCTAGTGTGGAGTTCAGCTGTGGGAACCCTGCGGCGGGCAAGGAAAGATCCACAATCTAATACGGTATACCGTAGCCCTGAAGCACAAGAGTTCCTGGCAAGATTGCGTTCTTATCGCGCGCTAGAACCAACACCGTACTATCAACAGTAATAGCGGCGTTCGCCCGTGGCAATAAAGTCGCTGCCACCAACGATATTCTAATCAACGTCCGGAAAGATAAAGACATCATGAGGTAATTTTGATCCTCGCTTGCTGAAAATGAAAAAGTTTCAGCTATCGTCTATTTGCGAACTCATGCCTATTTGTTACTTCGAGCAGGAGATTAACTAGTCCCCCCAGCTTTCTCTTCTTTTTAGCCATCGCATGTTAGATTATTGGGACGTTCGAATTATTGTTAGCGACGTATCACATCAGTCCAACGATGGCTTCTCATTTGACGATACGCGAAAGTGAACGCTCTTCCAGAGAAAGCGTTAGAAGGTCAATTAGCAGGGGACCAGAGAATGTAACCGTCGCACGTGGCATAAACGATGCGTTCGTAAGTGCCATGCTGATCTTCCCTCAAAATAGCTTTGGAGAGCATAGTCGGATGTAATTAAGCGATGAGAACTCGATCGGACACAATTTTAGGTCGGAACAGCAGCGGGCATAAATGAGCGCAATATAGGATACCGTGTAATAGTCGGTCATCTCGTAAAGACGAACCTTCGGGTCGTAAGTGTTTGTATCGACTGCGTAAAACTGTTAATGAACGACGGACGGCCCCTATAGTATGCGAGTGCACATGTGAACAAGAAGGTGGCAGTTTAGAACATAACTTGTTTTACCACTCAGCGGCGCACACTAGCTTAGACCTTAACTAACGCGGATTTTTACCCTAAATTATTAATATATAATAAATAGTAAATAATCTACTTGTCATGCATGGCTATAAGCCCCCTCTTTAGCCTATTAATAAGAACTAAATATTACGCTTTATTAACACCTAGCTAGTACTTAAATAAAATAAAAGTATAAGTTTTAATTATAGCGTATAAGATTTAAGGAATTAGTTATAATTTACGCGTAGCTTAAACTTATAAAAAAGACGTATTAGTTATTATTACGAGGGGTTTACGTACCTAAGCCTGATCCGGGTTAGGGGAGGATAGGTTAAGAGTAAGACGCCTTACAGATATATTTAGTAGTTAAAAGGTTAATAGTAATAGTAGAGTGTTTTGCGAATAATCTAATTCTATAATAAACTATAAAATAACTAATTAGAAGATTTACTAATCCGTTATAAGAAATATACTCGTAATATATTAAGTTAATTATAAGGAGTAAGAAAGGTATAAAGAAATTATTTAACTATATACTACTTATTCTAGCCCTTATTAATATTAGAATTGTTATTATAGTTTTACTAAGACCCTAAGGTCCCTAGGGCCTTTAAGGTCCTATAGAATTTTGTATTATGTAGGACCTTATAATATAATTACTAACTTAAGCTACCCTACGCTTTCTTATATTTTTCTACCCTAGTAATTTTACTAATAATAACATTTTTAGCGTAATTATCTAGTTCCTTTCTTTTTATAGGGTTTATAGTTATAGCACTATCCCCCCTTTTAAGGCTATTATCCTAATACCTTACTTTATTATATTACTATATTATTAGTACGTATGTTTTAACTTTTATAAAGGTATATATTCTTACTTTTTAAAGTAAATTATAGCCTCCTTTTAATTTTCCTTACCTTACTGACTCTACTAAAAGTTTATTATTTTTTTATTATAAAACGTCGTGCTCGCATGGGTTTAGTAGAGTATTAAATTATAAGTAGTATTAAAAGTTAAAGCTACGTTGCTTTATAAATACTACCTCTAGGCAGTACGCTAGTTATATTTTAGTTTATACTAAGTATAGCTTATAGATCCCTAAAAAAGATTAAGAGCTTATTTAGAAGGAGAAGCGTAAGAAGCGTCTAAAGCTTCTTTATACTAAAGAGTTAGCTACCCGCCTTAAGCAAAAGCTAGTAAAAGTAAAAAAAAAAAAAGAGTACGCCTATGCTTAGCACGATCTTTATATTACTAACGCAATAGAAGCCTTGGAGAAAGAAATAGGTGAAGAGGATCTAAAGGGTATAGTTACTACTAATACTCGCGAATCATCGCAACTCGCACCTTTAGGGGCTAACTTAAGCTAGTTATAGGCTAATTATTTTATTATTAACTTTAATTTTGTTTTATCTTTTAATATTTCTTCCTTTCTTGCTAATTTTCCGTTTAAGGATATTATTAGTAGTAATTTATAACTAATTCTTTATAGTTTATAAGATTTTTCTTTAGTTTTTAAGTATTATATTATTCTAGCCATCCTTTCTACTTAAGTAGATATTTAGGCTAATTTTAAATTACTTTTAGGTCTCTAATTTCTTTAACCATATACTTGTAATCTTTTAGATTTAACTAAGTCTTAACTAGAGCATTTAGTAGAGCTAGTTCTAAAAGTAATATACACAATATAAGGTAAACCTTTACACCTTTTAGTAAAAGTAACTTAGTTATAATAGGTCCCTTAGTTTCTTATACTTTAAAAGGGCCTATTTAGAGATAATTTAGTTTTCTGCTAGGTTATTTTATGCTTATAATTTTTATAATAAAAAAACTTTATCCTCCCTTTCAAAGGTTAGTCCCTTAATCTTTTACTTATTTGCGTTTTTAGATGCCGTAAGAGCCCTTTAAGTAATTTATTTTTATAGGACTTTGTAAAGTTCCCTTACTTTTTAAGTCTTATTTTAGGTTTTTATAGAAATACTTTCTATACTTTTTAAATCTTAATAAGTAAATAGCTTATATCTATAATTTATATAGTGTGGTAAGTACTTTATCGTGCCTAACCTCGTGCTGTTATATACTAGTTATATTATTAATAATAGCTCTACCTAATTATCATATTATTTATTAATATAGAATTATAGGTACTATTCTAAAGTTTAATTCGTACGTTCCGTTTATCCGTCTATCCAATTACAGGGTCTCTGTAATCCTGCACTATTGTTAATAGTATAGTAGAAAATATAAGGCTGGCGCACCTTCAGTTGCACACTATCCTAGATAGTGCTAGAGTTAGGTTAGCACGTACTAGAGACCTCGCCTATGGCTAATCTGTACTACTTAATTAATTAACTTTATTAACTATCAAAATTACATCATCTCAAAGTGACAGAATACTATTAAATCTGACACCGTTAGTCTAGGGGTGGAAACTTGTTAAGAGCTTTCTATTAATACCTAGAACTACTATAAAGATATCTTAGTATTTAAATGCAAAGAGCTTGTCTCTATCTATAATAAATTCCTTTAGTGGTGTGTATTCTATAAACACTGTGTTATCCACCTTATAAGCTAGTTCTTCTACTATTATAAACTCTTCTATAGGTCTGAACTTAGCTACCTTAGTTTGGCAGCCTACTATTACTATAATAGTATTATATATCTGCTTTATTCTTAGCTATAGTAGTTTTAAAAGCTTTATTATAAAATTTATTATTACACTTTACTAGGGTTGTTTAGCTACTTATAGTAGTTATAATAGTTTATAAGGCTTATATCTCTTTAGCTTATTTATATAGCATGCTAAATAGTTACTTATAACTTTAGTTACTATTTACTTAAGTTTAAGAATAGTATATTTATTCGTAATCTAACGCGTTGTTTCCTTAATACTTAGGTATTTTTATTCTTATAATTTATATAGTTTTCTCATTAAGGCTTTCTTATAGCCTAGTTTTATAATAATCTTATATTAGTGGTCTTGGCGCGTTTTATTAAGTTTACTATTAAAAAGATCGTACCCTTCCCGCTGTTTAGTGGTAAGTTAACTATAATCCTAAAAGTTGTGTACTGATAGTCCTGTGAACTATAGGCTAGCCACGCGAACCTTAATTTTTAGTTAGTTATATTTAATTATTTTATTATTTCTTGCGCGTAGTACTACGTTATATGGGTTAGGTTTATCTTTTATAAGATTTAATTTTTTACGTAAGGCGTTTATTGCGTCGTTAAGTGTTTCTAGTTAATAGTATATAGCGAAGTCGAAGTTTGCTAGGAACTTTACCTATTATATCTATTATTTATTAAGTTTCTTTATTAATATAAAGCTAATACACTTTTAGTAGATTCTTTATACTTTTATTTTAAAGCGCGCTCCCGTAAGTTAGGCTTATTATTATTTAATGGTATCTACTATTCTTAGTAGCTCCTTATTATAAATATTATAATTAAGTTCTACTCCTAAGAAATACTTAGAATAGAAGAATTGTTGCAAAAGGCACCTTGCTAGAGCTTTCTGCGCTAGCTAGGGTTAAGCCGAGCAGCCGAGCAGCCAAGCACGCGATCCCCTGAACCCATAAATAGCTAGTCGTCGTAGAGCTTCCTCTCCTTAATAGACTTTGTTTTCGAACTCCCTGATCGTTGTGACTGTGCGCCACAAGAATACTAGTCTCTATTTCCTATTATTATACTACTATAAGAGGATCACTTCTAATGCGTAGTCTAATATATTTATTTTAACCCTCGTAGGTTTCTCAAGGTTGTGCATTTATAGGAGGGGTGCTAAGAGAAAAAGCCTTTTAAGCTTTTTAAAAGCTTCTTATTATTATTATTTTCTACTTAAATTCTAATTTCTTTTTAGTAATTTTTGTTAAGGGTGTCGTAACCTTATAATAGTCCTTAATAAACTTTTAGTTAAAATTAGTAAATCTTAGGAAGAATTAGACGTCCTTTACTAATTTAAGTTATAATTATTCTTATACTATAAATATCTTTTTTAAGTCTATTTTAACGCCTTCTTTCGAGATTATAAATGTAAGATATTTTATTTTCGTTACATAGAATTTATATTTATTTAAGTAGGAGTAGTCTATATTCTTTTAGCTTAGCTAGCACCTTTTATATATGCTATATATACTCCTTAAGCGTGCCTCCTGAATATATTAGGACATCGTCTAGATATACTGTATAGAATATATCTAGGTATTCGTGCAATGCCTTATTTACTACTATCTAAAACGTAGCTAGTGCATTTGTTAGCCCTATAAGTATAACTATAAATTTAAATAGTCTATATTATATTTAAAATACTATTATTTATTTGGGTCCTTTAGCTATGCGTATTTAATAGAATTCGTCCAATATATTAAATTTTATAAACTACTTAGCTCCTTAGAGTTAATCTATAAGCTCTATTATTAGTAGTAAGGGATATTAGTTCTTTATTATCTTGTTATTTAGCTATTAAAAGTCTATATATAATTAAACCTATTTATCCCTCTTTAGCACGAATAGTATAGCAAAAGCTATTAGGCTTTTACTTAATTAAACAAACTTCCTTCTTAAGTTCTTTTTTAACTATTTTACTAACTCTGTAATGGGCTACGCCCAGTTGTTGCCTCGGATCCTTAACCCTTGGTTATGCGAACCCGAGATATATAAGTTCAACGCCTAAAGCTTAACTTTAGACTTTTTATTAAATTTATAAGTATTCTTTTAGCACTTTTAGCTCCTTAAGCACCTAACTCCTTATATTAAATTAATTACTTTTACCTATCGCGGGACGAGTAGATTTTAATATAACTATAGACTAAAGCTACGAAGCAGCACACGAAGTTAAAGGACTTATATAAATAGATACTATAAAGGCAACGCCTAGACCTGCGAGGAAATAGAACCCTCCCTAGTAAGTAATTAAAAAGAAGTCCTAACGGACACTTAACGCTAGTAAGACTGTCTTTACTAAATAAAGAAGTTATAAAAATAAGAATAAGACCTTTTACTAAAAGTCCGCGTCTTAGCGCAAACGATTATGCGTAGCAAGCTATTAGCTTATAAAGGAGTAATAGCTAGGGAAATAAAAGGATAGCCTCCCTATTTATAACTAAACTCTAGGTATTAAGAGTTAACAAAAATAAAATATAATAATTCTTAAGCAAGATTAAAGCACTCGTTAACCTCTAAGACGCCTTTTAGACTTTACTATAAAAAGTAAAAGGACTAACTAAAGAAATAGTAAGGAAGCGCTAAGAACCCCTAATAATATAATAATACTCCTAAGAAACAAGAGGTACAAATTAGCTATTAAAAGTAGACTAATAGATAGAGCTACTAAAGAGATTAATAGTAAAGCTCGTCTCAAACTAAGGAAGAAGCCGCCACCCTAAGATTCTTAATTTAGCCTACTTTAATAGCGAATGACAGGATTACTACTACTTTAAAATAGTAATATAATATAAGCTCCTAGAGGATAGGGACTACCTTAGAAATATACTTAAATATATTATTAGTTAATTAACAGGACGTGTAGCGACAGTGGGAATTATATACTTAGACTACTACCTAAGGTGCACTAAAGCTAACCTCTAGGAGCTACTAGACTATAACTTTTATAACTACCTAGTAGAAGAAATCGCGCGTAATTACTTACTTATAATATAATAAGGGAACTAGAAGCTTCGTAACTTTAACCTTAACTTTAATAACTATACTATAGAAGCTAAGGAGCATAGTTAAGAAATCTTAAAAAACCTATACCTTTAGAGCCTCTGCAAGGACTTACAGGACTAAATAGTTATAGTAAATATAAATAATAATTAGGACCTGTAAGGGGTCTAGAAGAGGGTTAATAAGGTTAAAGAAAACCTCTTCTAAAATATATTATAGCTACTAAAGTTTTCTGCCAAGAACAGGGCGCCAGACAAAATAGATTAGGAACCCACCTAAGCTAACCCTAGAAGGATGTCTGGCCGATAAAGCTAAGATAGAAGACACTAAGCGACGGACGGAGCCACAGGATACAGGTCTAGCAACACCTAGAAACGAGCCACGTAGGTATCGCGCGAGGTAATAGAAACCCGTAAGAAGAATAGTTCCTATTTTTATTATAAAAGATACGGGATATCGCGTGAAGTAGTGTAAACTTTTATTTATAATAAAGCTAGTATAAGTTCGCGCCGCTACACCCGCTACTAAGAAATTCTTTAATAAAAAGTTTAATATAGCCTCTACTAATTTAGAAAACTAGGTCCTCCTAGTAATAGTTGCCGCTAGGAGGCAAAAGTAAGAAAAGGGCAAAAGATAAGTTTTAATAACTTTTAAAGGCTATAGCTAGACTTAATACTAGTAATAGTATACTCGCTTATTAATAATATTATATTTATATTAACAATAATTAATTCGGGTTATTTAACCTTTAAATTTATATTAAAAAACCTTATAACGAAAGCCTACCTACAGCGCAAGAACCTACCCTATCTACAAGAGGTTATTAGTATTAGAGGCATGTAACTTTTTGTACGCAAAGTAGTCTAACTAGAAGTAGATATTAATAGCTATATAGAATTAATATAGCTATACGTCTTACCTAACGACGGGTCGTACAACCTAATCCTTAGCCTAACCTAGATAAAGAAGAATAGGGTTAAACTAGCCCTAGTAAAGAAATTAATCTAGATTAGAAGTTTAGGCACCCGCATTCGTGACTAAGAAGGTAAAAAACTATTAATAAGCGCTAAAGGGTATTAGCTATAGCCTTTATAGCCCTAAATTAGCGTAATTAACGCCTAGGAAATAGGGCTAAGGTATTTTTTATATTAATAAAGGATATATAGAAGGCGTTAACCCGCAAGCCAAAGGTAAACCTATAAGAGTTACTACCTAAAGCTTTTAAGAACTTATAGCGTATCTTCTATAGGAAACAAGCTAACAAGCTCCCCCTACACTATAGACCTAGAGTGGATCTTTCTATCCCTCTCGTGGAAAAAGATAACAAGACCCTAAAAATCCCCTATAGCCCTCTATTTAATATGTCTCGCGAAGAGTTGCTTGTCCTTTAAAAAAAGCTTACTAAATACTTAAATAAAGGCTATATTTAAGTAAGTAAGTCTAGCGCCGCTACCCTAGTGTTATTTACTAAAAAACCTAGCAGAGGACTACGCTTTTACGTTAATTATTAAGCCTTAAACGCTATCTTAAAAAAGAACTAGTACCCTCTACTATTAATTAGTAAGACCCTTTAGCTCCTTGCGAAGGCTAAATAGTTTAGTAAACTTAATATAATTTAAGTCTTCTATAAGCTTTAGATAGTAAAAGGCGAGGAATAGAAGATAGCGTTTAAAACCTAATTTAGCTTCTATAAATAGCTAGTAGTTCCTTTTAGCCTAGCTAACGCGCTAAGTACGTTCTAGTAGTATATTAACTAAGTGCTAAGAAAGCACCTTAACAACTATTACTTAGTATATATAAATAACGTTCTTATCTTCTCTAGTAGCAGCTAAAAAGACCACGAAGAGAAAGTACATACTATAATTTAAAAGTTAAGGGCTATAGGACTACACTTAGATATTAAAAAATCTAAGTTCTACGTTAAAAAGACTAAGTACCTTAAATTTATTATAGAAGTTAACAAGGGCGTAAGCATAGACCTAAATAAAGTCTAAATAATTTAGGAATAGGAGCTACTAACTTTAATAAAGGGAGTCTAGAGCTTTATAGGCTTTATAAACTTTTATTAGAGATTTATATAAGACTTCTCTAGCATAGTAAGCCCCCTTATAAAGCTTACTAGTAAAGGAGTAGAATTTGTCTAGGGATAAGAGTAGTAGCACGTATTTAACTTTTTAAAGATAGCATTCTATATAGACCCCGCGCTAGCCTACTTTAACCCTAAATAAGAATTAGTACTAGAAGTAGACGCCTTTAGCTAGTTAATTAGGAGATACTTCTCCTAGTATGATAATAATAGGATTCTGCGTCTAGTAGCTTACTTCTTAGCAAAGAATAGCCTGGCAGAATATAACTACGCTATCTATAATAAAGAGATACTTATAGTTATTAAATACGTAGATAAATAGGACTATATGTATTAAGTAGTAAAGTACCTCACGGTCTACACTAATTATAATAACCTCACGTATTTTGCTACTAAACGAAGGTTAGACAAACAATACGTTTAGTAGGCAGACATACTTAGCTATATTAATATAATATTTATATATAAACTAAGATTAGTAAACTCTAGGGTAAATGCTTTTTTTTAGAGGGACTAAGACCTACTATAGGGTAGTAAAAATAATAGATTAAAGTTAAGGCACTTTACGCTTTTTTAAGAGATTACTAAAAAAAAATAGCTTAAAATCTTTTGTCCCCTAAATACCTACTACTATAGAGGAACCTAACCGCACTAAAGTAAATAAGAACGTAGTACTCGCTTACTTAATACATCCTAAACTACCTATATTAACCCTTTAAGGAGGCGATAGCCCTACCAAGCAACGCGAACTAGACTTTAACACTATATAGTAAGAGGTAAAACGCGATGAAGATAGTGCGTATAGCGAGATAAAGGCCTATGTTAAGAACGGGCTTAGGAAGTTTAAACCTAGGTGGAAGTTATTTATTAGTATTTTAAAATATAGTATAGATAACTAAGGGTACCTACACTATAAGTTAAGATAATAAGTACTAAAATTAGAACTTCTATAGATAAAGCTAATAGTAGTCGCGCATAGTTCCCTAGCTTTAGAATACTTAAAATAAGAAAATACTTATAAGATTCTTACTTGAGACTACTTCTTCCTAGGGATATCTAACTAAGTAAGGTAGTATATTAAGAACTGTAATATTTATAAAAGAACTAAACTATAGAGAGAAGTAAAACAGGGCCTGCTAAAGCCTTTACTACTACCTAAATAAGGATAAAAGAATATTATAATAGACTTTATTATTACCCTACTCGAAAGCGATGGCTGCACGAATATTATAGTAATTATAAATAGACTTAGTAAGGACCCTAAGTTAATTAGTCTTCTAAATCTTAATATACCTATAGTTACGATAGCGTTCTTTTAACACTAGGTAGTAGACTACTTCTTTCCTTCCTCTATTATATTAGACCGCGGGGGATAATTCGTAAGCGAATTTTAGACTACACTCTATAAATAAGCAGGTATTAACTAAAGACTGTCTATAGTAAAGCACCTAGAGATAGATAGGTAGACAGAATAAATAAACTCTATCCTTAAAGCCTACCTCTAGGCGTACTATAACTAGTAATAGAACGATTAGATAAAGTGGCTTCCTATAGCCTAAATAGCTATTAAAGGGCGAGAAGCTATATTAACGAGAGTTAGCTTATTTTTCCTATCCTACGGCTAGAATATTAAACTAGTTAAGAACTTCGGGGCACGGAGATTAGCCTTAAAGCTTAAAACTAACGTAAAGAAGGCTACAAAAGTAATAATAAAGATGTTTAAGAAGGTTTTAAACTTCGCCTAGGCAAAAATAATAATAGCCTAATAAGAATAAGAGCGCCTAGCGAACTATTAACGTAAAAATACTTTAATCTTAAAGGAAGAAGATAAGGTATAGCTAAAGTATAAAAACTACCTTTAGAACTAATGTCTAAGTAAGAAGCTTAACTAAAAGTAAAAAAAGTTTACTATAAGGAAGGTAATAAACTCTTACGTAGTAGAACTAGACGTCCTGCTAAACATGCACCTAAGGTTCTACGTAGATAGGCTAAAGTTAGCCTTATTAAACCCTCTCCCTAGCTAAACCACTAATAACGCCCAGCCCGAAGCAATTATAATAAAAGAGGGGGAAGAGAAGTATAGTATAGTTAATATATATAAAAAACGCTAGTCCTATAGAAGTAAGAAGGTGGAATACCTAGTATAGTAAAAAAACTACTTTTAAAGAACTTAAGAACCTCGTAGGAACCTTAACTAAGCTACTACGTTAGACTATTAAAAGAAGTTTACTAAGCTATATTAAAATTATAATAGAAAACTCCTAATAGGATTCTATCGCGATATCCCCTACATTAGCTTCTATTAGGGCCTAAAGGAAGCTCTACGATGCCTGCCTTACTAAGCTAAGGAACCTAGCTAGATAAAGGTGTCTAAAATAAGGGTAAAAATAACATTATTAAAGAATAAAGTTAAGTATTAAGAAAGAAAGTTAAGAAGGAATCTTAAAAAAGTAACTTAAAAAACCCTTAAAACTACTAAAGATAATAAGGGGACTAAATAATTTCTATAGTAGTAAAAGATAACCCTTACGAAAGAAGTAAGCCTTAAAATTAAACTAAAGTAAAAAGGAGAAAAGAACTAGGTAAGAGGAGTATCTTTAACTACTAAAGGAATAGTAAAACCCTTCTTAATAACGTTTAGGTCTACTTCTCCGCCCTCTAATATACTACTAGGGTTAAGGAAGCTATTATCCTCCTTACTTAGGCGCTTTCTAATTATAATAGCCTAAAGCCGCTAGCGTAAGTCTTAGTAGGCTTAAGTAGGTATATTAGCTCCCGTGAGGACATTATTTATTATTTAAAAACTATTTATTATAATACCCTTATCTACTGCCACGAACTTACTAGAGAGCTACACGATATTAGTCTTAAAAAATAGCTTTATTATCTAAAAGGAACTTATAGAAGGGTTCTTACACTTTTAATAAAATACTTTAAAGTTAGCAGTATAAATTTAAAAAAGGTTAGAAGTCTTCTTAACTACAACAGTAATACGCTTTAAGAGCTAAACAGCCTTAAAGGAAGAAGTAATAAGGCCTAAAATAATAGTAGTCTTACTCTTAAAGGAAGTATAGTAATTAATAATAGCAATCTTACGAGCAGAATAGAACGCGTTAAGGTTAGTAAAAAAGGCCTTTTATTCTTAGCTACTCTTTAAAATCTTGTTTATAAGGTAGCTTATACTAATAACTATAATATTAGCAAACTCTTCGCGGCTAACTTTATTAAGGGCAGGCTAAATCTAGGTAGGGGAAAGAGTTAGTAGAGCACACCCTAAAGTTATTTAAAATAAGTTAGACTAAAGCATACTTGTCTAGTGTAGCTAGTAAGCTTATAGGTATGGCACTCCTTATAGGATACTATCTTGCCTGCTAGCACCTACTAATAGACGTGTCTATAAGTAACGTAGTTAATACACTAGTGCTCGATTATCGCGCGTAGCAAGATTAAACTTTAAGAGCTAAGCTTATTAAGTTAGCAAGTGCGCACACCTAGGCTAATAAAGAACTAAAAAGAAGGTTAGAAGAGTAAGGAGGCAAGTTAAAAGGTAGGAAAAAGTAAAAAAAGCGTAGAAAAGAGTTTAGAACTTACTTTATAAGCTTTAAAAGGACTAAACTTCTTAATAAGCTAGCTAAAAAGAATTACGCTAGCATTAGATATAGTAGCCTTATCTTAAAAAAGTTTAGTCTTTTTAAGTTAGTAGCTAAGTAACTATAACAGGGACGGGCCTTCTTTTATTTTATTATTAAAGTTAGTAGCACGCCTCTAACGCTTAGGCGTCCTTATTATATAGCTATTACGTAAAAGGCTAGCTATCTTATTAGAATAGTAAGGGGAATTAGGTCGCGAAGTTAAGGAAGACTAGGTTAAAAGCGAGACGTTGCAGCGCACGAAGTTAAGCTAAGAAAAGAAAGAGAGCTTAAAAGAGTAAGGTCTAAAAGCTAAGTAAGAAGTAATTTTATATATATAATAATAAGTAAACGCACTAGCGCGAACACACTACTGTAGTAACTACTTACGGTAAGGATATAAAATTAGACACACGAGAATAGAACTAGTAAGAGGTTTATAATAGTAAGAGGATTATAAGTAGACAATAAAATAACTATAAAGCTATATAAATAAGATAAGACGCGGAGATTTTTTTTCTTAATAGAGGGAAGGGAGGTATATAATAGGCTACGCCTAGTTATTACTTTAGATTCTTAACCCTTAGTTATGTAAACCCTAGATATATAAGTTTGACGCCTAAAGCTTAACTTTGGACTCTCTATCAAATTTATAAGTATTCTTTTGGCACCTTTGGCTCCTTGAGCACCCAGCCCCTTATAAACTCTTCTTATTAGTCCTGCGATAATAGTTTTAGTTATTTAAGGTATAGCTTTGTACCTTCCAGTAGGTAGATCTTATAATCTTATTCCTGGTATTTTGGGAGTGTTTCGCCGTCTTGTTCGTGCAATAGCTTTGCGAAATCTTTATATTTCTTAGGTATAGACAGAGATTCTTGCCTCTCCTTCTAGAGCTTACTCTTCCTTATCTATATAACTCCTATTGCCTAAGGATTCTTCTTATAGATTTTTGTCATTTTATAAAGTAATATTTTTATAATTATTAATTTCTTGCTGGTTCCCTCTTTAAAAGGTATATAGTAAACCTTTAAGTTTACTTATTTTAAATATTATACGCTAGTAACCTTTATTATAAAATTTTAGATACGTATTATTATTTTTACTAGTTAATAATAGGGTTATGTTATAATAGCTAATTATAACTAATAATTACTTTTTAGCTTTTAAGATCTATTATCTTGAAGCTATATTAGCTCTAAAGTCTATCTAGACTAATAGGTAATAGCGTTATTTTAGACGTAGCTAGCCTTTACTATATTCTTAGAATATCGTCTTATTTACTATTTTTACTTATACGGATGTTTCCTTATTCCTGTATAGCAGGTTATATTTTTCTACTATTTTAAGAAATATTAGATATTTAGTCGCTCTAGGGTCTATTAGAGCTATTACTAAGTAACTACTAATTATAACTTCTTTAGTTAAATGTAGGCTGTCTGTGCCTGTTCCTGCCTTTTTCGCCTTTATAGTTACGTCTCTATTAGTGAATTCTTTTATTTAGTAACGCCCTAGTTTTTTAATTTAATATTAGTGTTTTTAAAGTTATTTTAAAAAGCTTTTACTTTTTTATTTTAAGTTCGCGTGCTTTCTTTTATGCTAGTATTAGTTTTTAACTTTTTCTATTACTTATAGTAAAGCGCTTTATAGGTGCTTTTAGTATCCTTAATTTATAAAACCTTTCTTTCCTCTAGGGTTCTCCGTGTCGTTTGCATCCTGTAATTAGACACTCCTAAGATTTTAGATCCCTACGTAATAGTGTTATTTCTAGTACTACTATCTATTCTTTTTGATATAGGTAGGCTAGGCAATTCCTATTACAATCTATCTATTAGATTTATTATAGGTAATTAGGGCTTATACTCTCCGTTTATTTGTTTTTTATAGTTACTATTAATTCTAAGTTTATGCCTTTAGGGTACTAGCTTGTAGCTTTTTTATGTGCCTCGTGTATTTAGTATTTATAATTAAAGTATTTATACTTGCCTAATTCCGTATAGTGACGTGGCTATTTGTCTAAGAAATATTTATAGCAGTTTATTATTAGTTTATAATTATTAATAAACTTATAGTTAGGGTCTTTTAGCGGTATTACTACCTGTGCCTTTTTTATCTAATGTAGTTAGCAATCTTTCTTATTATAAAGGAACTAGGCTACTCGTTTATACTATTCTCGAATTTTAATTTGCTAGCCTAGTACTAGTACGTTTCCTTAGTACTTTGTAGTAAACTTGTAAATTATCGTGACTCTTAATTCTTTAAGTTTAATCTTTTACGTATATTCCTAGGGTGTATATATTTAGCTATTATATACCTAGCACTTTCCTTCTAATAGTTAAAGAAGGATCCTGTACTTTAGTACTATTTTTTATTTTATTTCCTTTAGTACCTCTAGAACCTTAAGTTCTATATTAGAGACCTTATCTTTATTAGTTTTTAGTAGTATAAGCGTTAGTGCCTATAGCGTAGCTATTATTGCTTAAGTAATCTAAGCTTTCTTGCTGTATACTTTATTATTTTTTAAATAACTTTTTTAAAAGTAACCTTGTTTCCTATATCTTATGTACGCGTTTTTATTAAAGCGTTATTTTTAATTTTAATTAAATACTCTATTCTTACGGCCCTTTTGCTACTTTCTAAGTTTCTATTCTTAGTCTTTATTAGTTATTATAATGTCTCTATTATAGTTCTTCTATAGTTTTTAGCTTTTGTTAATATTTGATTAAATACACTGACCTTCTCGCTTTTCTCATTATTATTTATAAAATTGGTTATTACTTTATATAGCTAGCTTTATAAGTTCTTCTAAGTTCTCTACTTTAATATAGTAGGTAAGCTTATCCTTAACGTTTTCCTTTAGCCTATTAAAGTAAGCTACTTAAAGTAGGGCATTATCCTAGTTAATCTTAGCTTATAGGCGTCTAAACTTAGCCGTATAGGTACTAAATAATCTAGTTTATTTAAGTTTTTATATCTTATATTTAGCTTATTATTCTTCGTTAACATATCTAAATATAATCTATATTTATTTTTTTAAAAATACCCAGTCCCTAAACACCTTCCTAGTTTTATTACTATATTCCAAGATATCGTCTTTGTTCTCTAGATAGTCCTTAGTAAGGGGTTAAATCTACTTAACTATTTTGTCTTTTATATGTGTGCTAGCTACAAGGATTTTAAATTATTTAGTTCTAAAGATATTCTTATTATAGTATTAGTAGAGTTCTATATTTATAAGAAACGCCTTAAATTATTTTTATATACCTTTATAGACCTTATAAAACTTAAAGAATATCTTTTCCGTAGTTATAATAGTTAGAATATAACCTATTAGCTTAGCTAACTACTCCTTAAGCTATTATATCTTATTAGCCTAGTTAGCTAACACTATTATAGTATTTATAGTTAGTCTAGAAGCCGCGCTTCTTATTAGGACTCTTACTATAGTAGCTATTGTGGCTATACCTTATTTTAGAACTTTAGGTAGTTAAAGTGTTATAAGGAATTTACGTACCTAAGCCTAATCTAGGTTAAGGGAGAATAGGTTAAGAGTAAAACACCTCGTGGATATATTTAGTAGTTAAGAAGTTAATAGTAATAGCGGGATATTTTATAAATAATCTAATTCTATAACGAACAATAGAACAACTAACTAAGAGGTTTACTAATCTGTTATAAGAAATATACTTGTAATATATTAAGTTAACTATAAGGAGTAAAAAAGGTATAAAACAAGTATTAAACTATATACTATTTATTTTAGCCCTTACTATTGTTAGACTTATTATTATAGTCCTACTAAGACCCTAGAGTCCCTAGGACCCTTAAGGTCCTATAGGATCTCGCATTATGCGGGACTTTGTTACGTAACTACTAACCTAAGCTGTTCCGCGCTTTCCTGTGTTCCTCCACCCTAGTAATTTTGCCAATAATGACTCTCTTGGCGTAATTATCTGGTTCCTTCGTTCCTGTGCGGTTTGTGATCGTAACAGTTATATAGTATTCTTAATATAAACATCTATAATTTTAATAAGACTAGCTTTATAATAGGTATCGCTGCGACGTTAAAAGTCGTTATAAGCTATAAAGTGGTTAGCTAGGTAGCAGCTATATAGCTAGTTAATTATAAGTAAGAAATGGCGATTAAGTATATTAACGCATCTAGCTAGTATTAATACCTTATCCCTAACTAGACTATCGCTATTAGTAATAATAGCTAGATAATTAATAAATTTAGCTTTAAGTAGGTAAAGCACTTTTACTAATATATAACTTTTCATATCTCTAGCGCTTACTAACTACTTATTTTTAATATCTATAGTTGCTACGTAATGCCTAAGTTGAGTTAATTCTATAAAGAGAATACGATTATTACATTTTATATACTACTATATATATTACACCTTTTTTAGCTACTTAATATTAGTTACATTTCGCTACTTAAGCGCGCATATAGCTATTAGGTATCTAAGCCTATATAATAAGGCGTTTTTTATATTAATAAGCAGGACTTGTATCGACGCTTGTTACTTAAAGAATCTATTTAGGTATTTCTACTCAGAGGCATATAATAGTGCGTGAATAATAATATAGCTAAGAATACATTAAGTACTAATAGGCCTAATATAAAACGATACTAAAAATGTATTAAATTGCATATAATAACAAAAAAACTGTATATAAAAGTGTCTAATAAATATTATTTTGAAAAGCTAAATACTAAAAAGCAAGAAAATTATTAAATAAACTAAAAAACTAGTCTAATAAAGAATCCTGGTAAAAGTGTTGGTAGGCCTCTGTACGATCGTACGGGTGATAACAGTAACGAATGTCTTGTATATTGCTATTGGTATATTCTATCTATGAACGTGGGTGCTACGAAGGTATACATGGGCTCGGTGCGAGTTGGACCGAAGTAGGATCGACGCGGTACGTTGGGCAGCATTAAGCAGCCTTAGGCGATAGGATATGTGTATACTAACACTAGTAACCTTTTATTATTATAGTATACTATTCCGTAGGTCGCTGCATAGATCCCTCTACTTATATTAATAGCATATTACTATTAATAAATTATTTAAGTGCGCGATTTAGCGTAGCTTTTATAAGTGCGTTTATAGGGTTATCTTTACTATTAATCTATTTAATTTCTGTAATCTTGCGGCGCTTATATAACTAGCGAAGTGCTATAATATTAATTATTAAGCGTTTTTTATTTATAGTGCTAAGTTTAACGAGGCACTTATACAGTAAGTATAAGTTTATATATATAATAAGTAGGATTAATGGTAGACCTAGGCGTTCTATAATTATATTAAGTATTATTAAGATAGTAATAGCAATATTAACGCCGCTAACTATACTATATATCTCTAATACTAGGACGCTTCTAGTAACGCGTTTATATTTAATTAAACTCTAATATATTATATTACTACGTATGTCGAACGTATTATCTTGTCTACTAGACTTATTAACAAGGATAAGTAGGTACCCTAGCTATAAGCTAAGGTCTTAGTTATTAGTAAAAGAACTATTTATAAATACTATTAATTTAACTATAATAAGGTTAAGATAAATATACTATAATTCTTACTATAAGTTCTTAGCTTACTAATATAGCTAGTAGTTAAGTTTCTTATAGTCTATATCCGCAGGTTACTATATTTACGTAGCTATAGAAAGGTTAAAAGATACTTTAGGTTAGTAAATAAAAGTAATATACGCGCCACGCGCGCGCTGCTCTATATATCTTTATACTTAGTCTACTACTTTTAGATTAATAGTATTAATTTTAGCTCCTTGCCCCTTTTACGTTAGTTAAATAGTATCTTTACGTAACGTAAGGGTGTATTTATTAAACTCTAGTAGTACCTCTTTAGATAGTCTCTCTTTTAGCTTAGCTTAAAATTTAACTTTTTAAAGCGCGGCGTCCTTTACGCTAAAGAATATAGGCATTATAACTATAAACGTATTATTTATTTATAAACCTACTATACTAAATGTTTTTAGTTCTCCGTTCGTGATTAAGAGGCATAGATTATATGTAAATATAGCTATGTCGAGCTCTTTATAGTAGTGTCCTTAGTACGTAGCGAACTAGTAAACTCCTGCCTTTATAATTCTATATAGTAGCTTAATTACGCGAATAATTATACCCTTAGAATACTTTATTATAAGCTCCTTAGGCAGGTGCGCTAAAATCGTGTAGAATAGCTTAGTTTATACCTATAGGTATGCCTGTATAATATTGCGTAGTTCTATAGACATGCCTTTAGTAAGCAATATAGGTACTAGGGCTAGTATTAAGCGCTAACTAGCTTATTAGATAGTTAAAAACTACGCTAGGATTTTATATTTACCCTTATTATTATAGCCTTAAATAATAAGTTATATTTTCTTATATAAGACTATAGTCTTACTTTTAACTTCGCGAACTATGCGCAACTTAAAAATATAATACTTATTATATATAGTTAGGTTAAATAGCTTAAAACCAAACACTTTATAACTAATAAAGTTATTAATTTCTTTTTAGTTAAATGCTTTAAAAGGGGCGCCTAGGGTGGTAATTACGCTATTATTATATAGCTTAATAGCTAGGGCGTAATTGTCCTCCTCCTTCCTTATTAGGTATTGCACCGTACGCTTGTTCTTAGATCTAGGCAGGCGGCCCCGCTTGCGAGGCTGAGTCGGCTGTGTAGCTGCTGGCGGCTGCTATTTAGCAGTAGTTAGTCCTTCCCCTTTATCTACGGCTGGAATCACGTCTGTAGTCGTGTCTCGATAGTAAGGTTTTACGACTGTGGATCGGAACGTCGTTGGGCCGTTAACTATGTCTATAGTAATATTGTGATCCTTCATGTTAATGACCTTGTACGGCCCTTGCCATCCATTCTTCTCACGCTATACCATCACCTTACTCTATAGAGGTAGTAAGAGCAACTTATCTATATTTGGCCCATTCCTAGTGTTAAGTGCGTTGCTCACTGCACGTTCTGCTGCGGCCCTCCGCAGCGCCTTCATCGCTTTCTGGATTGCTTCAGCGCGACGTATTGTCGATGGTGATGGTGGCGAGTCCATGGATACCCGAGGGTATGCGCCGAAGACGAGCAGCGTGGGTACAAGTCCGTCTAGGCCAGCGGTGTCGTTGACGGCCTTGACTGCCATCTATAGCACTACGACGTCGCTGGTGCTGGAGTCGAGCTCTGCCCTCATGATCTCGTACGCGCGTCTAAGAGGTGCATGGTACCTTTCCACCTTGCCAATAGACTAGTGAGCCTCTACAGGCACCTGTTTGCAGGTGATTCCTATAATCTTTACCTTAGACCTAAACTTAATAGATGCGAAGTTGGTACCCGCGTCGTGGGTGATAATGTCTGGCGGCCCTTGGTACGTATTAATCTATAGTAAACAGATTGCCTCCCAGGTGTCTTTCGCACTTATAGATCGTAGAAATTAAGCGCTATTAAAAGTCGTAGCTAAATTAATTACGTAAAGCACTAGCTTCCTACTTAAATATATTATATTTATAAAAATCTTAAAGTTAAATTCCTAGTTATTTTTTAATTAAAATTTAAATTATTATAGCACTAAATCGTGTGCTTAGTAGTAATAGCAGAACTTTTAAATTTTATAAAGTAGCTATTTATCTACGTTATTATACCCTATATATTTAAGTAATTATATTAGCTATTTAATAGCTAAGTGCCTAAACCTCTAATATAGACGTTAGAGCTTAGTTTTTATAAGGAATACCCGCGCGTGCTCTATCTTGCTTAGGTAAAACTATAAATATCCTTATTTATAAATTACTAAGAAGGTTACTTTTCCTTATACTAGCTAATTTATAGTATTATTAAAGCATACCTGCAACTAATCCATGTCTTTTAGATAAAGGAAAAATAAGGTCAGTACGTCTAAAATCTTAGATTTAATTTTTTTAATTTTTATACATACGTGCGTAATTTTAATTAATATAATAATATTTTTTTTACTAAATTAAACTAATGCGTTTCTAGTAGTAAATATATCTAAAATTATTATAAAATTCTTAGTTTAAAGCGCCTAAAATTACTCCTTTTTAGCTATTAATATATTAGAGGCACTAGTGTTAGGGAGGATACCTTAGTATATAATTTATAAATAGTAGCTCTTAATAAAGAATTACGTTACTAACGTTATAAGTTTTTTATACTTATAGACGTTATCTCTAGTGACCTAGTGCAGGAAAGCCTAATTTATAAAGTACTTAACTACTAGCCTTTAGTCCTCTTTCTCTTCTTCTTCCTTTTACTTCTTTTTAAAGAACTAGTTAACTTCTTCCCCTTCGTACGCAACAAGGAATGTTATAAATTCTATTTACTTACTTATAATATTATAGTGTGTAATATACTATACTTTAGATTATCTTTTTTTCTTAAGCGTATAGTTCGTAGACTAATAGCCTATTTTACTATAGATATAGTACTTCTTGTCGCTTCGTGTGTTAGTCTATAGGTTATCTCTAGAACGCTACTAAGGTTAGTCACGTTTACTAATAAACTTACTTTATATACTTTATAAGTTATAATCCTCTCACGTTCTTCTAGAACTGTTATTAGTATATTAATAGTCTAAGTAGTACTAGTTATTATAGTCTACCTTAGTAAAGTTAACAGAGGTAGTTATAGCGAGCGAGTTTTTAATTAAAGATTATAGATCTCTAAATAGAACCTTATACTCTAGGGACGGCCTATAGAGCGCTATTATAAACTCTTTAACGCCCTAGCATGCTATAATTATAGTTATCTAGAGCGTATATTCTCTTATGTACTACTAGCCAAGAGCCCTTTAATATAACTAGAGCTAATTAAGGACCTTATAGGGTGTCTTATTAAGGTTCTTTTTATAAACTTTAATAAAAGATATCGTCGTCTAGTCCGAGTAGTAGTAGCTATAATTAATATCTATGTTAAAGTAGTTCTTAAGCTTTATATACATAGTCAGAAATATATCTATTTACTAATTAATAAAGTAGAGGTAATACTCTTGTGCACGGCCTTCTAGGATCCGCGAAAAGGCTATATAGAATTAGTCTAGTTAGATATCTACGTAATAGTAGATACTATAAAAGATCTTTAGCTTATTATCTAAGAGGTTATATAGCTTCCTTATATACTTCTTCTCACGGTCCTATATCTTAGTAAAGGTATTAATTATCTTTAGATCCAGTTTCTTGTTACTAAACTTAATTAGGGGAATTATCCTATACGGGTCTATATTACCTAAGGGTATAATTAGAGGGACGCATTATCCCTTTAAATATTATAGGTATACTAGTGTGTATTCGCGGAATCTATTAAAGTTATTATATAAAAAAGGAGGTTATTAACTATACTATCGCTAGTCTGCCTATAGTATCTATTTAATTACTTCTATAAGTAGTTCTATAAGCTATTATCCTTAATCTAATTGTTAATTAGCTTAATTTTAGATATATATCTTATTTTAAGCATAGGTTTTTTAATTCTTTGCGTCCTAGTCTCCTGCCCTTATAGAGGTTTAGCTCTAGGTCTAACCTGCTATCCCTACGTTTGTGGGTTATACTAATCCTATAGTATATTATTTTAGTATTATCCGCTCTTATAGTATATACGCGGCTAACCACTTGTTAAAGGTAGTAGATTAGAACTAATTATTTAGCTACTTTAGGTAATCCTCTATGCGTAGTAATTTAGCTATAACTTTGCTTAGTAATATATTAACACGACTAGTATATACGCCCTTAAAGCAGAGGATCCGCTTTAGTTCCTTAGTGTATACTATATACGCACGCCGGAACATGGCTTTAGTCTATCCTTTAAAGTTCTAATAGAACTTACTAAAGAGCTCTATATCTACTATAGGCCAATCTGTGTAGTCCGCGATCGCACGCGCGATATACGTTATTATTATAATTATATCTATCTTATTATCTAGGGCCTTAATCTTATTATCCTAGATCTTTAGATTAATATAACGCTACTCTCTTACCTTTAAATTAGTAGTTTTTAGTAACTCCTCTCGTGTAAGCGTATAGCCTTTATTACTACTAGCTATTTTTTTTACTATTTATTATTATTAACGCGTGTCGTGCTAGCTATATTTACTAGAGACTTATTAGTAGTTTTAAATTATACACGGGTAAAGCGCGACTAAATAAGGGTTAGTATATATATAAACTACGTCTTAGAACGCTCTAATATAGCTAGAATAGTTAGTTTTAAGCTAGATAAGATGCCTAATATAGCTAATAATAAATTTAATATAGATAACTTTATTACTAATATAGATAACTAGGGAATGCGTAGGGTTATAAGATCTATCTTTTTTAACTTAATTATTTATAACTACTATATAATTACTATTTAGTGTTAGTAGGCCTCTGTACGATCGTACGGGTGATAACAGTAACAAATGTCTTATATATTACTATTAGTATATTCTATCTATAAACGTGGGTGCTACGAAGGTATACATGGGCTCGGTGCGAGTCGGACCAAAGTAGGATCGACGCGGTACGTTGGGCAGCATCAAGCAGCCTCAGGCGATGGGATATATATATACCGATAAAAAGGGATATATAATAGGTCTAATAAAGATCTAATATAAAATAGTATTAAATAAATAGATTAAACTATGCAACTTTATAAGTTGGTAACTATATAGCTACGTTATATTACCACCCTTCTTTTATTTATAAGTAGTCTTTTATTTACGGTATATTTTTTCTTCTTTATTATCATACCTACGCTATTTATATCATTGTCATTACGTAATTACTTTATAGTTAGTAATTAGCTGTATTATTTATATTAGAGCGTAGGCAGGTATAAGCTATTACGCTATTTATTATATACTTTTACTTTTAGTTAGTTATTTACTAGTCTAATAATATAAGGTAAGAGAAGCGAGACAGTAAGAGTGTTTTAATAACTATTATTATTAGTATAAAAATGCTACTTTAGATTTTTTTGCTTTTTTATTTTTTTATTTTATTTTATTCGTAACTCTATAATAAGTAATTTTAATTATTGGTTAGCGCCTATCTATAAATATTAGCTAACTATTTAGTAAAATTTTAACCTTAATTAGTTTATAATATTTATTTACTTTCCTTCTAGTACCTTATTTATTACTTACTATATTATCTATTTACGATACATTTACGTATTTAGGCGTTGTAACGTTCTTAGCTATAAATTTTTTAAAGCTATTATTTAAAAAGTATATATATTATACTTTCTAAAATAAAAACTATAATCCTAAGAGTTAATTTTTAGAGTAAGTCTAGTTTAGCTTAGTAATAGTTTATAGGTGCTAAATTTTATTAATAATAAGTTTTAAGCCTTCTACGCTACGCTGCGCGCATACGAGGAGGTTAATGTAAACAATAAAATTAAAATACTCTAGAGTACGATACGTATAGTAGTAAAGATTTTAGACACGATTATACAGGTAACTCGTGCAGGTAAGGCAGGCAAAAGTATAATAAAGCTATAGCTTGCCTAATACTCTTTACTAAGTTACCTGCATATGGGTCTAGGACGCGTAAAAAATACTATTAATAGTATATAAAAGTAAGTTATAAAGTCTAGTTTTGAACTTATAGAGTGCAAGAAGAAGGCTCTTATATTATCTAATAATATACTAAGTAAATTTAATATAGATTAGCTACCTAGCATTCTAGCGTTTAAGTAGCTCTTTGTAAGTTGTAACGCAGCCATCTAGTTACCAACTTATAAGTTACACGATTTAACCTCTTTCTCCGATACCAATCTAATTCAGATTAACTTTAGTCTTTAAGATTATTTTTCTAATACTACTCTATATTGAACCCTTATTGGACCTATTATATATCTCTTTTACTAGAGTTCCTCATTAGTCTAGCTCTTCTGTTTATTAGATAATTTCCCTACTTCTTAGCATTTAGCTCTTTAGGATAATATTTACTAAGTACTTAAGTATGTAGTTTCTTTATTTATTATATATAGTTAAGTGCCTTTTTAGTATCTTTTCATAACAGGCCTAATAGCACTTAATACATTCTTGACTACATTCTTGTCCACGCACTCCCATATGCCTCTAAGTAGAAACGCCTAAACAAATCCTTTAAGTGACCAGCGCCGATACGCTCTTAAATTTTTTTATATAATCTAAATGTTGGGAGGACTTGTTGCACTAGTGCTGAAAGGAAATATGTAAGGGATAGGTAGGGTAGCAAGTAGGAATGAGTGACTGAGTTGATTGTAACAAGCTGAACAGAGAAACTGCTTAAGTAGCAGAATCATGATCAGCAACTAGTCTACATCAGGTTGGTGATATCATGTGATATCGTATTCCACTCTAACAAAATACTTAATAACAAGTTACATTGGTTGATCTATTTCTTCTCTTCGTTCTATCTACTGAGGAGCGAAGTACATTGCGGGATATGGAAGCTAGTCCCATATGGGGCTCGCTCTACACATGTAGTGTTTTGCAACACGACAGAGGCCTCGAGATTGTTAATCCGACACTAATTTTTATTTAATTTTACCTACTTTATTTTATTTTCTTATTACTAAATTTAAGTGTGTAGTGCTATAGGAGGAACTAAGTAGTTTTAATATTTTTTGTAAAATACTTTAATCTTAGAGAGTGCTTTAATAAAGTTTAATATAGGATACTATACTAAGTTAAAATTATACCCTACCTAGCTATCTTAGTACTTTAGTATTTTATAAAATAACTTACTAACTAAGATCTCTTTAACCTCCTATTTCTTAACACTATTAATAAAGATAGTAGGTAATTTTAGAGATTTCTATTTAGGTAGAGGATCCTAGGGATTCTTACATAGAAGTTCTAGAGTAAACACGTTATAGTAAGATCTACTTTTCACTATTATTTTATATAGCCTACCTAACTTAGTAACTTTTATATAAAAGCCTATTAAAGATCCATTTTAATTAGCTGGGAATACTAAGGAGGAAGCCTTTCTTATCTATATTATATATATATAAAGGCTTTACGCTATACTTTATAATTGTTTTTATAAAAAAGCTTATAATAAAGCCTATATATTGCCTTTAAATTAGCGTTATAATAATTCCTATTAAGCCTAATTATTTATTGTAAGATTAAGGAGTTGTAATAGCGCCTAATAAAATAATTAACTTATTATATAATAACGTCCTTTTTAGTAATAATTAATGCAAAGTTCTATATTATTTAACGTATAAGAGGTAGACCTCTTTTAGTAAAATATTATATATACCGTATGAGCTCCTTCTCTTATTAATAGTTAAGGTTTTAATAATTCTTATTAGTAAGTATGCGCCCCTACGTAACGCGTTAGTGCCTACGCGTTAGCGTAGAGCGTATAACACTAAATCTTTCTATAATTTTATATACGTAAAATTTTCTCCTAGTTCTAGTAATTTAATAGCTATAATTATAGCGTAAATTAGATCTATATTAGTAGAGTTGCACCGCGTTAAAGTTAAGGGGTCGCATTGTTAGGGCGCGCATGACTGTCTCTGCGCACTGACTGTCTCGGCACGGTATGTGGCTCGAATCTATATACGCTAGCTTAGTACTTTTTCAGGTGAGGCGGAGTCTTTCGCGAAGCCTGGAGGATGCAGGCAACGGAGTCTAGTCCTCTCGCAGCCCACACTTGTGAAAATAACCTAGTGATTAACTCGGGGGAGTTTAGCCCGCAACCCCAACCACGACGACGCCGCGCCCGTGCACGGCATCCTGTAGCGGGGCCTATCTCAGCCATCCATGGATTAATACACGCAACGTGCTCTATATTCTGCACGTTCGCGATCTCTTTTTTGTTCGCAAGTATGTCGTCCGCTCTCCCCTTTCTATCTCGGGCTCTACCCGCATCCATCTTCATCTTCATCAGCCTCCTGTGTTTGTTCCTCATGGATATTCTCTCCATGATCCGCGAATTTCCCTCTCCGACTGCTACTGGCTTCTATGAATGGCCTGGGGGCAAAGTTGCCATCCTTGAGAGATTCCATTCTGCCCTGTTTCGCCCTCTGGACGTTGTGTTCCGGGATGTCACGGTTGGATTCGCACCAAGCAGCTACGGGGCCGACGATGTGAGCAGATGGCAGATGATGAACTTTCTTCTAGACCCCGGGGTATTTTACGCCATCTGGGGGTTCGAAAGTCTGAGGGGAAGTGTAAATGGTGGTCCAGTCTATTAGTATGTCTACTTCACCTGCTTGATCTGTAGGCGACCATGAATATTAGAACATCATTCTAACATATGCACCAGTCCAGGAGTCTTTTATTTTTTTGCCCAGTTGGGTGGTGGTGGCGTTCTTATACCACTCTACTACTTCGCCCACATGGTCTGGACACCGCCCCAGAGCTGGCAACAAGCAAGTCAATCAAGTTGAGGTGAATTGCTTAATTAATTGACCGATATGGTGGCTTTTGCTTGACTTAATTGACTTAATAGCGTAAATTAGGCTCGATTTGTTAACTTAATTAACTTAATTAATAACTTTACTAAGCTAATTAAGGGTAATTAACCGCTGTAGATCTCGTAGATAGTCTCTAGCTTATTAGGGGTAATAGCGTTAGTACGTTAATTATTTACTATTATTATAAGCTTTAAGCTAAGGCGCTTCTAGCTGCGTAGTAATTATAGCGTAGATAGAAGATCTACCTTTATGCACAACTATCTTGTCTCTAATAAATTACCTAACTCCGAGAAGGTCCTCTTATAATCGATAGCAGCGGCAGAAATACTAAGGATATTAAGAGTAAAGCGCGATAAGACAGGATACTTATTAGTCTTACTTATTTAATAAAGTAGCGGGTTGCGCGTAAATAGGGAGTTCTTTAGCATAGGTAGTTTAATTATCCACCGCTCGAACTTATTACGGCGGAGGACTAGGCGGGCGTTGTCACCTTATAGGGTGGCTCTTATAAAGTCTAACTAGCTACTAGATAGCCTAGTACGTGCCTTCTTTAGTAGAGGCTCTAGCGTACTAATAGGAGATACGGCATCTTTAAACTCTAACTATAAGCGTTAAAAGCTAACGTGGTAATTATCTAGCTAGCCTTTATAGGTGTAACACCCCTTATAGAGATCCTTATCGTAATTAAGCGGTATAGCCTATATCTTATCTATAAGGCCTTTTATATGTGGGTAGAGATAATAAGCCACGTAATATGCCAGGGCGTCCTTTAGCTTGCGCAGGTACTTAAGGATCTTTATACAAGCTATATTATAGGTGGCTTTTATATAGTCCTCCGGGGTATTAACGTCGTTAAAGTTAACGTTATTATATTAAAAGAGCATCTCGTTAAGGGTAGTAACAAACTATAAAAGCGTAGGGAGGACCTCCTATATTACACCTAACGTGCCAGCCACGCCCCTGCCCTCTATACAAATAGTGGCTTCTTTAAATAGTTATAGGATCCTTTAGTACTCTATAATTGTTGCTTAGTCCTTAGTAGTAAGGCTATCTTCTTTAATAAACCAACGTTGCTTAATATTAAGTATATTATTGCGTTGTCGGGTGCCGTGGCGATAATATTTAACAAGCTTATAGTTAATATAATTATTAAGGGGTACGCAGAGCTCGAGCGCGCGCGTAAAATAGTTATAATAAAAGTTTTATCTTATCTTTACTAGCTTAATAATCTCTAACGTCTTTAGCTTGTTATCACTACCTAATTAGGCGTTATAGGTTACCTAATACTATTTAAGAAGCTGGCGAGCTTAAGGGGTGTAAATAGAGGTAATAACGTTAATAAGTACGCCTAATAGGCTAGCCTATTGCCACTCCTTAAGAAACGCTGTCTTATTATTAAAATACTTATCCGCGTTATTAAAGGCGTCGCGATCTTTGCTAAAGATAATTTATTAGGCCGCAAGATTAATTATGTAATAGGTGTAATATAGACGCTAATAGCGGGCGTTAAAGTCGTATTTAATAGCTAGGGCGTTAATTACAGCGTCGTTATTAGTAGCATTATTAAGGATAAAGTAACCTAAGCTACAAGTGGATATCTTAAAGCTTTTAAGCGTGGCGTTACTAATAGCGGCAATATTAGCGCCTGTATATTAGTCTATTAGTAATAGTAGGCCTAATACGTAATTGTGAGGGTTGCTATTGCTATTAAAATAGTAGACGTAGATACCCGTTAGCGCCTATTTACTACCTGTTAACGTCTAATTATTAAAGGAGATGTGGATGGCTAATTACGCGTCTTATAGATAATTAATAATAGCAGGTATATAAGACTCGTATTCCGCAATTATATAGGCTTATAAGGTGTTGTAAAATCTCCACATCTCCGCCTTAGCTAACAGGTTGGCCTGTCGTAACATGTGGCAAAAAGCTACGCCCTTAATTACTAAGAGCGCCTAGTTATTTATTACTACCTAATTAAGCACTAATTATAGGAAACTTATACGCAAAAAGCTTAACGTAATAAAGTTAGTAACGCCTTAAAATACTATAAGGCCTTTATAGTAGATATAGGCGAGTAGGGATAACTAAGAGGATAACGTTATTATTATTATGTAAAAGGTAGACTTTTAGCTACCCTTATTAACGTGGTGCCTAGCTTTACGCTCTGCGAGATGGCGCGTAATTAATATTATTAATTAATTAGCCTAGTAGAACCTATCTAGTTGCTTATAAAGGTGGCAATAATAGTAGAGCTAATATAGGCGGTGTTGTTTATAGTGCTAAAGGCGATACCTATATTACTAAACCTAGCTCTTTTAACTACGCTTTAGGGCGAGAGACAGCTTGTAATAACCTAATAGGCGTTGCTAATTAATACTATCGTAATTATTATTATTATCTTTAATATTGCTATTAGTAACTAATTGCGCGTCGCCTATAGAGCTCTTGTTAGCGTCCAGCTCTAACGGCGCGTTAGTAGCCATATTAGTGCCGCTATCTTTAGGGAGGGTTTATGACGCCTCGCTTTTAAGCTACTAGCTAAAAACTTAAGAGAGGTTACGGTTTATGCCCTCTAAGTAATTAGGCGACGCTATATTAATAGAGGAGGGCGTTAGTAGAGGGTAGGAGGTAGGTTAAGGTAGTAGAGATATTAGATAATTGGCGCTATACTATATTAGGTAGCGCTAGGCTCTAACGCTAGTAAGTCTAATATATCTTAAGTTAAAATTTACCCGCGCAGGATCCCCCTAACGCCTATAACCTATAGTTACCCCTATATTACAGCCTATTAAGTCTGCTAATTAATTTAATTAAACAGGCATAATTTACTTAATTAACTTAATAACTTTTGCCTCCCTAATTGACTTAATTGACTTGCTATAATTAAGTTAATTAAGTTAAGTTATTAAGTCGACTTGCTTGTTGCCAGCTCTGCACCGCCCCTTTACTCTCAACCTCTGCCTAATCGAAAGGTCGATCTAAATAGCGCAGCGATCTGGGTTTCCCTAGTCATTATTTTCGATGTGATCCCATATGCTGGCATGATGTTCGACACCACTTATGAAGCACGCCACTGGTGGACTTGGTTCTGGCAACTGTTCTCAGTGCGAATGACTATAACATGGTACGCCCTACGATTCATTGCCAGCTTCGTCCCATTGTCTGGAATAGGGCCCAGGAAGTACCATACCAAGATCACATTAATATTAGCTCCCTTGGTTGCGTTGGCGGCTGGCATGTGGACCTACACCCTCTTATACTGCCCACACCCTTTTTCTGAGGTCTTTTTCCCGCAACCCTTGATCCAAGACACATGGGGTTTGCGAATTAGGCGGGTATTACAATTTGATCAATTGTTTGTCTATGGAAGCCAAGCTCTCTGGGTAGGAATGGACATGCGAAGAAACGGTCTGGCGAGCGGCATTGAGGTTATGGTGGTTGGTGTACTATTAGTAGGTGCCGTGGGTACAGGAGCTAGCTTCGGAATTTTATGGCTGTGGAGGGAAGGACAGCTCGTCAGCAAGGAAGAGGAGGACGTGAGAAAGACCGCGTGATTGCAGGCAGGTTCTGTGCTCATAAGAGGACATGAATAGGCTTGTAGTCTCCGGTCAAAGCTGTTCCATCTCTTTGCTATCCTGAGCAACAAACAAAGGAAAATCTCCTGTAGATGCGTATGAATAATTATTGTCTGACCAGTATATGTGAGTTACTGTACGAGTGCCTCCCAGCTCCCCAATCCAGACACTCTTGTACATTGACAGAATATTAAACCTCAAATCCAGCGAACCAATGCTTGGTGCTGTCTTCAGCCAAGCTTACACGGACCCACTCGAGGCATGGGATACCCACGGTGCATTCGTAAAAATCACCTCTTCGACCTTCTGTGCATACGTACTGTCGTCCACACACTCTCCACCGCCGGTCTTCCCAATATGCTAACAATGCACGTCAGGGCGGAACTTGACCATGATTTCATGGACATTGTGACATACAAGCGTGTTCATCCCCGGCTCAAAGCTTTGCCCAAATCGAACCTCGTTGGTTAGAAACCTGTAGCACTCAAGCTCAGAATCGTACTGTGCGTTCTTGCCACTGCAGGACTTAGAGTGGGTCGTGCATATGGATTTGGCGATAATGTCTTTGGCAGCTACTTTAGCTTTTGCAGGATCGGGATCGATGCTGTGGAGCAGCGCTTGCAAGAGATTGTCGAACCAGCGAATGGTGGAGTCGTACTGCAGGATCTCTTTTTCTTCGTTGAAAGCCAGCCATGTATCGATTGTGACGGGAAGAGATATTTTGCGGAACGAAGGGAAAACGAATTGTATTCTCGTCGATGCCGAAGCGATGTTTCCGGTAGCTGCGAACTGAGTGATCTCGTAAGGCCCCACCGGCAGACCTATCAAAGACTTTGAGTCACCGGGTGTGAAGAGACCAAAGATGTATTCGGTGTTGAGTTCGCGACCAATGAATTTGCGGTTGTCTGAGACACGCCCTTGAATCTTTCATTCGATTAGCAATATGATAACAGCGCACATGGACCTTGAAATGGATGGCCCAACGGTAGCCTACGTACAGCTTCTGAGAACATTGTAGAGTTGATGCTTTCCATTTCCTTCACGTTATTTGGGTAAAGGAAGCGGTCCCAAAATTGCGTCTGAAGACTGTAAAGCTCTGTATAACCCAAGTTTGGTTGAGAATCGAATACTGCTAATCATGAGCAAGTTTTTGCGTTGGGGAGTGACCAAACAATGGCGTACCAAGCCCAACCGCCGAAGCGGCCAAAAGTATCAATAGCCGCATTTTCTCGCTTCAAAAGGACTTGATGGGAGTGCTCGTTTGTAATTGTCTTTGGAGTAACCGTATAGCCTGTGGGTAGGGTTAAGACCGTGTCTCCAGAGACCGCATACGCGAGTGTCGGCGGTATATATACCAAAACGAGCGTAACAAGGCACCAATCGCTCTATTTGATGGTATATGTAAGGGGGCTTATACGAAAGCGAGGACTCGCTGACGTGTGCTCGCATCTGCTTGTCTCTCGTCCTCAAAATAAACCAGACCAATGTACAACACTGGAATAGTAAGGCTCCCACTTACTATTGAAGATTCGGGTAAGAAACTCATTGGTGATTATTGTAAAAAAAAAAAAAAAAAAAAAACATGCGCCGCCTGAGCCATTGCAGTGCGGCTACTAGCTCCTTGTAATGCGCTTTCTCCGCCCCCACAATGCGGTCTCCTGCATCACGCTAACCCCCAGCCAGCGTCTACTGCGCCCGAATCTTACCCACATTTGTTTGTCGTCAGATTGGCTTCTAGTGCGCTCTTCTCCTGTCACACAATTGCCTTCGAAGATTATTGATTTTGTTGTATGTGGCAGGATCTGTGAGACCACATGTTGATGCAACTTGAAGTGGGAGAGAGTCATGGAGCAGCGACCAAATATGTTTGTCAACATTGAAACGTAATGCAACCACGCAAGCTTTGAGAAATTAACCGCATGCATGAATTAATATAATACGGGGGAAAAGATGACAATTCAAATCAGCCTTGCGCAAGCAAGCACTGCGCCCAATATTCCACGCCCCTTGCATTGCCCCTTGGAAATTTACCTGATGAACTTTTTTGATGGTTTCTAGGCGCCTGGCTCGCGCCTTTGAATACTTTTATCCAATAATTTCCGCTCGCATTCGCAAGCATATCTCCTTAATCACATTCCTTCTTGTGCAACTCAACAATCCATAGATCTGCTTGGTTGTAACCACGTGACTGACGTCAGAGGTGGAGGGTACTACTCAGGTGCACGGACTAGGAACTCAACAAGTACTCTCTCTCTCTCAACAGCAGACTCGGAACTGGAGACACTCTTTTCTGCAGATAGCAATACAGCTTGTTGTCCTTATATGCCTGCCTGCTTACATTGGTCCATTTGTGGTATGTCACTGCCATCACCATCCACGTTGTCCACGTCTGTCCTCTAACAAATTGACTGCTCTTCCAAGGTGATATATCTCAAGGAGGCCATTTTGAACCTCTCATCAAGACTAAAGTGCTCCATGAATTCCTGAACCGACTCCTCTGTCTGGTAGCCCATGAAAGGTCCTTCAAGAACGCCATTTGGCGATATCTCTGGTGCCATTGCCTCGTAGACTTCAATCAACTCCTCCTCGCTCATATCGTTAATGGTCCTCTGTCGATCTATTGACTCTTCGTCGACCTCATCAATGTCCTGTGGAACGCCTTCCGATGAAGTAGACTGGTCTTTAATCACTCCATTTCTAAGCCCCTTCAACTGCTCAGGGAGTACGTCCTTCAGATATGCTTCAAAGTAAGTCTAGAGAAACAAGGTGCCGTGTTGTCAGAACCTATTGTTCATCGAAGGTGGCGTGTAGACTCGCGAGTCGTACAAAACTGAACCCGCCGGCTGCGGCAGCAGGTTGGACACAATGTCATTTCCAGCTGGACCAATCTGATCGTTTGTGTATTGTAGATACTTGCAGGGGACTCCAGATATCTTGGATATCAGCGCGCAGATCTTTTCGCCGGAGACACTGTCAGAATAGGCTGCGAAGGCGAACGACTTGGACGGGAATCGCGAGGCTAACGTATGAACAAATGCACCTATTTCGGGTTAGACGAGTAAATTTGCAAAGAATTCAAGTACGAACCAAAGTCTTCAGCCATATTGATCCAATGGAAGCGAGCTTGAGCAGGTGCTGTCGTTCCAAAGGACAAGGTCCCATCTCCATGCTATGGTCGAGGTCAGCACATGATTCTTTGCGCGATATGCTGGAATTAACCGTAGGCGGCTTTGACTGTCGTTTGGTACCCAGTACATATTAAGCAGGGCGAAGTTCCACGTCTCAAGGCAGGCTGATTTACCGCGTTAACGACGTGGGTGTCCGCATCAAGTACCCTAGGGTGACACAGGAGGCAAATGGTGAGAGGATTCTCCACTTACCATCTGAAGGGTCAATCGATAGTCTTCCATACGCAATGCAGGCTTTACTACGATTGTTTTCTGGCCCAACTCAGGCAAGCAACGACCCAAGTAGCAGATATGCTCCCTCTTGGCTTCAAATTCACGCTCCGCTAGGTGCATCGCGCAACGAGCACCATCTAAACCGATAACCGGCAACGTTGACATGATGAGAGTCTGTAAGCCTGAGGTAGCCGCAGCGGCATCAAGGAGCCTATAGCCGAAGCCAACGTCCATATCCTTAATGATACGTGCCGCGCTATCCGTGTGTGCCATACCCGCCTGGTAACCGAACTTCTGTCGACGATCACTAAATGGCTTGAGGAATTAGGTGGACGCGAAAATAACAGTTGCGCCCTCGAAGCTCGCACAAACGTACTCCGGTAATTCGAAGGTCTCTTGACGTATCTCAACACCAAGCATCCTCCAATTAATGGTAATGGCTCAATACAGGGAGCTTGTGAGCCCACGAACACGGTAGCGTCCGTCTTTCAAGAAGGCATTGGCGACAGAGGTGCCCTGGCGGCCGTTGATGCCGACAACAATGACCACTCGAAGATTTCGTGAGTTTGTCACAGGCTGTTCGGCAGACCCTGCAAGATTTTCGTGGCTTGTGGACATATCGAAGATTGTGTGAATGTTGTGAGAGAGTAGGAAGAAGTGCTGCGTTGGTTTTTCTATGGTAGAAATATCCTACATATATATATACTTTGGATCATGCCCAGAGTCTCGTCATGGAATCTGCTAGAATGTAAATAGATAGAAACGTGCTGTAACAAATGTGATGGTTGGGACAGCTTTTCTACTGGCAGGTAACAGGGTAAGGCAGAGCGGAAGTGGTTCGACGCGCCATTGTATTTTCTGGAAACGCGCAAGTACACAGACCATCTGTTTAAGATTCTAGAGTGTCTAAGCATGTGCCAGAGTTTTCCTTTTCTCTATTGCATCGTGTCAACCTTAGATTCGAATTAGTCACGTGCTTTATCAGCGCCCAGGCCCGCCAACTAGCTCAATGTCCCAATATTGGTGGATTAGCGATTTGAACTCTTTCAATTTCTATCTTTTCAAATAACAGAAAGTGTCCAGATAGAGCTATCTCATTTGAGCCAAGTACCCGTGCGACGCGTTTTCACCTGCGCAGGCTTGGCGCACGCTAGTCTTACGAACTAGAGCCCGCAGCAATTTGATCGACAGCTCGAACCTACCAAAGCTGCGGGGAACCGCCGTCGCCGCCACTCAGTCGCATCCGAAAAGCACCATGGGCGAGGTGTCAAACTACCATCAAGATGCTACGGTGATGCGTAAAGACGCGCAAAGCAGCGGAGCGCGGCTGCCTTCTAACAACTTCCAGCAGTACCTGAGTTTCATGGCAGCTACCAAAGCAGGCTCTACTAAGGACGCCGTAAGTACATCAGGCGGACGATTTGAGACACCTCGGTACTTCATCTGCCTCGGTGCCGCACACGGCTCTGAGGCATTGTTCGCCAGCATTCTAGCGATACGCATGATGGCTGCCCTTGAGCTCAAAGTTTATTGGAAGGGTGCTAACAAGTAACTACAGAGCAGTCCCAGTGTCAACACTACACTCCAAAATTCGCGCAGTACTTGTCCCGCGGCGAATCCCCCAGTTGTCCCCGCCTTCGCATCGCCCGCGTCTAGCCCGGTTCTTCCACCGATGAAGCCGTATGTATCAGGATCGCCGACACAGTTTGTACCTCTCTTTCGGTCACCTTTGGAAGGGCAGGTGAACCATCTATTCCAGCCTTCCTGGCGCCCTTCTAGTGGAGCCTATCGTGTTCCGCGCGAAGACCGAGGCATGCTTGTGCATATCTATCGATTATCCAGGGCGTTCAAAAACACATCCGCAGTCTTCGATGACGACGACCCCTCCTTATCCTATTTCCGCTGTGGTGGAATATGGACCCAGGACCCAAGAGACATCGAAGCTATATGCTGGAACTTGGTACAGGCCGCCGTCAGCCTCCATGTTGATGGTGCGTACGGTTTGCAATGGCGACGCCTGCCAGAGAAGCTGCCGACACCCACGGAGCAAGATGCAAAGCTTACCTTCGAACAACGCATGCTCTGCCTGGGGTTACTATTACGGCACTATAAGATCTTTGCGCACCGCATGATGCTTCAGCAAGACTTGGAAGAGACACTCGTTCTTATCTACACTCGCCTTTTCCAGACTTGCCAGTTCGGAATTCATCTTCGAAAGATGCCGGAAGAGTACCGCGAGTTTATAGTCAAAGCGTTACAAGCTGGAGCGGAGCCATCGAGCATGCATGCAGTACCAGCTTCCCGTAGCAGTGCGACCGACAACCACAATTGGCGAAGCAACAAGCGTCCACTTTATTTGTCGGCTGAATCATCAGGGTCGCCTCCCTCCAAGCGTATATCTCTTCGCTCTCCACAAATGGTAAGTACTGAGCTCGTCCTGCCTCAGATAATAGGCACAATATTCGTTATGAGATCTTTCACTAAGATGCTCTCACAGTGGGAAGATCCGTCTCTGACCCCGGCAAACCTGCTCCATACCAATGGTATGCATGCGACGTCGCCACAAACACCCCAGCGAAAAGAGCTCTCGCGGATATACCTCCCGCACGCACTGAGCCCGAATCCCTTGTTGCAAACCTCTGCGACACCTACATCACGTGCAGAGCATGTAGAAGCGGTCGTGGGGCAGGCACGCCACGGAGTCCAACGCAGCAAGGAGGAGAATGTGGAAACGAAAGCTGCAGCAGAAATGATAACAAGCAAGTCAACGGCACGCTCAGCGGAAAATGTGGAGAGCCGTGCTTCTCAAGGCCTTGAGTGGGAGGCTTGGACAACGTTGGAAGCTCGATCCGACGCGCAGTGAACCGTTCGGGCACCTGGGCTTGAGATTTTGGAAGAGACGCGGGAGAGTAGTATGGTAGTATGTAGGCATACTTGGAGTCGCATGAGGACCGCCTCAGTTTAACCTCAACTCACGCCCTGTGGTATTGACTACGCCGGGCGATCAGACGAGAAAACAGAATCAGCATTACTCCGAGGGTCCTGTGATCGATACATAAATCGACCACATTATTTATCCCGTGTCTTAATGAATACGACAACGATTGAAAGTCTGCATTCTGCGAGGAGTCATGCTTAGTGACAGGTGAATAAAATTGGGGAATACATTATTCAGTCGAGTTTACCGGACCATTTGATGTGCGTGAGGGTGCTTTTGAGGCTTTTAATGTTATATGTACCAGCACAAATTTTTCTCGCACAGCAAGATCGTCGAACTCTACAAGTCACTCACCATCGCTGAAATTTGAATTTAATGGGGAGTGTCAGCGGACCCGAAGTTCACCTGCACATACCTACCTACGGTATACGCGTCTTTGCAGGCTGGCAAGGCGATGTGTACGACCTGGTAAAAGCTATATTTAGGAGCGGAAGTAATTCATATGAATCAGATTATGTGCAATTCCGGGTGCGACCCCACTTTGAGGCGAACACACAGCAACATAGTCATTGCGCGCGAGTAGAGGTGCAGGTGAATGCTAGCTGACTAATACAACGCTAGCGAGAGCTTAGCGCGCGCCTTGGCGGTCGTCTCCGCGTACAAACTGTCGGCCGCCGCCTCTGTCAATCGCCCTCTCCATCGACGTCGCGGCGAAATCTTTGACCCTTCACCACGGCTCTGCTTACGGCCGCGCCAATTCCTTCTGACGCCGCGGCGCACTCCCATACTCTTTTCCAGCCACCGCACTTCCCAACCGTCGCCCCACTAGGTATTTGTTCCTATCTTCCCTCACTTTCGAAAATCGCACTCACCCCACTCCGCGCATCGCTCTGCACCTACTCTTTCTCCTCTACCGCTGTTCGCGTCGCATGGCCTTGGTGCCTCTTGATTTTACAATCCTTTATACACCAACGTCACATGCCCCCGCCTTGAGCCACTATTTTGTTCTAGGACCTCCCAGATTCAGCTCAATTGCTTGCTAGGGCATTGGGCGGTGATACGGCTAGCTCCGCTGTCAAGATGTCTAGGCTTCGAGCCCAGCCAACCCAAAGACGGCGACAGATTGACAAGACGGTGATATCTGCGTGGCTCTTCGGAGCAAAACAACCTGCGGTCAGGTTATTCCTCGGCGAGCTCTGCACCACCGTCTGCGGGCGATCTTCGGACACGGAGGTCAACCAACACGACGCCGCTGCTTAGTTCATTCAACATTACGAAAGCAATGTGACACGCAAAGGAGTTGATTAGGTCTGCGACGCTGGCGCTATGTTTAAACGGTCGAACCAGCTCCTTGACATGCCTTGGCCAAAGGACCTATTGGTAGGGGATCAACAAGTCATAGACAGAAGGTGAAGCCAGTGCTTTGCACTGGTGGATGCGTACCGGACGCGACCTACTCGTCTTCTTTTTAGGTCCGAGGTGTATGCGTGGACTGTCCACTGGGGATGGTATAACCTGCGGCCAGGTTTCCTCGGCAAATCAAGCGTCATGTTAGGTCGACATGATCGTTGGATATAGCCATCAACACGCAGAGGATAACCCGATCGCCAGCTGGGGTGGTTGTGACGGAATTCGAAACCAGCTCCTTCAACGGAGGCTCTGAGACCTTTGGCAACAAAGGCCAATCGAACAGCGCGCGATTGACCCATATTGCGTTAGCTGGGAGACAGATGCATCTGTGGAAGGTGACGGATCAGTCTTTCAAGTATGATCTAAGGTTGTAACTTTCTGTTACGCGGCTTCGACGGCGTCGCCCTCTTCATTCTTTTCCATTGGCTGTCCTGTAGCATGCAGGCTGTCGAGGAAGAACTATACTCATCTATTTGATTCCGCATTATATGCCCTTCGTTCATCCCCAGTAGGTTATCATGCCAATTCCAATTCGACACGTCGTTAAATTAGGCAACGACTTCTAACACTTCTCTGGGCTGTTCTTATAGGCTGGATTAGAAGTTAGGCCAAAGAGCAATGATAATACTGTAAGCAGGCAGGCAGGACAATCAACAAGCTATATTGCTATCTGCAGAAATGAGTGAGGAGTCTGTCGAGAAAGAAAGTAGTAGTCGAGAGCTTTATCTTGAAGTCAGTGGTCCGTGCTCCTATATGGAACCTTCTACAACCTCTGACGTAGTCACGTGGCTACACACCCCTCCAGCTGCCGTGTATCCACACCAAAGCTGATGCTCCGTACTATACCTAAATAGGCAGTATATAATAGCATCTAAAGTTAAGTCTTTCTTAAATTTCTCTTATAAATACCCCTTAATATTTTATAGGACTAGCTACCTTATAAAGTTAGTATACTTTTAACGTATAAGACTCTTAGTAAGTCTATTAGCTAACGTGTTTCACCAGTCATTGAGCCACACCAGTCACTGAGCCACCCCACCAAGATCGCGACGCGTCTCTACACAACACCTACGATGCCCACCACACAACGCACCCGCCAGCTTGAAAAGGAAGCCAGGCTAGCTCTATCGACCCATGCGATTTAGATAAGACAGGTTTCTAGCTACCGAAACGCTGCAAGGCTCTATGATATCGATCGATCTACCCTACGTCGACGTGTCAACGGTCACCTACCTCGGGCCGTTGCTAAC